>WEIU01020433.1:128772-167129 GCA_013389925.1 Aegithalos caudatus | reverse complement strand
ACACCTGAGGGGAATGGGGGCACCTGAGGGCACGGGGACACCTGAGGGGTGATAGGGACACCTGAGGGAACTGGGACACCTGAGGGAACGGGGACACCTGAGGGGAATGGGGACACCTGAGGGGATGGGGAGAGCTGAGGGGTGAGAGGGACACCTCTGGGGGGATAATGTCACCTGTGGAGGGATAATGTCACCTCTGAGGGGATAAAGTCACCTCTGAGGGGATAAAGTCACCTCTGGGGGGACAATGTCACCTCGGGGCAGGTGAGCACCTGTGCATGGGGAGGCTCCCAGGACGCCTGCATTCCTGCAGAGCTGCAGCTGCCCAGGGCTGATGGCCCTGGCCGGGCTGAGGGCATTCCCGGCAGGAGCCCCCCGGGCCCCCCAGGACAGCACCTGGCTGGAGCAGGTGGAACGGTGAGAGCAGCACCAGGAGCTTTATGCCATCCCATAGAGGTTGAGGGTGGTGTTGCATGAGCTGGTTGTATTTTAGTTAACTCTTTTTGTCTGTGCAAATATTACATTTTATTTGCCTTTTTTTTTTTTTTAATTTTATTTTTATTTTTTATTGCTTATTCGTGTAAATACGAGTTGAGGTTTTGGGTCCCAGCCCAGTTACGTTTTGATTCAGACAGAGTTTAATTTCCCCCTTTAAAAAGTGTTTTAAATAAGTTGGGCCATATGGAAGTAGGGTTGTTCATCAACCAAAGAAACTTGAAGGGATTTGGAAAATAAGGTTATATATTTCTGGAGCCATTTCTTGAGTATTGAACCAGCACCAGTACTCGAAGTCCCGATTCAGTCATTTCCTTTGTTGGGATCAAGACTTAATCTGTCCTTACCTGTGTTTTCACAGCTGCAAAATGGGAGCTACACCTATTGATGAGGTGCTTTACATTTTGCCCTTAATTAAAAACAAGAAAAGCAGAGTGAGATCATTTGCAAGGGGAGTAAAGAGTGCACAGAGTGTCTGAGGGAATACTGCGTGTTGAGTGGAGAGGCACACCTGAGAGGATGCTGTGGCTAGAGCAGTGTGCAGTGAGAAACTCCTCTGCTGTGTCTCTGTGTGGTGCAGCTCATCCCTTCCCTGCTGCTGCTCTGAACCCTGCAGGCTGAAGGACACAGGCAGCACGTGCAGCAGTGCAGGGAAAGCTGCACACAGGGGCTGCAGCTGCCGTGGATGCCAGGCCCAGCCTCTGTGCCCCAGTCTGGGGGAGATGTGTGAGGTGCAAGGTGTGTGGGCTGGCAGTGAACATCACCTGGCAGCACTGCCCTTCAGTCAGAGCCTGGACACCCTTTGGAGGAGTGAAAGGGCTCCCCTGAGCTCTCAGCTCCTGCATCCTGGCCCAGGGCTCCATCCTGGGGGAGCTGCAGGGCTGTTCTGTCAGCAGCACGGAGCCAGGGGCGTGCAGAGAGCCCAAGCAGGGATTGTGCTGTGGATTCCCCAAGGGATGGGGTGAGGGTGGGATGGTTTCCTTCTGGCAGGACACAGAGCTCTACAATGATGTCCCCAGCCCTGGGTTCCTGAGGAGAAATCCAGGCAGGGAGCTGGGGTCCTGTAGCAGCACATCCACCAGTGCCACTTTATTCCCTTCCACTCATTCCTTCACAAATCCTCCTTTGCCTTATGCTCATGGAGAGTCTGAGGAGTGGAATAGAGTTTTTCCAAAGGGAAACCAGGCTCAGTCTGTGGAGAGGGGAAAGCTGTGATCCCCATGTGTCTCTCAGGGGTCTGAGGAGTGACAGTGTGGGGTTGCAGAGCCCCAGGACAAAGCAGAGCTTCTGGGTACAGAAAGTTACCCAAGATAAAGCAAGGGAGGGAGAACTGTCTCAGAAGGGTCATTAATTTATTCCATTTGGATGAAATAAATAGAAAGACTGGAAATGAAGGAGATAATTTGTGTAAAATAGTAGGTTTAATATTATTTAATTCTGCATGCTTGGTCTTAGCCAAAAGGCTGAGAAACAGGGAACAGACAGGGTTGAGTTATCCAGGCTGTTGCTGGCCAGCCCTGGATTTTGGGAGGTGATTGTCTGGTGGCAATCCAGAATTACAGACAGTGAGGGGACAGCAGCCAGCTTTCATGGCTACAGGTGCTCAGGGCCCTGGCTCCCATCCCCTTCCTCAGATGCTGCCTCCAGAAGCACAAAAGGGACATACATATTTATGAAATACCAGGTTTTATCCACTTTTTTTTTTTCAACTTTTCCATTTCTGCTGCCAGTTTATTCTCCCCGAGGACAGACTGCTTTAAACCAGTATGTCTTCAAAGACAGAGTGCCTGAAAAATATCATTTTTATTCAATTCAACTTTTTAGGGCAAAAACTTGGTTTTCAGACAGTCAAGGCATTTAATCACCAGTAATTTAGAAGATAACATTAAGATGATCTTGTCATTAATACAGAAACACCCTAAGTGTAGTTACCAAACAGATTTATATGTAACTGCTCTAGATGTGAATTTAGCTGTTTCTAATTAAATATTTTATGGAGAACATATTGGGATTATTATTGGGACAGTAACTGTGTCAGTGATATTTTATTGCTCATCAGATATGTTCTTTCCATGAGTCCATCCCTGATCTGCTTGATGAAGTAGCAAAAATCTACTTCCATTATTTCCATAATGTACAATCTTTTGGTCCTCAAGAGTTTGCATGTTTTGGGAAGAACTTTTTCACTGGAAGGGTTCTCAGGCCTTGGCACTGCCCAGGGAGGTTTGGGGTCCCCATCCCTGGAGGTGGCACCCGGTGTCTGGGCTGGGTTCAGGGTGGGGATGGGCCACAGCCTGGATTTGATGTTCTGGGAGGGATTTTCCAACTTCAGTGACTCTGTGATGCTGGGAGGGGTAACTCCCCCTGGGGCAGCTGGGTTTTACAGACACTGGGAGGTGTCTGTGCTCCTGACATATCTCCTGTGTGAAACAGTGATGACAGAGCAGTGCTTGTGCAGTGCTGGGAGATGAGAAATCAGCATCAGTCTTGCTCCATTACATAGGGAGAGTTATGTTTATGATTAGGGAATGAACCCTGTTCCTCTTAGCTGGATAATTTATTTATTTCACAGCACAAGAACAGCAAAGCACTCATCATTTTATTTTTAAAAAAACCCAACCCTGGCTTATAGACTCTGTCTACCATGAGAGCTTTCTCTAACCATTGTTGAAATGTTTTAAAACTTGCAGTTTGAAGCTGTGCATAAACATCCCCAGCTGATGTTGTGTGTGGCTGGGGAGGCAGGAGGGGTGACCTGATTACGTGTGTGCACAGATCTCTCTGCTCCACGTTCCTGCAGACAGAACAACAACATAACTTTCTTCTTGCAGGAGAGTTAATGCTCTGGCCCAGAATTACAGCACCAGATGTGTTGCCACAGAAACAATTTAAAGGGAGAAGGAATTGTGAGCAAATTGTATTTCTTGTGGAAAATGTTTGAGAGCCTCTCCTCGGTTTCCCTGTCTCTATCTCTGTGTGTGCACAGCAGAGAATAAGGGACAATTTTGCTTTTGTTTCCTACATCTGCTCATGGTTTAAAATTCTCTATACAGGGTTGAAAATTGGAAAATATTCTATTATGGGCATGACTTACGTACCTCAGAGACATTTTTTATTAAATCCTGATTCATTTTTAGAAACTTTTTTCCCTTAAAAATGTGCAGTGTACTGGTTGATTTTCTTACCTCCACTTGCAACATGCTTTGGAAAATATTTCCTCTCACAGTTGTTTCTGTGAAAGTAAGAAAACATTTGACTTTACAGTTATCCCAGATTTTGATGCTGAGAATTAGGATCACATTCTCCTTATTACAACTGACATGCTGATGAAAAGAGGGAATGTTTACAGGAAATATTTTGATTTAATCTTGCCTAGGAAGCCTTAAAGTAGCCAAAGCCCTTGATTTTAGCTAGCATTTCTTTTTCTCCAAACAGTGGATGCTCTATTCAACACACTCTTTCTGAACTCTTATGAAAATATTTGTCTGAACAAAATGCAATGTGAATTACCTTAATATGTCCTTTTGACACTTTTGACCACAGCACAGCATCTTTATCCTACAGGCTTGCATTCTGTTTGGGGAAAGAGAGGAACATGCAGGAAGGTCCCAGCCCTGGCAAAATGTAGAAAAGGCCACAATCCACACACAAAGAGCCTTGTTTCCAGAGTTCTTTGTGCTTCGTGCATTTGGGAGGTCTTTGTCCCTGCACATTTTGAAATCCTGCTGGCTGTGGAGCTGAAAGAGCCATAACTGGTTTGTCCTACCAAAAGCCAAGGTGGAGCTTGGGTCTCTTTGGAGTGACACAAGATTTTGCCATGTGCAGTTGTCTGCATGATGCTGCCATGCTTTGGGAGGGGATGGATACCAGGGTTATCCTGAGAAACCTCCTGTCCTTATCTCTGTGTTTAGTACTCCTCTCTGTGAGATTTATGATTATTAATTCTATTTTCTTATAGCCAGACTTTCAAATGCCCCTGAGTCTGGAAATACACAATTTATTCCCATTTTCACTCATTCTTGTCCAAATCTGGGACCTTCACTTTTCCTTTGATGACAATTGTTTGTAACAGAAATGTATCCTCGTATCCAGTTGCTTGTGCTTTGGAAAACAGCTTCACCTTATTTCCAGTGTCCTGCCAGAGCAGTGGATTGAAATCTTGGAGCTCTGGAGCTAGGCTGCATGCCATGTCCCACATTGGAGTTCTGGCAGCTCCACAGGCATCTACATCACCCAACAAGATCTGCCAGGCCGATAAGAAACTCATTTCTCTCTTGCATTCCTTCTCCAGGCACAGCTCCAGCCCTGGGTGTGGAAGGAATGCAGAGCTGGGCCCGGAGCTTGTGTCTGCACAGGTTAGAGAGGAGCTTGCAGTGTGAAGTGTGGCTGTGGCTCTCATCCCTGCTTGCCTGGGACTCCATTTGCATCCATTTGCATCCATTTGCATCCAGCTTTGCTGCCCTGGGAGCTCTCTGGGGTGCAATCAGCCCTGTGCTTACAGGCTGATCCAAAGGTGCCCTTAATTAGTTCACATCTCTGCTGTTTGATCCCATGAGAAGGCAGCTTGGTGTTCCCTTGGGTGGCAGAGCTTTCCCAGACAGGCACTGTAAACTGGAAATATAGGTACTTGTAATTTTCTTAAAAGCCTCCTTTGGGCCTGAAATGTCTTGTGCTTGGTTTCAGTCCAGTATTGACTAAGACTGGAAAGTGTGAATAATGTCAGTTCAGCTGCATTTGAGTTATTCAAATGAATTTTAGAATTATGTGCTTTCCAATTATATTTTTCCATAAATCTCTGCACTTACATAACCTCTGTTTTATTATTGAAATTGGTACAGACTTGAAGAGGGAAATATCATTTTCCAATACTGGGCCTGAGCAGATAAACAGGGAGGCAATTCCAAGGCCTCAGAGTGCTTTAAAATCTGAATGCCTGCTTTAATGTTGGCGTGAGTAGGTTTGTACTTCTGCTGGTGCAGAAGGAGCAGCACCTCAACCACCTCCAGCTCCCTGGGCTCTGAATTTCTGAAACCTTTCCATTACATAACTGAAATTTTACAGAAAGGGTTTAGAAGGTTTCTCCAGGTTATAAAGAAGGATTTTGTTTGATGAGATCTGTAAAGTTAAAATAGGCCAGGGTTTTCCAAAGGGATGTTCCAAATGCAGCTGTTTGAGCAATCACTGCAGTCCAGTGCGTGGATATGGCTGAGACCAGAGCCATACACAAAGTTCAGTGGCTTTTCTGAAGTTTGGAAGGGAGGTGGTTTGTAACAAGCTAGTGCCTGCTTTTGCACAATGCAGAAAAGAGAGGAGCATTGACCCTGGATGGATCTTGTGTGGGAATGCCCGGGTTTGGGTCCTTCAGGAGCACACAGTGTTTGTTGTAAATGTAATTTCACGTTTCTTGGTGCTGCCAGTGCAGCCCCAAGTGCCCAGAGTGGATGGAAATGTGTCACTGTTGTGTGAAATGGAGCCCCAGACACTGATGTGGAAGGTGAGGCTCCCTCTCAGAGCCCTGACATACAGAAATATTCCTTCAGTGAGGCACAGCAGGCACCAAGACAATAGAGCTGCCCTTTGTGTAACTCTGCTGAGGTCACTGCAGCTCCTTCCTAATTCCACTGGGGCCCAGTTGTGCCTCTCCCTTTCTTCTGAAGGCTTCACATGCCAATGTGTTGTGCAACAACGTCATTTGTTCACAAATAAAGCAGAATTTAAATAACCTTAGAAAATCAGTTTGGGCATCCCAGCTGCCTGCAAACAAACAGCAGAAGTGCAAAACATTTAAGTAGCAATGCAAAGTATCTCAAAATTGCTTGAGCTTGGGTTCTTCAAGAACAAAACCACAATTGTAAGGAGAACCAGCTCTGCAGGAGAAGGCTTTGGATGAGAGCACACACTGCATCTTCTGGTAAGGTCTCCAGATCAGAATTTCTGTGCTGTTTTCCCCAGAGCTCCAGTAACACATCATGAATCTTTCCCCCGTGTGTGTGTATGAATTTGACTACTTTCAGCTTCCTTTCAAGCAAAAAGTGAGGATACTTTGACCTGTAATTGTCAGATTATGTTTACAGTACAGTAAAACTGTATCTTCTTGTAAAATATCTCTCTTGAGGAAGCCAAGTCATATGGAGCAAAACTCCTCATTTCTGTTAGAGCATCGAATGCACTGCCTGCCCTTGCTGCTGTAATTGTGTCAGTCTGGATTGAATCCTGCCTCTGCATTAGTGTGTTGCTGGAATCACCTGTCAATGTGTTCTGTGTCTGAGTGACCTTTTCTGAAGTGTGCAGGTGACCCAGGGGTGACTTTCTGCCCTGTGTGTGTCCATGGCAGCTCTGCAGGAGCACCACTGGGAGCTCAGAGGATCACTGCTCCAGAGATGCTGAGCAAACCAGCCCAAGGTCTAAGGAAAACTCCTTGTGATGCTGAAAAATAGGAAACACTAAGCAGATGTGTCAGTTGCAGTAAAAGCTTTGGGTCCTCAGGGAACAAACAATTGGGTTCACAGTCTTTGAAGAGATCTGAGACACAGAGCTGATTGATTTTTTTTTGTGCACAAAGCTGAAATGCATTTTCAGAGTGACTCTTGCCGTGTTTGCTGATGGTATTCATAACATTTCAAGGGACCTTAAATTACATTAGCTTTTGGCCTAAACGTTGAAGTGGTTTGATCTTGACTGATCCTGCTGAGCGACTCCTGCTTAGCACTTCCAGTTGTGTCTGCCTTTTTTTTCCAGTGAGCAGCTCTGTGTGCTTGGGCTGGGTGTTCTGGGGGCCCTGACATTTCCAGGAATTTGTTATCTCTGGCTGGGGCCTCGTCACTGTCACTCCTTGATAAGTGGGAAAGTAAACACGTTGCTGATGGGACAGTGCCCCTTCAGTGGCTGAGCACCAGTCTGATTGCATTGCACACTGTGGTCCTCCAGAGAAAAATTCTTCTGCCACTCATTCATTTTTAAAACTGTCTTTACTGTGTGATTTTTGTTATAGCTTATCTACTCCTTGCTCCCTTTTAATGTAGAGGGTTTTTTTCTTGTTAACAGATTTCAGTCACGTTTGAGCCATCACTTCCCAGTCTGGCTAGAAACACTTCTGAAATAAGTGTGGCAACTATTTAACCTCTAATGAATATGAAAAGGGGGTTTTCACATGGCCAAACAGATTCTTTCTATTTGCTGCCTGTGAAATACTTGAATTAAACAGCAATAACAAAAACCCAGGGCTGAAGGAAGGGGGTTTGCAGGGGCCAAGGCAGGGCTCAGTCAGTCTCTGGTGGAAGCACAGCCTCTCTCCTTTGGGGATGTGCTGTCAGAGCTGGCTTTGTGAGCCCTCCCTACCAGACCTGCAGGAAAACAACTGCTTTGGAAAAGCCACTGGAGACAGCCCTGCTGGGTGTCCTCTTCAGGCTGGGGGAGGTTGGAGGGGCACTGCAGGAAGCAGCAATCACTGGAGCTTTTGTAGGGCTTCCTGGGCAAGTGGTGCCCAGCAGTCAGGACACGAGTCTGCCTCCTCTGGTTTTATAACTTTCCAGAGTGTTGCTGTAATTCTGTTTAGGTTTGAAACAATCCAAAGCTGTCTTCTAGGCAGGGCTAGACTGACTAAACTTGAATATCTGGTTTAAAAGTAAATGTAGTCCAGTTTAGACTGCATTTTCCTCAGCTGCTCACTGCACCATTTGTATCCTAATGCACATCAGTCTTTCAGCTGTTTCCAAAGCCATCTCCTTTTGAATGTTTAATATCTAAGAACCAATTAGTTCCATTTTGTTTTCTTTGGATAGTTTGCAATTAAACATTCTTTCAAGTGGGCTTTATTTAGCTAATTCCATCACAAAAATAAGCTCCAAGGGAATGAAGAGAAGTTCAAGCTAGCCAATGTTTATTTTTATTATTAATAATTTATATTATGGGAGTTCCCAAGGGAACTAGGGCCCCAGTAAACCCAGTTTCCTCTGCATGTAGTGACTATGTCTCACAAGACTTTATTCAGCAGAAGATTCCTTTCTGCTGCTGTGCCTCAGTGCAAGGGACCTGCTCCACACTGCAGGGAAAGGGCTGATGAAGAGCACATAAAAACAAAGCAAGAATCGTTGTTTTAAAGAAGCTTAAGTGAGGCACCAGAGGGAGAATCTGATGCATCTTTTCTAAAAAAGAGAAAAAAGCCACACTTATGTATTTTTCCAGTTTGAGTGCCAAATCATGACCTCCAAGGTCTTGTTGATGATCTCTGAAGTGATGGCAATGCTCCCAGTGACTCTGATGGGAGCAAGACTGGGCAGAGAAGTGATGGTCCTAAAAATCTTATCTCTGAACTAGAAGGAGAGGACTCTTTATATTTTAAAAACACACTGATGGGCAAAGTTAGTTTAAAGGATGATTTTGTTTAGTCAGATTTCTATCAGAAGCATCTGGTCCTCAGGAATTGGTCTGCCTTATGTTTTACAGAAGTCTTGAGAGGAGAAATTTTGAGTCCCTCCAGAGCTGCTGAATGCAAAGGTGACCCAGAGGCAGCCCCTGGGTGTCTGTGAATGGTTGGTCTGGTGAGTTAGGGCAGCTCCCATCACCTGGGGATCCCTGTGTGGGGTGAGGGGTGGGTGCTCTTGGGATGAGCAGGGATGTGGGGTGGGATGAGCAGTGGGGTTGGGATGAGCAGTGGGGTTGGGATGAGCAGTGGGGTTGGGATGAGCAGGGATGAGCAGAGCTGTGGGGTGCAAGTGCCTCCAAGCAAGTGCAGCCCTGCAGATTTTCCTCCTGGAGGAATCACCATCCTCTTCCCTTTCCCTTCTGTGGAAACATCAGCCTTTGCAGCACTCTTTCCATAATTCCAAAGGCAAGACCTGCTGGAATTCTAGACAGGAGCTTTCCTGACCACATTCCTGTCCTCATGAGCTCAGTTTGAAGGGGGTGAGATGTCTGGTTCCCAGTTCAGCTGTGTGGTTGGGATGGATTTTTCTCTCCACAGAAAAATCACTAACCCTGGCCATTTAAGACACAGATTTTATAGGAGCTAGAGCTGGGCCGTGCAAAGTTCACCTCATTAAAAACAAGCCCAAACCAAATAAAAGCAGAGAATAACAGTGTAAAAAATGTGGGCCATGAATGTCAGAGCGTGTGTGTCAGGAACTGGTAAGAAGTGGAGGGAAAAGTAGCATACATTCAAAGTTCCTGTTTTTTTCCACAAGTAAATATTTGGCTTTAAAGCATAAACCTTTTGTCCCTTCTATTTCTCTCTTCTATGAAAATTTATATACTTTTCCTGTTTTTCCAGTGGTCTTTGGGCCACTGATCCTAACTTAGCAACTTCTTTAATTCTGTGGCACAAGATTATCTTGGTAACATTTATGGGAATAAATCATGGTTGCCATAGGTGGTGGGCTGGATGGTTCAGTCCTTGGTAAAGGGACAATTTTCCTGGTCAGACAGGTAAATGACACAGGTAATTGTCCCAGTTCAGGAGCACCAGCATCTGGTGATTCACAGAATTCACTTTTTGAAGATAACAAATTATATCCCCCATGCTGTTGGACATCAGATTTCACTCTTGCTGGAAGTTTGTCATCTGATTTGGTTAAATACCCTTCTCAGTGTAATAATCAAAGTGTTTATCTGTCCATCATGGTGCTATTGAAATTTAACCTTGGGACTTTCCACAGCCCTAAGGCTGAGATGAGGGACCTCCCTTATGTCATAATTAACCTGGAGTAGGGCTCCTGCCTGAGAAGGCTGGCTGGAGCCATGGTCACACCTGGTAATTCTGTTTGTAACACACATTCAGGCACAGGCTGGGGAAAGCAGGGAGAATGAGGTCTGTGCTACACAGGAATGACCCTTGGGGCTCGTCATTACTGAGGAGGAATCTCTCAAGGCCAGAGCTGGAGGGATTCAGTGCCTGGCTGCCAGGCAAGTTTTCCTTTTCCTTCCTCTCTGAAGTTATTAGCAATTGATGTCTGTCAGTAATTGTGTTTATTTCTATAGTGACAGTAACTTGCTGGATTTCTTTATCACTGTCCCAAATGGAGGAGCCTGTGCATCACTTGTAAACTGCTGTGCCTCAGCTCCTCCTGCTTCTCCTGGCTGGGAATTTGGGTGCAGGAGTGTGGGGCTGAGCTGTAGCTGCAGTTCTGGCAGAGCTGGGGAGGCAGAGAGTCCGGCCAGCCGTGGAGCTGCCACCTTCCCAAAGGCCTGGCCCAGCTTGCAGGGCTGTCAGCAGGGTGGGGACTGGCAGCAGAGCAGCCCAGGGAGCCCTGAGCCCCTCAGTCAGCTGTGATGGGTGAAGTGTCCTGTGGCAGAGCCCAGGGCAGTGAGAGGGGACAGGGCCAAGGGCTGGGCCAGGGCTGGCACAGCAGGGAGAATGGGATGGGGCTGTGGGCAATCCCTGCAGCTGCTCTTGGTCCAGCTGTGCCAAGGGGCACGGTGGGGTTTGCAGCCAGCTGTGATCCCCAGAACCACATTCCCAGCAGGGAAAGGGGTGATCCCTGCTGAGCTCACTGCCAGCTGCTGAGAGGCACCAGATGGGCACCACATCAAATAATTGCCAGGTCATAACTAGGTCAGGCCAGCTCCTGCTGCTGGATTCTGCTGGGAATCTGGGATCAGTGGCTGATGAATTTCCTCTGGATGTGCACACAGTCACTGAGAGCAGGGCCTGGAGCTGCCTGCTGAGATGGAAAGTGATTGGAAATACAGGAACATTTGGGGTGCAGCCTTGAAAAGCAGCTCGCCCTGGACCTGAAATTTGAGTCCAAGGAATCCCCCAGAGCTGGGGCCATCAGCCCTGACCTCCAGCACAGGCCAAGCTGTCTGAGAGCACTGCCTGAGATATTCAAGTGTATTTCTGCCTAGGAAGCCTGGACTCCAGAATGCCATTTCCAGGAGCTGGCACGAAGCTATGGGAGGGCCTGATGAGTAAAGCAATAACTTGGATCAAAGCTGTTTATCTGATTTTCTCTTAATGGCTTAAAATGGCTAGGAGGAAAGTATGTCAGATGTGCAGTATTTAAATATATATTCAAGAGCTGAATCTGCATAGATAAAATTTGCAAAAGTACCAAAACTAGTTACACACTGAAGTCCTGTCTTTCTAAATAATGCAAGCTCTGAATGAAATTCATATTTTAAAAAAACCAATTGAAGTAGCTCTTAAGATCTTAAAATCCCTATGGGAGTGGGATTATATTCCTGAATCATTTGGCATTTTCAAAAGATGACCTGACAGATGTAAGTTTGGTGCAGAGTAAAGGGCCCCTCTCATAATCTGAGTTAAACAGGCTTAGGTCAAGAAGTTCTGTGGAACATGTGCAGCTACACAGGGGAGCAAAATCTTCCATCTACAGCAAAACTGTGATGTAATTGCTCATATTGCTCAATCTCAAGGCAGCAGAAATGGCTGATGGATGGGTGGAAGCTGTTTGTGCCCCTTCTCTCCCTTTTCTCAGATGTGTTTTACCAGATAAAAGCTGATCTCAGGCACACATGTGCCCTGTCTGTGTCTGCAGGGCTCTCCCCTGTGTGTGGTGGGCAGGTCCAGCTCACTGCCAGGATAGCACAGCTCAGAGGCCCTGCTGGAGGGAATTTCACCAAACCTGCTCAGATTCTGCTGGGAATCCTTGTGCTGGGAGTTCTGGCCACAGACAGGTTCTGTCTGAAGAAAAGATCCCAGTTTGGTTGTGTGAAAATACCCATTTTGAGACGTGTTCTGACATCAAGGGCACCGTGTGTCTCCCCAATTTGAATTATTTTTCTTCTTTTGAAAGATAATTTTTTCTTAGTTCTGCCCATAAGTGTGTCAATAGAGTGTTTGTCAAACAGCTGAACAAAACCACTTAAGGTGTGAGGGGTGTGAATGATAAATTTGGAATGTTTATGTAGCACAGTAGACATTGCTCCTGAGGTCAATGGTTTTCCTGAGGAATGCTGGAGAGCAGAGATTAAACTCGGTGTGTGTTTTCCCAGGGGATCCAGCCCGGGGCTGTGCCCAGGCTCACTTCACTGCTGCTCCACCCAGCCCTCAGCACAGACACCTTCAGCTGGGGCTGAGCCAGGGCCCCATCACCCCCATCCATCCCTGCTCTGCATTCCTGACAGCTCCAGCACTGCCAGGCAATGCCAGGGCCTCATCTCCACCTCCTCCACAGGGCAGGAAATCACAAAAACCTCACAGGGCCAGGCCCAGGGCAGCCCTGGGGCTTGGACAGGGTTGTGATCCAGGCTGGTGATCTGATCTCTTTTCTTTATCAGTGCCATTGTCTGCTGAGAGGTTCTGCACAACACCCAAGGGTCAGGTAAATCCATTGTCCCTATGGTTTGAAATAAGCAAGAAGAAAAATAATTGTGATTGCATCAAAGTGATGGTAGGCAAACACATCCCAGTTTGCAAAATCAGTCTTAAATTTAACTTTTGCTAAAGATTTTTGGTGTAATTACACTAGGGTTGTCTTTCCACCCATGAAATGCTTGCAGTATATATTTCTTTCAGCTAAACCCCTGATCCTGATGCAATTGTAGCAGCAAAGTAGTTATTCTGGTAGAATTTATAATGAATTCAGGGAAGCAGAATGAAAACCTAGCAGCTTTGACTGACTTTCTTTTTAAACAACCAATGATTATTTGGAATCACAGCTCATTCCTGAAGTCCAGAGAGAGCCTCTGAAGGCCCTGAATGTCCATGTCCTGGATCACTGCTGACCTTGGTTCTGTGCAGTGGAAGCTGAGTTCCAGCAGGGAAGGTGCAGAACCAGCACACCCAAGGACACTTCTGTTTGGCTCTCATGAAATGAATTTTATAAAATTCATTTAGAATTCAGGTGGCAGCTTTGCAATAAACTGATGTGCCCTGCTGTGCACGAATCCACCAGGGCAGCCTCCTGATAGCACAAATCTAACTCCAGGAAGGCTCCAGTCCTTCCAATAAACTGTTTGGGCTTCCCAGATACTGAATTAAATATTATGTTATGATAATGCAAAGTGAGATCAGCTCTGTTTGGTTCCCACAACCAGAAGATAAAATGGCTCTCTTGTCTTTCCAAGTAAGTGAGTGTAAGACTTACAAATGAAATGATGTAAAAAAATAACAAGGGTCTGAAAGTGTGAGGAGAAGGTTTGCACCAGGCAGTGGAAAGCAAATCACCATGATCACATAATTTATCCACAATGAAAAACGTGAGCCTCACTGAAGTTATTAGCAATTGACATCTGTCAGGAATTGTGTTTATTTTCTGTGGTGACAGTGACTTGCTGGATTTCAGCCTGTGCCAGGGAGGAGCAGGTGGTGCCCAGTGCTGGAGCCCACAGAGCTGAGGGCAGCAGGAGCTGGAGCAGCTTGTGCAGGAGCACAGCCAGGAGAAACAGCCTCCTACCCACTGCCCATCCCCAGCTGGAACATTACAAGCTTTAGGGAGCAGGAATCCTTCCCTCTAGCAGGGATTGACCGAGTGGAGCCCTCAGAAATGCCAGCACAAAAACATGGATACAAAGCTAAAGCACAAAACACCAACAGAAACCTTTTGCAAGTCGGTGAGTCATGTTTTCCTCATGGAATTGTTGAAACCATTGTGCCCAGAAACAATCAAAGATGTGAGTAGGGCTGGAAAAGTTTCCCATAAGCACAAACAGACCCCATTATTTTGTTTGTAGAAGGTGAAGGTCATTTGTCTGCAGGAACACCCTCAGAGAGAGGAGCAGAGGGTGCAGTCTGTGTGTCCTGCCTGGACACTTGGGGCTGGAACACCAAAATCTGTCATGGACCACTCAAACAGGGCCAAACAAACCCACTCAAAATGAAAAAAAATCTGTTTTTCCTTGAGGATACATTTGTGAGCCCTGAAGTCTCAGCTGTAGCAATCCCAGGTACTAAAGCATCCCAGCCAGTGGGTCCCTGGCAGCTGGAGCTGTGCCCAGGGCTCACAAGCTTTACAAGGTTTTTGCAGCACTTTGGTGCTCCAGTTGCCCCTGGCAATAAACTCCTTTATTTTGTCCTGCTCTTTCTGTGCTCTGCATAGGCAGCCCCTGGCTCCTGTTGAATTCACTCCTGCTTCTGGGGAAGAGTAAAAGGGAGGGAGTTCCTCTGCTCCCAGGGCATAATCCCTGGCTTTATGGGACTTGGACACAGCAGAGGTTCAGGTTGGAAGGCAGATTTGAGCTGAGATTTTTCTGGGTCCTTATCTGATTTATTTCTACCCTGAAGGGAGGGCAGAATTTGAGATGTGCCCAGATACTTTTTCTCAGGGGCACTTGTGTAGCTCAGCACTTTTACACAGACACTTTTAGCAAACCCTGTGTTTAAAGTACTGCAGTTATAAGCCTTTCTTACAAATAAAATGTTGTATTGACATCCAACTTACAGTTTTCTGCTCAGGAGTGTGAAATGAGCCATAAAATTTCTAGGTCACAACAAAAAAATCCATATGCAAGTGTTATCAAGAGGCATTGGCTTTGTTGGCATTATTTTGAAGTGATAACCCCTTGAATGGTGCTTTATTTAAATTCCCTTCATTCTTAGGGAGCTGGGAAGAGCTTGTGAGTTGCTTGTGAGAGGAGCAGTGCATTAGAGCAGGGTCAGTGGCCCTGGGGACTGAGCTTTGGGCTGTTACAGAAAGCAAATGACCCCAGAGAGGCTGAAATGTTCTTGGCCGTGCCCATGTGAGGCCAAGGCAACTCTGGCTTCCACTGAATTGCAAGAGTGCATCTCCTGGAAATCCAGAATTATACTGGATTTGTAAACACACATGGTCAGGTCCTGGCAGTCTGGGTAATTTAGGAGTCTTGGGTGTCTCCACATTTCCCACATTGTCCTTCACATCTAGAGCTCAGCCCCACAGATTTTACTTCAGGAGCCTTCTCATAATTTTCCACATTCTGTTCCCTGCCAAGGGTCTGCCTGGTCGTGTTTGTTCCATATCTTTGTGCTCCAAAGGCTTTCAGTGTCATGTTAGGCAGCCTTTGGAGCAGCTGCTCTTGCATGTTCCTCCTTCCTTAAACCCATGAACCAAGTTTCCCAGGTTAAAGGGCTGAAAAATAGATCCTGGGAATCTGGCTTAGCCTTGATGAGGGATGTGGTCAATAACCACAAGGCTATTCCTTTTATTTCTTCCTTTAACAGCTTGTTATGCAATTACATTTTTCAGTAAGTTGCATGCTTTCCTCAGGCTAATGATCCTTTTGATGGGGTGACAGTTCACAGACTTACAAACAACTGAAAACTAGAGGGAAGAATGGAAAATATTTTGAAACTTCAGCTGTGATATGATGCAAGTCCAAGCTCTGATTAAGGGTGTTAAGGAAGAGCTTTCCAAAGCAAGACAATGTAAGTGCTGGATGGGTTGATTACCAGGTGGGGAAGAGGCACCTGAATTTTCCATACCAGATTTCTGTGGATCCCCCTGAGGCTGTGGGGTCCCCTGGGCTCTGCTCTGGGCAGTGGTACCTGGCCATGGGCAGCAGCTCTGCACCCTGGAGACCTGGCAAAGCAGGGGGCTGGGGTTTGTCACTGTCACTCCTTGTTCTGCCCGCTTCTCCCAGGTCATCCTGAGCTTGGCACAGCCCATAGGACAGCAGATGGGAGTTTCAACCTCAGCCCAGAATGACTGAGGGGATTCTGAACAGGCAGGATCTCTGCTCCTGGAGATCCAGGACAGCTTTTCCTGCTTTGGTGGGTGATGGTACCCAGAGTGTGCACTGGCAGTAATTCCCTGTACTTGTGGACCAGCCCAGAATTAGCAAAATGCTCTCAAATCCTCTTCCTCTTGGGAAGCATTGGAGCATTCAGTGCAGTGCAGGCAGCCCTTCCAGGCAGG
Organism: Aegithalos caudatus; assembly: GCA_013389925.1. Classification (NCBI taxonomy): domain Eukaryota; kingdom Metazoa; phylum Chordata; class Aves; order Passeriformes; family Aegithalidae; genus Aegithalos; species Aegithalos caudatus. The sequence continues at coordinate 150,843 of WEIU01020433.1, read as the reverse complement.
GAGGAGGTCAGGGCTGGTGGCAGGGCCAGGACAGAGCCTCACACTGACATCTCTGGGTTGCAGTCTGACTGATGGTGGCCATGCTAAAGGGATCATGTCAGGCTGAGGGCAGGGTTCCTTCCCAGCACCACTCTGATGGATTAGGAGTGCTCTTCAGAGCACAATCTGAAATGTGGGACACACTTCTGCATGCAGCATTCAGAGCTCCTTCCTGGAGTTTGTACTTCTCCCTCCAAACACATCCCCCAGCTTTTTGTTATACCCAGATTTACTCACTTGTGGTGTTTACATTACACCAGCTTGAGGGGGAAAGGAAGGGAATTTTTCTGTATATGAACTGTCTGGGTGATTTTCTACAGCTGCTTTGAAGGATATGTCTGTTACTTATATTGGGGCTTGGATTCTATAGACGTATGGCAGAAAACACAACTCTCCAAAAAGCAAGAGAGCTTGACTGATGGAAAACAAGAGAGCAATCCAAGAGAAACCCTGCCAGAAGAGGAGCATGAACCTGAAATTTACTGTTGAAACCAGACTTCTGCCTTGGGCTTAAGCACCACACAGCCCATCCCACAGTGACTGCAGTGTGGCTCTGCACAGATGCAAGGAGCTGCCTCTTGGACTCCACTGAGTCTGGAGCTCAAGCTCCAGTTGTTCTGGCACCCACAGTGCTTTGGAAATGCACAGGCTGGCCTGCACTCCTGGAGCACTGGGACAATTACAGGGGGTTTTAAAAGTCAGAAATGTGGAGAGCCTCTGAACTGGGGCTATTCTGGCTTTTGCATAGCGAGTTTGTAAAATCAATCAGAAATTGAAGAGGGCATGAGAGATTTCGTTTTAGACCATCCAGTCCCTTATTAATTGCACCGTGGATGACAACACAGGAAACGGGAATTGCAGACAGGCCTTTTTTTCCAATTTCTTCTGCTGTGTGTTGTTTTGACTTTCCACTTCCCTGCAGCTCACCACTTGCAGCAGCACGAGGACTGCCAAGGAGGTTTCTCCTCATCTGTTTTTGTGTTTTTCTGCAGGAGCCAGCAGCCTCTGCCTGGGAGATGTCGGTGAAGCTCACGTTCGTGTCCCCTGGGGACGGGGGTGGCATCAGCAGGAGCTGCTCCTTCACGGGGTTCAGCACCGTGCAGAGCAGGAAACTGGCGTAAGTGACACCAAAACGTGGGATTCTGGTCTTCTTTTCTTCCTCTTAGAGCTNTAAATTGTCCAATTACACCTAAATTATTTTTACTTTTAACCAAACACCCATGGCCTGCAATGCGGATTTTTCTATCCAGTTACAAAATCCCACCCAAACCATGAAGAAGAAGGTGAAAAAGAAGGACTCAGCCTCTGCCCTAAATCCTCCACCTTGCTTTATATATATTACCATAGACTAAACCCTTAAACTCTGAGTTTTACACCCTGTGATATCCCACACTTCTACCCAAACTCCACACCCACAATCCCAGGGCTGTCACTCAATTTTGGGAGCCTTCTCCACAGCCTCAGGTCAATGCAGGGTTTGCTGGGGGTCAGTGCCTGTCAGCACAGAAAACCTGGAATTCTGTTTCCAGAATTCCAACAGGCTGCAGCCCTTCCTGCTGCCCAGGGTAGGGAGCTCCAAACCTCCTGGGGACATTCCTGGTGAATCCTGGCAAAACCTGTGAGTGAGCCCGAGTCAGATCCTCCTGGAGCTGCTGGGGCAGAGCAGCAGCACGTGGAGCAAGGGCAGTGCCCTGGCAGGGCCACAGGAGGGGCAGGGAGGGATCAAACCCTGCCAGTTCCCTGCTCCCAGCAGGTTCCAGCCCAGAGCCCAGGCTCAGCCCAGCACCCATCTCCAGCTGCTGAACCATCCTGCACTGCTGCTCCCATTTCCCAGAGCTCACAGGGCAGCACTGCTCCGTGGAGCAACTGCAGCTTTTCCTCTAAAACCCCTGTGCTTTTTGTGAATTCATCAATCCCTGTAAATCCCTGAAAATCTTGAGTGCTTTTAGAAGACATGACCTATAAATGGAACATGAATATGATCTCTGACTGCCAGTGCATGCTAGGGCAATAACAAAGTGAATCATTTAGCAGCACCATTTAGGAATGTTGGGAAGTGTCCTCAGGAGCATTGTACTCAAAAAAATCCTGTTGTGTATCAGTAAAATCCCTGTCTCATGTAATGAAATATCTTTTCAAAGAACCAGATGACTGAATTAAACTTTTGGTTAAACACAGAAGTAGGAGCCCAAAATGAAATGTGTGAATGTGATGCAACTGAGGAGTCTTCAATTTGAATAAATTAATTTGTTGGTGAAAGTGAAAATTAATGTTACCCCTAGCAAAGTTCAGATACCTAAAAATCACAGCAACTGCTAAAATCTGGAGAAAAGCTCTGTCAGATTATTCAGACAGGCTTGAGCTGCAGTCCAGAGTGGGAGTTCCAGCAGGGAAAGGAGCTAGGAGCAGTGCTGAGCAGCTGTTTCTCCAACAGGCACAGTCCAGCAGGGTCCCAGTGCTCCAGACAGAATATTTCACATATTCCTTAGGCTTCTCCTGTTTCATCTAGCTGCAAAGCTTTCCTGACCAAGTGCCTCTCTCTGTGCACTTCTGTGATGTTGTTTCTCATTATTTGAGTGTTTGGCCAGACAGTTTTGTTCAGGCATCACTGCAGTGAGGAAGGTTTCTGTCCTAGACCCTCAGTCACAGCCCAGTGATCATGAGAGCCTGCCCTGGCATAGAAAAGAATATTTTTAATCATCCTTTCCTAACTCCTCTCTCCCTCAGGCACTGTTGCAAAACTCAGCAGGAGCTCACAGGGGCCCTGTGCAAGGTCTGTCCAAGGATGACACACAAATCAGGCCCACATGGACATTCTTCAGCAGATGCTAAATATACTTTTGCTTTTCTTTAGCAACTTCCCCTTGGGTCTCTCAGTCAGACACGATTTTGTATTTCCCCACCATGGTCTCCACAGGAAGTAAATGTTATTGCTGTTATCTGTAAAGTGGGAAATCTGATCCCTAAATTATCAGGTTCACAAGGGAAAGCAGCATGAGAACATTCAGCTTTTAGCTACTGGCCCTCCAGGCCGTGTCAGCTACTTCACTTCTGTATGAAATGGATGAAAATGGGATTTGTAACATCAAATGTGCTCAGCTGGGCTGCAGCAGCCAGTGGGAGATGCTGAGGGGAAGGGGAGTGGGAAATCCCAGCCCCTCTGAGCAGCACTGAGATGAGGTACAAGGAAAGTCACTTCCAGAATTTAGGATCTGCACTCCAAAAATCTGAAGGTAAATTCCAAAATGAAATAAAACACAGGAGTAATTTGGGCTTTTAATTTCAAAACTGAATTATCTTATCCCTTCTATTTGGTAACTTGCTAATTAGAGTACTCTAGAGCTTGGAATTAGGTGCTCTTTCTTCTTAGCATGAAAGAATTTTAAGCAATGAGCATTCTAGGAGGCTCTTTCAACTGCTCTTATTGGTCAGACTGTCCCTCCCAGTGACATTCCTGTAGAAACTCTCTCACTTTGCATGGAATACCACAGATGCATTATCATAATAAAGAAAAGTAATATTAATATAAGGCTTTAATTTAACAGTTATGTTCCCTGGTGTAGGTAGCCTGAGCTCCAAATGGTTTGGTTAATTAATACTTTCCATTAAGGCATCATAAAAAACAAGGATGATCAGTGGTGTGAAGAAATTGAGTACCCAGCAATGTTTGGCAACACCTAGTTTATCAGATTTTTTGCAGAACAGGTGTTAAAAATTGGAGTTAAGTGGAAATTTAGGACAAGGATAATTAAAGTAGGTACTCAAGGCTTCTCTAATAGGACTAGGGAGAGCTCTCAGGTGTGCTGGGCCTGGGCTTTAATCACCCAGCACAATAATCCTCAGTTACAGGAACTGACACAGCCAGTGGCAACCACTGAGCCTGATGGAGCTCATCATCTCCCCAGGTGAGCAGAATTTAAGGTGGAAATTGCAGGGAAGGTAGGAAACTTTTCAGAGAGCAACTGGCTGGTCTTGGCTTGCTTTGGGAGATGGGAAACTCCTCTAGGTAATGTTATTTTAGAGGCTTTACTTAGGGGGATTATGAACAAACCTGTACAAAAATAGCCAAGACTTAGGGGAGGATATAGAGAGAGGTAAGCCAGGCAGGAATTATTTGCAGAGAGCTCATTTTCTGCTTTAAAGGTGTCTCCAGCTCATGGTTCTGGGTGTTCTGACTGCTTAGGTTGGCACAAAACATTTGATGTGGGGGGCTTCTGGCAGAAACAACATTTAATTTTGATTTTGCAGTGCTTTTAAAAGTAATTTGCTGAGGTGTTAGATGCTGAAAAGCCCCTTGATGATGACACCTTGTGTGCAGTCTGGGCCTGGCAGTTGGCTTCCCAGGACTGAGCAGTGCTCTGAGCCATGGTTTGAATGGAAGGCAGGCAGAAAACAGCAGTTTCTAAAGGCTCTTTGGGTGAGCTTTGCCTCTGACACCTCGAGCAGGCAGAGGTTTGGTGCCTGGGTTGTGGGGGGAGCCAGGGGGCACTGCCTGGCCCTGCAGGGCTCCCTTTGGTGGCTCTGGGCTGAGCCAGGCTCTGGCAGCTGCTCTGCCCTGCTGGGCACACAGAGCCAGCACTGAGGGGCTTCTGCTCCTGCCAGAGTACCCTCAGGAACCCAAAACCTCTGTGATTTTGGGTGAATGTTTATCTGCTCCTGCCAGAGTGCCCTCAGGTACCCAAAACCTCAGTGGTTTTGAGTGACTTTATGGGACTGGCTGGAACTGCACCCTGAAGCTCTGTGCCTCAGGCATCTCAAGTGATGGGCTTTGCACCTTTGCTGAAATTCTCTTCTCTCCCTGCAGCAAGTCCCTCAGCAGGAGTTCAGTGAGATCCAGGATGTCACTGAAGCCCCCCAAGGCCTATAATTCCCTGCAGAAGGGGGCACTCATCTGGGATCCAAAGCCACTGCAGGTGAAGAAAATTTTTGAAGCTGTGAAGAAAGGACTTAAGTAAGGACTTTTTCAATATTGTAATTTTCCCTTCCTGGTCGTGCTGCCTGAGTGTGTGTGTCACTGTGCTCTGTCTGCCCCTGCAGCTCTGAACATGTGTGCTGGACTTCCCCAGACCTGGGAGCTTGTGAAACAACTCTCACTCACTCTCACCCTGCCTGCTAGCACAGGGCTCTGCTGGATTTCTTTGTTCCTGCTTTATTCCACTATTAGAAATGTCAGTGAGCACTGCCCATGTCCTGGGTGGCAGGGCAGGGATGGGACAGCCAGACCTGGGCAGAGATGGGCAAAAAGCTTCTGGAGAGGGAGCTCTGTGGAGTTTGCTTGGACCCAAAAACTGACTTAAAATCCAGTCTGAAAATGGGGCTGCAAACAGGGGAAGGCTGGTTCATCAGGCACTCCTGTTCCCCTGTGCTAATCACTGCACCCTTACACACTGAGATGCTCTGGGGGGGGTCAGGGTGGCTCTTTTGGGGTTTTTTCTTTGCTTTTTTGTCTCCCTCCTTTAACAGAATTAAACTCTGAAGTTTTAAGTTCCTCTGTGATCTCTGGGTTCCTTGTAAGGCAAAGGTCTAAGCAGGTTCACCTGAAGACTTCAGCTTTTAGATTTCCCAGAATGTTCTGAGTCTATTATCACAGGAACTTCATTTCCACCCTGCAGCTGCTATCAGGAGACAGAACACCTTTCCCTGGATTTGTAACCCCTGCAGCTCTTTCTGGCCCCTCCTAAGAGTTCCTGCAGTGTGTTACTGCTGTCCTCCACATCTTGCTACTGTGTTCATTTTGGTCATAGCTTGTTTTCTTAAGCAAGGAACATCCAATGCACTGTAGTAACACTTTATAAAGTCAGATATCTCACATTTTTTATCCAATAAAAGGCTATGTAGTCTTAGCCCTAAAAATATCCACCAATGTCTTATTAGAGGATTTAGATTTAAATGGAACAAGGAAACCAAATGTTTTTTGCAGAGCTGAGAATTTATCTGAGCTTAGGGAGGGGAAACCATAAAGTGGATCAGAGTTTGTTCCCAGTTTTGCAGCGAGTGCCACATGCTCAGCCTCCTGCCAAAAGTGAGTGGCTGACTAATTGACTGAGGTAACTCCAGAAAACAACTGTATCAGATAGCAAGGCAAAGGCCAGATTTTAAGTAAATGCAGACTAAGTCCACTCAGTGCTGGAGTGACTTGAGTTTTTAGTACAGAACATATTTTATGTGCCTGTTTCTTTATAGCCACAGAAAATAACCCTTTATTCTGTTAACCATCTGGCTGCCATTCCATCAAGCTGATAATCCTGACATACTTAAAGCTAAAAGTGATGGAGCTTTTCTGAAAGGTGAGTGATTGCTTTTCTGCCTCCAGCCTTGGCTGCTTCTGCCCTGAGCTGTGGCTGGGCAGGTGTTGAGAGCAGAGTGCTGCAGACCTGGCATGTCTTGGGGGACCTGGTTTTGGAACAGTGAGAAAATGAAATGCACCAAAGCAAATGTGAGGAAGTGTAGCTGTCTAAAATGAAGGGGTTTTGACTGCTTGGAGACTGTGACTAAGAATTGAATGTTTACCAGGGGATTTGGGTTCCCTTTTAAACATGAGAGGAAAAAGTGACCAAAGTCTGCTCTGTACTAAAGCAAAGTTGGAAGAGTCTCAGCTGAGGAGGTTTTAGCTGAGAAGGTTTTAGGCCCTGTGGAAAGTCCTGAGGCCCAAGCCATGCATGCAAGCAGCTCTGGAGAAGCCAACTGGCAGCAAGAGCTTCACACCTTGCAAAGCAGTTCTCATCCTGGAACAAGGAATATCTGCATTCAGAAATTGCCTTAACACGATCTGCAGCTCAGTGTGCTCAAACCCTGAGCAGCACCTGCCCCCCTCACCTGTGCAGGGCTCTCTGGGCTCTCTGGGGTGCAGCCTGGGCAAGTCCCTGGCTCTGCAGGGTGGGGATGGCTGGGGAGTTTTTCCTCCTCACCACTGCAAGCAGAGGCTTCCCCACAAAAGGAACCATTCTGCTGCCTTCCAGGAAAGGCTCAGGCAGGAGCAGCTGGAGAAACCTGAGAGGGAGATCCATGGTTTATGTGTGAGTTAGAGCTTGAGACTCTCCTCCTCCGTTGCTTGTAACATTCTGCTGAAAACATCTCCCCAAAAATCTCTGATGGAGGCAGCAGGAGGATCCAACACCTCCCCAGAGAGCCTCTGATGGAGGCAGCAGGAGGATCCAACACCTCCCCCAAAACCTCTGATGGATGCAGCAGGATCTAACATGGGCTTTCTTTCTCTCCAGTGAGTACCTGGAAACACATCAGGCTGAGCTGGATTATCTCTCTGATCGGCACAAAGACACAAAAAGGAACTCCAGATTGGTAAGGTGTTTTCCATGTTAAATACCTCAATAAAAATCACAAAATAGCTGCCTTCTCCTACCTGGGACTCCCAGGGGCTGCCCAGTTAAAACACTGAGGTGGAATCCAGCAAAGCTCACAACCAGAAATTTCCCAGGCAAGGTAGCCCCAGATGTGAGAATTTAATTTGAGATTTCTCATTTTCCATGTCCAGCAGTGCTCTTCAGATTGTTCATCCTTTACTGGGCTGAATCCTCTGTGTCTGCTCAGTGATCAGTGTTTGTAATGTTAATTGAGTGGAAATGAGGATGTTCCCAGTGGGTCTTGCAGTACATATGAAAGTGTCATTAATGGTACAAATCCAGGTACAAATCCTCCTCAGCCTGTGCCATTTCTCTTTCAGGCTTTCTACTATGACCTGGATAAGGTAATGCTGCTGGGGATGGAATGCTGCAAGGAGAGGAAAATGGGTGATTTTCTGTCTGCTGTGTCACCTAATGGCACATTTAGGAAATAATTTCTTACATCCCTTTCTCTCTCTCTGCCCTCTTCAAAAGCAAATCCGCTCTGTGGAGAGATACATCAGGAAATTGGAGTTTCACATTAGCAAGGTAAGGGATTTATACCTTGTACCTGAAAGGCTCACGCTGCTTTGTAAGTGAAATATCCACATGGAAAACACTGATTATAATTCATCTGAAGGGGGGAATGCTGGGGACTTGCTCAAAGCTTTTACAGGACGAGGGGATTTTAATTTATTTATTTTCCTGAATGGCTCTATTCAGGCTGAATGTTGGGCACGACCCAACCTGAGTTTTCCTGTGAAAGCAGTTTGCATTTTCAGCCAGTTTATTCAGAAAATGCTGCCCTGGGCAGCCTGGTGTGTTCCCCCTCCCCTGAGAGCCCCCAGGGGCAGTTCTGTGTCTGCTCCCTGCCAGGGCTGAGCCTCTCCTGGCACAGCCAGCCCTGCAGACCTTCCAGCCTGCCCTCGGGGAGTTGGTTTCCTGCTCTGCACTCTTTGTGAGCAAAGCCTTTCTCTGCCTCTTGTCTTCTGCTCTGCTCAAAGCAGAGCTGGCTGTATTCCTGAACAAATCGTGGGATATTGAGGAGCAAACTGCTGCCCTCTGTGAGATGCAGGAGCTGCAGCCATCCTGCACTGCTCTGACAGAGGGAGTTGCTTTGGCTCTTGGGGTTTTCTTTGCCAGCAAACGCTGCTGATGTCCCTTTCCCAAACCCCTGACCTATGCCAGGGTAATTCCAGTTCTCCTTCCCCATGTTCCAAAGGTGGAGGAGCTCTATGAGGCTTACTGCATCCAGTGCAGGCTGCGGGATGGGGCCACCAACATGAAACAAGCCTTCTCCCTGTCCCCTTCCACCAAAGCCTCCAGGGAGAGCCTGGTGGAGCTCTACAGGAACGTCCAGGAGTGCACAGAGGTAGGAAATCCTTCACTCTGTACCCAGCACCTGCCTGCTCCTTCACATGTGTGCTGGGAGGTGCTGCTGGCTCCTTTTTAATGGTGAGGGTTAAAAACGTGTGTGAATAAAATACAGGTACATTGTATGAAACATCCTGAGTGCTGGGGTCTCCTCTGACTCCCACTGCAAGCGTGGAAGGAACTGAAGGAATAAGCTGTGCTATTTTTATAAATCAATAATGGAAGGTAACTGACAGTGATGAGCACAGGAGTTCCACTCTTCTGTGGAGGATTTTCTGTTTTACACAATCCATTCATATTATTTTATCTGCCTTTGCTGTGAAAATGTTTGTGTGTCCTTTAAAAGAAATAGCATGTGTGTGGAAGCAGCTCCTCTGCAGTGCTGGTGACTGTGCAGCCTTTCTTTTAGGACATGTGCTTTATTGAGGGGGCTCTGGAGGTGCACTTGGGAGAGTTCCATGTGAAGATGAAAGGTAGGCTCCCTTCTCCTTTCCTTCAGGACTCTTTGGTTTGGGGGCTCACTGACTGCTTGGTTTGGGGGTTCTGGGCACAGTCTGACCCACTGAGAGCCCAGTTGTTCAGTGAGACCTGGGATAGAATTCTGGTTTTTGCTCCAGTGCTGTAAAACAGACCTGCCATGCTATTGTGTATTTGAATACAAAGCTGACAGCTTTCTTTATTCAGCTCAGTTAAATGTTGTCCTTTTGAGAGTGTGCTGGGCTGGTGGTGCAGCCTCTGCACAGAGCTGGGGACAAGGGGAGTGTTCCCCAGAAAGGCACTGGATTTTCTGCAGGCTGAGGTGTTGGGGGCCTTTGTAAAGCCCTGCAAACATTGGGAATTTTCCTTTTCTTTCCAGGCCTGGTGGGCTTTGCTCGTCTCTGCCCAGGAGACCAGTATGAGGTGCAGTATAAAACTTATTTGTGTGTTTTGTGCCTCCTTTTCGTGCAGGGGGAAGGTGTGGGAGCAGAGCAGGGCAGACTGTGCTGTGGGGAGAGCAGGGCACTGGCACCCTCAGTGCCCTGGGCAGGGGCAGGGGGCCCTGGGGCTGCTCTGGGAGGGCTCCAGAGGTGCCAGTGACTGCCCACCAAACCCAGCTGCCAGGGCTTTGCCTGCAGAGCCCCCTGGACTCCAAGAGCAGCGGGTGCCTCTTTCCTGGCAGCCTGCCCTTGGCATGGTGTGAATGCACCCAGTGTCTGCCCGGGTGCCCTCCTGTTCTCACCTTCCCAGGGCACTGCAGAGGGCCCCAGCACAGGCAGGGTGCTCTGGGCTCCTCTCCATGGCTGGGATGTGCCTTTGGTGCTGAATTAGGGGTTAAAGCCTGCAGCCCCCACCCCTGTCTGCAGTCCTCTGCTGATCCAGGCTCCCAGTGTCCAGGGGAATGGCTTTGCTTCTGTGGAACTGAAGGGAATAATCTGGCACAGGCTGGCCCAACATCCTCTCTTCTTTGTGGTTTCCAGGTGTTTGTGCGACTGGGGCGCCAGAAGTGGAGGCTGAAAGGCAAAATTGAGACAGATGACAGCCAAACATGGGATGAGGAGGAGAAGATTTTTATACCCAATCTGCACGAGAAGTTTGAAATCAAGGTGAGGTGTGTGGTGTTTGGATTGGAAGCAGAGGGCTAACAGCTCTTCTGCTTCTGCTCTCTTAGGCTACCAAGGGCTTCTCAAAATTCTGAAATAGTTTTATTTTCCTAACCATGTAAAAAGTGGCAGTTAATCCATGTTGTGCCTGGTGAAGGGACATTACTCTGATTTTCCTGTGCTCCTGGCACTAGTAACAGTATTAGTGCTTTTCCACCTTCTGGGATATGTGGCTCTGTTTAGGGTTGTTTCTTTGCTTGTTTTTTAAAGAAGCCCTGGATCAATATCTGGGAATTTCTAGGTTGCAGCCTGATGTGCATGTGGATGTTATTCTTGTCCCTGATGTTGAGTACCTGCAGGGCTGCTCTCTGCTGGAGGAGAGGAATCCCTGTAGGGAATCCCAGCCCTGGCAGGGGCTCAGCCTCTGCCCCTGCAGCCTGGCACCAGAGCTGGGCTCTGCACGGGGCTGGGGCTGTGCTGGACCCTGTCCCACTGTGCCAGGGCAGCTCTGGGCTCCCAGCCTGTCCCTGCAGCCCTGCCCTGCCCTGGCAGCAGGAGCTGGCTCACACAGCAGGCACCCTCTGGCACAAGCCTTTGCAAATGGGATTGTGAGGTGGTTTTTCACTTCCACTGCACCATGAGGGGCAGGTGAGAAGCTGATTCAGATCCCTGCTTTACCATAATTGCTGTAAAACTTCGTATCACTGTGTGACAAGGATGGTTTCACTCTTCTTGTCCTCCACTCTTGTTGCTCTCTCCACTCAGTGCCCAACAGCCTTTGCCAGTACAAACACTGGCAGGTTCAGGGGCAGTAAAAGCTGTACAGGAGTGTCCCCAGCCCTGTGTGACAGCCCCTGCCAGTGCTCCTGCTGGGAGCAGAGCTGTGCCAGGGCCGTGTTTGCTGTGAGCAGATCTCACCTGGGGTGGTTTGGGGCTGCCTGGTGAGGGCACTGGGGCTGTCTGTGTCTCTGCAGGTGACAGAGCTGCGAGGCCTGGCCACCATCCTGGTGGGGGTGGTGACATGTGACAGCATCAGCTTCTTCAGCACCAAGCCCCAGGCCATCCTCGTGGACATCACCGAGCTGGGCACCATCAAGCTGAGGCTGGAGGTCCTCTGGAAGTAAGTGCAGCCCCCAAGAGCAGAGCCAGAGCACCCTGGGGTGCTCCAGGGTGTCCCTGAGCTGCCCTGACCCCGTGCTCCTCTTTCTGTCCGAGAGCAGGTGTGGGGCAGGGGACAGCCCCGTGCTCCCCCCCTGCCAGCCCTGGGCAGCCAAGGGAAGGGGCAGAAGCAGCTCCTGTGACCTTGCAGCTCCTCCTCTGGTGTCACCACGGCCGTGGCCCCTCAGCAGTGCCCTGGGGAGCTCTGTGTCCCTCCCAGTGAATGCTCACTCTGCCTCCAAGCACTACACGTGTGTCTACAGAGCACGAGAAATGCTGGAAGGGGATGGAATTAAACTGAAAGTAGCAGTTTCTGGACATGATGATAAAAATACATGAGCTGGAGTTTTAGGGCAGTCGTTGTTAGCAAGATATGATCTGTTAAAAAGCAGCTTTCCCCAAGCCTTGGCACCTTTGTGTGTGCACTGTGAGTAGTTATGGGTACAAGGCTGTTTGTGCACTCCAGGGAAGCTGCTCACAGATGTACTTTTAAATAGCTGAGCATTGTCACGGTGCCTGGGATTTGTTTAATTGGTTTATATTTTAAATCTGTAATTTGATTTTTTTTTTGTAGTGGACTATTGCTGTTATTAAAAGTAAATTCTCACTGTTGTAGATGGTGCCCTGGCACTCATCCCTCCTTCCAGACTCACCAGCACAGGGTTTGAGGTAGTTCTGTTATTTCTGCTTTATGGCCCTCTTGTCTCACACAGAGAGACCCTTCTGCAACAAATCAAGGCTTTTTAGGCTGTTTCCACTTGCCCCTCAGTGAAGCTGGGGGAAGTGGAGGTTGGGGCACTGCACAGGTCCCTCTGCAGCCTGGGCTCTCCCAGCCCTGCATGCCCCAGAGCCCTGGGACTCCCTGAGAGGCCCCTGTGCCCTGTGCAGGCTCCCACCAGGAAAATCAGAAGCAGCTCTGGCTGCATGGCTGGGGAAGGAAAAGCTTCACTGACCCAGTGCCATTTTCTGAGTGTCCCCTGGGTGTGCTGTGGTTCTTGGCACTTGTACCTGCCTGGAAAATGTGTCCCAGCCACAGCACCTGCACTTTATTTTCAAACAGAGGTTGCTTGGAGTCAATCAGAAATAAACTCACCTTGGCAGAGGTTTGCCTGCCCCTGTTTATGATGCTTTTCCCCCCAAGATCTGACAGTGGCCACAATATATGGAGTTTGTAGCCTGGCAGGAATCACTTCTGCTCTCTTCTTGTGACCCCAGCAGTGGCAGTGACAGACAGAGTCCTTCATTCCCCCTGCTGGGTCTCCTCCCTTCCTGCCCTCACTGTCAGGAACTGCAGCATTAATTCATCATGCACACAAGCTGCTCTTGAGACAGAACTGGATGAGGAAACCCCCTCTTCTCCTGGGCTCTTGCACAGCTCCCCAGAGCCTGAATCTCCACAGCAAAATGTATTTGGGGTTAACCTTCCAGCAAACTCCCATCCCAGTGCTGCTGTGCTCTCCAGCCCAGAGGCAGCTTTGGGCTGGCAGGAGGAGCAGGTCCCTGGGTTTGGGACAGGTCACAGCCCTTGGGGCTGGGAGCAGCTGAGCTGGGAGCAGGGCTGCTGGGGACTCATGTTTTGGGAGTTAATCCCCCCTGGAATTCCTCAGCTCAGGCTCTGTGTCTCTGCTGTGTTTGTTTCCTGGGATGTGCTGGGATCCCACCCCGTGGATCCTGCAGACTCTCCTGTGCAGAGCTGGCCTCCCCTCCCTGACAGTGCTGCTGGGGCTGTTTACAGAAGGGAGAAGCTCTGTGGTGATAACTCTGGGCCTTTCTGTTTGCAGAGACAGAGCACCCATCATAGCAGCTGCTTTTCCCTCTGATTGGAGAATGACCAAACAAATCCATCTGATTTACCCAAAGTTCCCTGAGAGGCAAGCTTTCAGTCTAGACCTGCTTTGTGAGAAATCCAAATGTAGACCTCTCTACTGCTTCTAAATGTATATTTTCTTTAAATAGGCCTCTGGTCTTCTGGGCTCAAACAAAAGTGCCTTCAGCTCCTTTATAGATTGTGCCATGAGGAGTGTGAATGAGCCTGGGGCCGTTGCAGAGCAGCTTTGTTGGCCAGTTTGGCAAAAGGCTTTGGGTTTTTTGCCAACCTAAACAGCAGTCTGAGTTCTGTGTCTCACATGCAGGATAAAGAGAGAGCTGTATTCTCTTTTCAGGCTCCAGCAGTGCCCTGCACTGGGATCCAGGGCAGCATCCAGGCAGAACCACTCTGGTGACTGCTTCCAGCAGAGCTGGCCTGGCTCACAAGGGCTCCTGGAGCAGGAGGACAAAACCTAAAGGGAGAGGGAAAAAGGGAAGTCTGGCTTTTATTTAGGGGTGCATACCTAGTGCCAGTCCTCTCTTCCAGAGGGTGGAGGGGCAGTTCCTCCTGCAGGGCCTCAGGCAGTGATCCCTTGGTGCAGCCCTGTGCTCTCACAGCTGCTGCTGAGCCAGGCTGGATAACCTGGAGCTTGTGAGGCTCCAACAGCCACCCCTCTGCCAAATTCCATGGGCATTTCCCCCTGGGCTCAGTGGGGGAAAGAAAAATCTCATTATTAACAGCGAGTCCAGTCCACTTGAGTGGAATTGGCTTTTTGGGGGGTGTCAATGCAAGCCTGGATTCACAGGCTGAGCAGTGGGATTCAGGCAGGGAATTCTATCCACGCTTCTGGTCTGGGAGTGTTGAATCCACGGAGTGGCTGGACAGGAGGGGAGAGATTGGGGCACAGAATGGGGACAGCACAGATGATCAGACTCTTGGGTCACTTTAGGCTTTTTTTTAATGGAGTTTTTCAGTCCTGAAAAGCTGTTGCTGGATAATCCTGTAGGCATGTGGCTGTTGGCTGGGAAATGTGGACAGGAAATGTGGAGCCACTCTTTCTCTCAGCTCAGCCACAGACACCCCCACCCCAGGACTTGCTGCACAGTTTAAGGTTAAACAACAACATTCCTGCACAGCTTTTACCTATGCAGAGGTTTTATGTCAATGACTTCAGGAAGTGACTGAACAAACTGAGGAAAAGCCAGTGACAATTAAACACAATAGTCTGTCTGCAGAGTCTGCTGCATGACAGATCCCAGCCCTGGATTGCTCCAAGGGCAGCCTGTGTCTGGGGAAAGCCCACTCCATCTGAGTGCCTCCCTCTGCTGCTCCCTGGAACGTTCCCTGGGCTCTGTCTGTGTCAGAGAGGGATTCATGGAGCTGTTCCATGTGGGGTCTGCGTGCTGGAGAAACGTGGAGGGAGGTGATGGATGGTGCCCAAGGAGCTCAGAGAGAACAGAACTCCAGGGCAGGCTCCATCCCAGCTGTCCCCCTGTGCTCTGCTCTCTCAGTTGTTCCTTGCAGGACCAGGAGCTTGTGCTTGTCTGGAGCCAGCTGAAGAGCTGCACTTTGCTGGAGGCTTTCAGGAATTGCAGATTTTGTTTGTTCTTGTTCCTTTCCTAGAAGTGTCGTTTTGCATTACTGCATCACGGTGTCAAAAGCTAAAAATGAAAAAATCTGAGGAATGGATCCCTGTGAGTTTTGTTGAAAATGCCATGGGTAGGAGTAATTTGCTTTCATCAGTAAACACAGCAGGCTTTGGCTAGAAGGCTCTTGCTGTCAGCATCCCGATTTCTCTCTGCCCATGAGTCAGTGCAGATGTCCTGGGGCTGTGATGGAGCCCAGCTGGGTGACACTGCCTCCCTCAGCCCATTCCCCTGCCTGGGGCAGCTCCCAGAGCATTCCCCTGCTCAGGAAGAACACAACTGTCCTGGGCAAGCCAGACAGAGTTGGGGCTCAGCTTTTAACCTTTTGCTAGAGAGCAGAAATTCATTTCCCTGCGATAAATTAGTCCTCATTGTCACTTGGATCTCCTGCACTGGACAGCTGAATTCAGCTGATTTTATCCTGCTCTTTGCTTGTTCTATTCAATCATGGAGGCTGCAGGTTTGTTGAAAACAATTCACTTTTTTAAAATGCCAGTCCTCAAGTGGAAAAACAAACTTTTGGTGCCACAGGGCATCTCAGTAGGCAAAAATGTAACACATATAGAAACCAAACTTGCTTTACTTAACTTGAAATGTGTTTTCCATCTCCTGGTTGGCCGAGCTGCATCCCAGGGGATCATTCATGAGAGTTTCCTCAGACTGCTTTGCAAAGGAGTAGGGAAACCAATGGCTGAGATGAAGTAGGTAATTAGGAAGTCTTTGGAGCAGCACTTGACAAACCCCTGCAGACCACAGCCAGCATCCTCTGGGGCTGTAGCTGGCTCATCCCTGCCTGTGTGAACCACAGAACCTGCCAAGGAGCACTACACAGGCTTCCTCTGCCAGCCAGAGGGATTGTTTATTAATAGGTGAAGGATAATGAGGGGGTTTATTGGTTTTTCCAGGTGGTGTGTGCTCTGCAGGAGGGAAATTGGCAGTTCTCCTTTATTACATGTGTTGTATTTCCTTCCTCTATGGTTTTTGTGCCTGTGTCACTGCCCAGGGCCTGGGCCAGCCCTGGTGTCAGGACAGAGCACTTCAGCCTTTGGGATCACTGGGCTCCTCTTCCAAAGCCTCTGGCACAGGTTTCTGTCTAAAGGTGTTGGGAATTCTGTGTGAAACCCACAGCCTTTCTGCCTGTGCCTTTCTCTGCTGGAGCAATCAAAGACACTGGCTAGGGAGGCAGTTTCTCTTTTGTTTTATTCTGTTTGTTGCTGACTGAACATCTGTCCAGATCCTAGCAGCAGCTGAGCATCTCTGTGCTCTCTGCTCTCACTGACACTTGGGCTGGACCTTTGTTTTCTGCTGCAGCCCCTTTGACACAGAAAACGTGTTCCTGTCCCCTGGAAGCACTGCCAAGTTCTCTGTGGGCAGCAGGAAGAGCTCCTTGTACAACTGGACCCCCCCAAACACACCCAGCTTCAGAGAGAGATATTACCTGGTGAGTACAGGGGGGCAAAAGGCAAAGCACAGCCCTGGGCCTGGCTCTTGGCCTGGCTCAGACCTTCAGGGGCACACTCAGAAATGTGAGACAGCACCCTGCTGCCTTTGCTGTTTGTTTTAGGGGTTTGTTAAATTGTTCTTTTAACCCCTATTCTTTTGAGTTCCATTTAGATTTTGTAAAACATTTTTAAAAAACCCTCAACAAACGCTGCTCAGCAGCTGGAGTGCTGGGGATGTGGGTGTCTGCTGCAGTGGCCTGTGGTGGAAATCCACCTGGGAGCCAGGGGAGCAGAGTCTCCTGTTCCAGGGGGGAGCCGGGGCTCTGCAGGTGCCCCAGGCTCAGCTGGGCTCCTTTGCAGTCTGTCCTGCAGCACAGGCACAGCCCGGGGGATGCAGGGGAGGAAGCCCGGCCCCCCAGCATCCTGAGCTACCTGGCCGCCTGTGACTTCGATGTTCCCGGGAGGAACAAGCCCCACAACCCCGCGGAGAGCAGCGAGGGGGACTCGTTCAGCTCCGAGGATCAGAAAGGGGCGGAATCCCGCAGCACCACCCCGGCCCTGGACCACAGGATGCTTCCCCTGGTGATTATCCAGGAGACCGGGGCCGAGGAGCCGCAGCGTCCTCTGCCAGCCCACAGCACCCTGGACATCCTGAAGAAGACCCCGTGTGTGGATGGATTCCCAAGCCCCTCCAGCTTTCCCAGCCGGCACAGAGGCAGGAGAGACTCCTGCAGCCAGGCCCGGAATCGCCACCTGGCAGAGCAGGAGAACATCAGCCAGAAAAGCTGGAAGGCTGCAAAGGACCCCAAAGCAGACGGGAGTGCGAGGTCCATGGACAGGACTGTGCAGGAGGTGCTGAATCTGCTCAGATCGCGTGGAGAGGGACAAGCCCCGCTGGAGAAGCTGGAGGGGCAGGTTTCGTCCCTGAGGGATAAATTGAAGGTAGGGCTGTGCTCTCCTGCGGGTGCGGCTCTGTCCGGCCCCGGGAGCTCCGTGCCCCTGCGGCTGGCGGGAGGCGCTGCCGCTCCGGGGCTCGGCCCGGCGGGGGAGCTCGGCCAGCAGAGGTCGGGCAGGGCTCGGGAGAGCCGGGACGGGAGGGAAACCGGGGAAGGAGCCGGGGACAGAACGGGGATGGGGAAGGAACCGGGGATGGAGCGGGAATGGAGCGAGGATGTGGAAGCCGGAGCCGGGCACGGAGCGGGGATGGAGAAGGAACCAGGGATGGGGAAGGAACCAGGGATGGAGCGGGGATGGAGAAGGAACCGGAGAAAGAACCAGGGACGGAGCAGGGATGGGGCAGGAACCAAGGATGGAGCTCCGGGCTGAGCAGAGCCCGGGCTCTGTGTCTGCCCCTCAGCCTCAGCCTGGCTCGGAATGTTTGGGTGTTTTTCCAGCCTGGTGTGGCTGGAGGTGCCGCAGCACCTAGCAAAGCCGCTGTCCCCAGTGCTGCAGCTGCCTGCGGGTCACCGAGCTGGGCTCTCCTTTCCTCCCAGGGAAGCTCCTGGGGAAGGCAGCAGGGCTGGGCTGCAGGTTTGGGAGCAGGAGCAGCAGGGATGGGGAGGGCAGCCTTCAGTAAGAACTGCTGATAGCAAACTGCCCCGGCCTCCTGTTCTGCTGAAACCCCTGGAAAAACAGAATTTAAACCCCAAACCAAGTACCCTCACAGCAGCCTTTCCAAGGGAATTCCCCATGGAATCCACCATTGATGTGAAGCTCTTGGGTGCTGTTCTGGAGTGCAACAGCCCCCCAGGGTTGGTGCTTTGAGCTCTGAAACAGGGAATGAATGAAAACTCTGTTAGTGACAGAGGATGCAGAGAATATCAGCTCTCACCAGCCTTAGCAGGAATGGAGATAAAGGGGAACCCACGAAAATTAAAATATTGAAGCATGTTTTGAATTTAGCAACATTATTTTGAGGTCAAAGTGCTGCACCAAGAGCAGACTTCCCTGGTGTGTTCAGAATGAAATCAAAAAAGCAAAGTGATTTATTATAACAGCAAAGAACAACTGCAAAATGGCTGGCCAGCTACAAATTACAGTATTTCTGCTCCCATTTCATCAACAGCTAAAGACACTTCACAAGCATTCCTCCATGGAGAGTTTAATGGTGGAGACAGTGCTGGAGAGTTTTGATTTCCTGAACGCTGACTGCAGTGCTGATGAGCTGTCCCTGTTTGGGAGCATCAGGACAGGCAGTGTCAGGTATGTGCAGCACACCTGCTGGGGACAGCCAGAGGAGCCCACAGCAGCCACACCGGCCTGGGAAACAGCTCCAGTGTCAGACCCAGCACAGAAATGTCTCCCCGTGGTTTAGAGTGTTATAAATGCAATTGAAGAAAATGCTGCTTTCTGTTAAATGCCACCTGGTTCCTTTCACAGCTCCCTGTTGAGAATCTTCATTTTTATTTAGTGATGGGGCTGGTAACTCTCTTCTCCCCTCATCTCACAGCACATACAATGGCAACGTGCTGCAGTCCCTGAGCTGTGACACGAGGCCAGAAGCACAAGATGTAACCACTGGGGATGACAGCCTGGACACGCTGCTGATAACACACCTGAGGCTGTGCAAAGGTCTCCTGCAGGTACACAGCAGCCTGGGGGTTTCCAGGGCACTGGCTGGCACTGCTGGTTCTGATTGCCGGAGAATTTGATATGTTTGTTTGTTTTATAACAGCAGAGAGTCAGAATGGAAACTGGGTGCATGAATGCAGGGTGCACCTGCATCCACACAGAACCTGGCACACAAAACTCTGCTGCCTCTTTTCGGCCTCTGGGTTTTGCTGAAGCTCTAAGCAATTCCTCTGTGCCCAAAGCAGGCTGCAAGTGCACAGGCTTGGCTTGGGTAGTGTTTAATGGATGAAAAGCTGCTCCAACAGCAGCAGGTATCCCGTGGGCAAGGGACTTCTGAGAGCAGTGGCCTTTTGTCTTAAAAGTTGGATTCTAAGAAACAAATCTTCATTTCTTTGGAGCTTGGCCCTGCCCTTGTTTCAGCTCCTGAGTTATGTCTGTTGCATTTCAGAAACTGAGGACACCAAACGTAGCCCGGGTGGTCCAGGAGAGCCTTTTGGAAGAAGTGTCAGAGCAGACACGAGTCCTGGGGGATGTCCTGGATCTGTCTGTTGAGAAAAGTGAGTCCTGCCTTACTGCAAGGCATGCACAGTGGGAGAGGGGCACCCCTGTGTGTCTGCTCAGCCTCCCCAGAGCCTGGGCTTCAATTTCAGTTCCTTGCAAACACTGACATCATCAACCAGCTCTTTTAGCTGGATTCTTAGGAAAACCAGGGCTCGTTCTTTTTCTTCTACACAGAAGGAAAAAAGTGGAAAGGTTGGTCTCAGAGTGGCTGAACTTGTGTGTGTTAAACAGAGATGTAGTGGGTGATGGAGTTTGCAGTCGAAGAGCAGCAGAGCAGCCTTAATAAAATCCTCTTTTATATCTGTGCTTTTCCTTGATAAGCAAACAGCCCAAATGCTCTGCCCACTCACCAGAACAGTTTGGTGGGCACAGAATTCTACCTCAGGTCTTCCCACTGCTAAGTTCTTCCTTTGGCTGTTGGACATGACAAAATAATAAAGCACAGTTGGAAGGCTTTGTTCTCATCTTGGTAAATACAGCAGTGAGAATGCAAATTTTAGTTGGGAGCATTTGCTGGTGGATTTTATCCTGGAGGATGTGAGAATAAACTGTTCCCTGGAGCTGGGCTGCAAAGGGGCTGGCACAGTGTGACAGGGAAGTGTGGGAGTCAGAAATGCAGGAGCTCAGTGTCTGGAGGTAAAGGTAAAAGTGAGGGATGAAGGGTCCCAGTGAGGAACCACAGGGTATTATTGCTGCACCTGCTTTTGGGAAGAGTTTGAGAGTGCCCAGAGCTCTGCCCTGGGCAAGGAACATGAGGCAGGAGCCCTAAAACCCTTGGCAGTGGCACCTCCTTGGCTGATAGAAGGGCAACCACTTCAACTCCCAGAATGTTCTTCTGGAACTGACTCAGTGCTGGGAAGAAGGGAACAGTAAGAGGCAGAAGAGCTGCTGATGGCAGCTTGGGAGCTCAGCCCAGGCGTGGGGACATCAGTGCTTGCAGGTGTGAACATTTGGGCAGCAAATGTCCCATTTTTAACAAAACCATCTCTAATGCAAATACAATTTAATGCTGCCCCATGTCCGGACAGGCCATCTGCTGCCTAATATCTCATGTAAAACCCCAAAGCTGGAGCTCACTGACTTCTTAAAATGCTGGCTTTCAGTTATTCAGAAGACTAAAAAGAAGAAGCAATATCTGAAGCTCTGGAGTGATCTTGCAGAGCCTGGCAGCAGCATCTTGGTGACCTCAGCAGAGAGGTTCCGTCACGCCCTGAAATACACAATGATGCTCAAAGTGAAGGAGAAGTACCCCAGCCACCTGGAGACAGGTGAGCACCAGGCTGCATTTCAGTGCAGTGCAGGCTGCATTTCAGTGCAGTGCAGGCTGCATTTCAGTGCAGTGCAGGCTGCATTTCAGTGCAGTGCTGAAAACTGTCCCTGTGCATTTAAAACACCCCAAACCCAAACCTCTTCCTTGCTGCCAGCAGCTTCCATGTCACCAACTGGTGTTTTCTGTTTGTCCCCCCTGTGTTCCCTGCAGTGCTGCAGAGGCTGCTGGAGCAGATCCTCACCTGTGATGGGTTGCTCCCCTCCTCACACTTGCAAACGGAGCCGGTTACTTTATTCCAGTTCTATCGTTACCTGGAGAGGCACCACATTGGCAGCCTGGAGAAACACCTGGCAAAGCTGGCTAAAGAAGGTGATGGCAGGGCTTGGCTCCTCCTGCAGGGCTGCTGCCCTCCAGGTTCCTGCTGGAGACTCAGCTGCAGAGCAGGAAACAGCTCAGCCCTCGCACTGACAGCTTGTTTCCATTTTTATTCTCCTTATGACCGTGTAGTTTTAATCAGAACAGGAAAAGCATGCTTGACTCCCATATCTGAGCATGTGCAAACAAACCCCCTGTGAAGGATGGGCTTATCTGAAGTGCCCTGAAAAGTGGGGTTTTGTTGGATATTCTGAAGCAGACACAAGGAGCAGCCTCCAGCTGACTCCAAGGACTGAGTGCAGTCTGTGCCTTGGGTCACTGCTGTAGCTGGACTGGGGCACAGAAAAGAGCAGTAAAATTGCAGAGGTTACTGAGGTGCATTTTGTAGCCTGAGGTAGCCAGTGCATCACTGGAGTCTCGTCCAAAGTGTAAAGTACTTCAGAACTTTCTCTGTATTAGAAAAGAGTTATTTAAAAACACTCCTGGCATTGGCTGCATCTCCAGGCTTGTGTTGGTGCAGAGGACTCGTGGAGGGGAGGGGGCTGAGAGTTTGAGCCTTGCTGTGCTGCCATAGGGGACAAGGCAGGGTGGGCAGAGGCTTGTCCCGCTCTGCTCCTGCCCCTCGGGCTGTCCCGGCGGGGGGACAGGGCTGGGCTCCGTCCCTGGCTGAGGCCGGTCCTTCCCGCAGTGATGCTGATCGAGGAGCTGCAGTGCCCCGGCAGGCTGAAGACGCTGAAGAGGCTGAAGGGGAAGAGGCTGAGCCGGCTGCAGCCGCTGCCGGGGACGCTGCGGCTGCTGGGGCTGCTGCAGCTGGACGAGAACCACCGAGTGAGCAAAGCGGCCACGGCCTGCCTGGCCCGGGCCGGCGGCAGCGCCTGCGGCAGCCTCCGGGCACGGGTGAGAACGGG
>WEIU01020433.1:92320-120053 GCA_013389925.1 Aegithalos caudatus | reverse complement strand
CAGGGGCACAGCTGCCCGTGCTCTGCCTCCCGGCGCCGCCTCCTCGGCGCTGCCCGAGCCCCCGGGCTCCTGGTGCCCCGCCTGGGCCCTGGGGCACAGCTCGGGGGGCTCGTGCATCCTCCCGTTGTGCAGCTCCGAGGTTCTCTTGGGGGGCCGGGGCGGGGGCGGCGTGTGCTCAGGGGGAGGCTCCAGGTCCTCATTGGAGAGCTCTTTCCACTGCTCCTTCAGGGAAGGACAAGCCCTGGTAAGCTTTTCTCTTTTATGTAAGCTGCTCTAACTTTAAGCTTTACCGTGGCAGAATCTTTATATTCCACCTTTTAATTAACTCCTGAAATGGCTCTTCATTTGCATTGGAAAAAAAGAAAGAAAAGCCAGACACAAGAACTCCAAGCCCAAGCTATAGCCACAAAAAACATGTTGGCCATAAAAGCAAGAAATTCCAATATGCTTCTAAAAACCTTAAGAAGCATAAAATAAAATCTATTTTGCTTACCATAAAAAAGAGTTCTGCTTACCATAAAAAACCTCGATGCTTTTAATCATGACACTTAAACTTCAGGTATATTAGAAAACTTGCACCGTCTGAAATGCCAGGGGAGGCTGATGCAGCAGCTCCACCCCAGTCACCGTGCAGGAAAGCACAGGAGGCACCTGGTACATTACAGGTACTTTTGGAAATAACTAAAATACAGCACTTTAGGCTGTGACAGATTGTAAAGCACTGTACCTAAAAGCCCCATAATGTAAACATGTACTGAAGCTGAAGCAAGCACCAAATCTGAAGCTTCTTTCCCTCCTGTTCCTCCCACCCACTTGCTGCAGTTCCCTGGGAGCTGCCAGGAGCACTCACTTGCACTGAAGCGTCTCCCATGATGAATTTTGCCCCTTCAATAACAGCCAGGTAGGAGAACCGCAGCTGATCTGCAGTCTGGATGAGCCCCATCCTGTACTTCCTCATTTCCAGGAGAACCTGCTTGACGTCCACGGAGGAAGGATCTTTCCGTTTGTCCATCTGCAGATGGAAATGTGAACCATGTTTTCTGCTCTCAGGAGGTTCACTGCAGTGACTCATTTTGTGGTAGAGCCTTCATACCACCCTCCACATTAAAAATGAAGGAACTCACACACAAGTGGTATCAGCTGCTCGTTACTGGGTCTCCAAAAACACAGAGGGGAAAACACTGAGCCTCAAAAATGCTGCTTTCCCTGAAGGCAAAGCCTGTCCTTGTGAATCACTCTGAAAACTGGAGACTTCTCTTCCCCAGGCTCAAAATGGCCACTGAGGAACGAGACCAGCCTTGGAATAACCACAGCTGTACGAGTTGTCCAGCCTTTTTACAATGTGCTGCACTAAAAAGGCACATTATTGGTCCATAGAACTGACACCTCTCTCCATTGATTAAGTAACAGAAACAACACCTGGCAGAGGGGTTGTTATGAGAAAAATATTATTTACTTAGAAATGTTATGAGTTATTTACAGAAATTGTCCCTTGAAAGAAAAGTCTCCCAAGAAATCTTCCCCTTGGAAGGAAAATCAGCCACTGCCAGGCTGAAAACCTTTCAGACTCAGAAATATCAGGCCCACAGGAATACATGTGGGTCTGACTTTCTGAGCCTGTGGAGTTTTCAGACTGTTAGTAGCTGATTTCTTCTTCCCTTGAGAGAATTCATTCCTCTCAAGGACAGTGACTGTAAATAAGTCTTCTATCTTTTTGTAACACAGCCAGGGTTCTCATACCCCCCTCTCACAGGTGCTGCTTCTATTATTTAAGCAAAGAAGAGAAGCATTGTCTTTACTGACCAATTACATGGTTCCTTAGTGCAGCACGTTGTAAAAAGGCTGTGCAGAACTGTTACAGCCTTTCTGACGTTGTACTACCAAAATTGTTAAAGCCTTTCTGACGTTGTACTACCAAAATTGTTAAAGCCTTTCTGACGTTGTACTACCAAAATTGTTACAGCCTTTCTGACATTGTACTACCAAAATTGTTAAAGCCTTTCTGACGTTGTACTACCAAAATTGTTAAAGCCTTTCTGACGTTGTACTACCAAAATTGTTACAGCCTTTCTGACATTGTACTACCAAAATTGTTACAGCCTTTCTGATGTGGTTCTACCTTGGAGTCAGATCTTTCTTCTACCTGGGGTCAAGCTCTACATTTTGTGTCCGACAGTGACAAACACGCTCCCAGGAGAGCGGAGTAGAACAACGGCGAACGGCAGGAGCCCTTCCCAGCCCGGCTCCTGAGGGCTCCCCGTGGGCAGAGCAGGGGTCCTGCAGCAGGGCCCTTACCAGCAGCAGGCAGGTGTCCACCAGGCAGAAGGTGCCCGACCTCCCGATGCCGGCGCTGCAGTGCACCACCACCGGGCCGTGCCCGGGGCTCAGCGAGCCCGACTCCCGCACCTTGAACAGGAAATTCAGGAACGACGCCGGCGACTCCGGCACCCCGAAGTCGGGCCAGGTGGTGTAGTGAAAGTGCAGAATCTCTCGGGTTTCCTGGCTCTGAAAAACAGGTTGGGGGTTCCTTTAGTTTGGGTTAGGGTTAGTTTGGGTTAGGGTAGTGAGGTCCCACTCAGAAGGACCGGGATCAGCTGACTTAGATCTCAAGGACAAAGTTTCGCCGGTCTGAGGGAGCTTTTTGAGCTGCACGGCCAAGAA
Organism: Aegithalos caudatus; assembly: GCA_013389925.1. Lineage (NCBI taxonomy): Eukaryota > Metazoa > Chordata > Aves > Passeriformes > Aegithalidae > Aegithalos > Aegithalos caudatus. The sequence continues at coordinate 117,392 of WEIU01020433.1, read as the reverse complement.
ACTAATTACAAGTAGTGGTCTCTTGTTGTGAAGGTCTCCACTGGGAGCAAAAGGAATTGGGTAAGTAAATGTACTTTAAATTTAGAGTTCCATTATTTCAGTACAGTTCAAAAGCTTGTGTCACTCTGGGTATGGCTGAGACACAAAACTGCCTGGAGGGTCCCCAGGTACGTCTCATAAATATCCAAGAGTTTCACTTCCACGACATCTCATGCAGAATCATCAAATCCAGGACAATTTATGACCACCAATTTCAAGCCTTTGTTGGTGAGGAGAGGAATTTTACCCCAAGGAGAACAAGGGCTGGGACTGGATGAGATCTGGTACTCACAGTCAGGTTTTCCAACTCCAGCTGTCGTACTGTGTAGTAGGATTTTATATCTTCAGATATCAATGTTAGTTTCAAGTTTGTATCTTCAAAAAACATTTCTTTCTCCTCCTTCCGTGGCCAGTACTGTGCACACTTTACCTAAAACCAAGCAGGAGACACATAAATGTCATTACCCACTTCTGACTGAATTGCAACTTTCTTATTGAGGTCTCCCAGAAACTGCTGCATGCCAGGGACTTTAATGAGCCAACCAAATAAGAAATCAGCACATTTTGAAGGAACTAAAATACTCAGCAGCAGCACGAAAAGAAAAGTCTGCACCCAAGCTTCTGACAATGAAATGTGGGATCCTGTGCCTGGGAGAATTGGTTCCTCCTGCTGCTCCTGGGATCAGGATCAGCACCTGGCCCTTCCCTCTCCGGGGCTCTGCACATGGCTCAGGCCTCTTTTGTTAAAGGCAAACAATGTGGCCAAACCAAAGGTGGAAGAATGATGCTAAACCAACAGCAGGCTCAAGAACAAGATGATTTCTGAGAGCGTTTTAATAAATAGAAAACACCTTCAGCATTTTCTTCATAGGTAGACTAACTGTGGTTTTGCTCAAACTAATTCTAGTTTATTTGGAAAATACATCCTCTTGTTTATCAGGGTGTAGAATGCAGTTAGAATTCTCTGCACTTTTTGCTTGGATTTGTATTAATGTTGAAGTTACAGCAATTGCCTTTGTGTCTAATTTCTCCACAAACGTGTCTGCAAACAATATTTTGTTGTGATCCACTCTAAGTCTCCCACTGCTGTTTGCTGAGGAGTGTAAGCACTGCCCTAAGGGATCACAGTAATTTGTTTTGTTCAAAACTACAGCAGTGCAGAGAGGGAGCAGGAACGGTTGGAAAGGAAGAAACTATTGAAAAATATGGTTATTGCATCTCTTTTGAAGATTAAATTTCACTTGTACTACAAAACCCAGCAAAATACTGAAAAATCCAGACTGCAGTTTATTAAAACTCAGCTCATTGCCCAATAATTTTCCTGATTATTGGGAATGTTCTCCTGATGAGGCAAAAGCACATATCACCCAGTTACCACTGGTGGATACCCAACACACTCACTGCCCTTCTTCAAAGTGTCTTTATACATTATTGTACTTTATTCTGCACAGCAGTGTCCCTGGAGGGGACAGTGTGCCTTGGGGGGGCACTGCATGATCAGAGCTCAGTGTGTGATGGAAACCTGGAGCTCCAGAGCTTCTCTCCCTGCTGCAGAGCCCTGAGAGGTGCAACCTGTGTACACTGAGAACAACTCCAGACCCTCTGATTTGCAGCAGAGACTTCCATTTGTGTGGAGTCATGTTGTGTTCCTCATTTCAGCCAAATTCACAAGAAATTAGGACCTACAATTACAAACTGAGTGATTTTCTGACTGCTGTAAGATCAGTTCACCAGGTATTCAATTCCAGGCACAATTTCTTTGACAAAACTACTTACAGTCATCCCATCCCATTCTTTGGGTTGGTTTTACTTTGGTTTTTTATTACAGAAAACCACAAATGTGATGAACACATAGCTAGAACTGGGTGAGTACTTACAGATCCCTTTTCCATCACTCTGTTCAACATGACAACACCACGGCTTTTCTGTTCCCAAACCATCTCCCAAAAGTGACCACAAGTATTTGGCAAAGGTCCCTGCAGAGACAGAATCCCCAGAAATAAGCATTATTTTCTGTAAATGTCAGTGCATTCTTCCCCAGTAACAGTCCCTGCACAAGGCAATAGATTTAAACAAGTAACAAGCAACTTCTCATTTAAAACTGTAAACAAATGCAGTGAGACAGTTTTAAGTTCCATGTATGAATTTACCCATGAAAGCACGGTTAACCTTTCCCCCCATACATTAGAGGAAGAGAGACACAGTCTTCATTTATGAGAACAGAACTGGGAGTGAAAAATGCTGCATTTTCTTAGGAAAGGTATACAAAGGTCATGGGGAAATAAATCCAAGTGACTAAAAGCAAAAATAACATCTGTGTCAAACTACCCTGCAATCCCTCATCCTTATTCATAAAAATTCCTTGACTAAATGATAAACATCCAAAAGACTGAAAGGATGCAAAACCAGTAACAAACTATATGGTTTTCCAGAATCTTCACAGATTTACTTTGGGACTGAATGAAGCAGTGACTCCTTTTGAAGACTATCTATTCCCAAAGTAGATTTCCTTATAACTTCCTATTTCTGCTATGTTCCTTTGCTATTTTCTACTCTGAAGCTATTGCTCTGAAGGTTGGGCTTGATCCACTCCTGTGCTCAAAAACAGCAGAAAGAATGACTGGATTGAAATGAAGCCATTCAAAGCCATTAAATTTGGACCAGGACAATAATCAGTAACCAATATCAGTCATCTGCACATTTGATATTCCACACAGAGTTCACCCTGTGATCAACCCCCCCTGTCCTGGGAAGGGCAATTGCACACTGCTCTGCCCATTTCTTCCTGAGATTTCTCTTTATTCTTTAGAAACAGGAAGGAAGAGCTGTCACTTGAAAATATTAATCCCAGTCCACCTTTATCTAAAGTGTGGGAGGAAAGGGTGAAAAAAAGGCCAAGATTAGAGATCAGGATGGTCTCCAGGGAAGTGAACATGTAGGACAAACAAGAAGCCTGGCACAGTTGCTGGCTCTCAGAATAAAACAGGGTATGTGGGCACTTTTAAATTTGTTATACAGAGAGGTGTAGAATTGACAGATTCAGGGAAAAGCAGTGACTTTTATACACACACAAATGTTTGTATGCACTTAAGTAGCTTTACAATAAAGAAAACAAACAGAAACCCCATGAAAAACAACTCCAGAAGGTTTTTATTATCCACTGCAGCAATTACCTGGGTAAGGATGTAGCTCCTCTGGGCCTCTTCCATTTTTATCAAACTAGCATTGATATAGTCATTGTCACCTTGGTTTAGCTTAATTCGACTGTGATCAACTGCAGCACAATTAGAAAACAGTGGTTAATGAAGGTGGAACAGAGCACAAGCCCCATCAGAAGGTGGGGTCCAAGAGCTGAGCTGTCCTGGGGAGGCAGAGCTCAGTCCCAGGCTCCTGGGGATGGCTGCAAGAACAGCAGAGGTGAGCACAGCTCACACCTCACTCCCAACGACTGCAAGAGTGAAGCCTTTGCTTCTGAAATAATCCCCACTGCAATCTGCAAACCAGATCACACTGACCTATTTATACACTTATCAAGTTGCTGGTTTTAAATAAATCTAATTACACAACTACTTATCTTTTCAGCTTAAACATTCAAATAAAGCTCGTTCAAGGTTGTTAATAGTTTGTCTAAATATATATATTGGGCAAACAGGACAGAGACCTTTTATTCTTACTGAAACTTAGCTACTGTACCCAACCAAACCATCCTTCCATGTACAGAAGAAATTATCAAAATTCAAGAAATACAGCAAATGGAAATGATTTGCTCTTTTGTTAGTCACTTGCTTGAGTTGGGACTAAAGAAACCAAACCACCAACTAAAAGAACTCAGTATACACAAGGGTTCCCACATTTTGCAAGAAAGCAAATAGACTGGGAACAGGATTATCTAAAGGCAAGAAGGAATTTGTTACTCACAACCTCAAATATTAGAACTGCTTAGTAAAGCAAACTATGTGCAACATTTCTGGTTGACTGCCCCAAAGGCTTCAGCAGCTTTTAAGCACCAAGGCAGAAGTTCTGTGGCACAGAGCAGCACCCTGGCCTGGGACAGCAGCTGGACACCTGCCCTGGGACTGCTGAGCTCAGGGAGTGCTGCACCCTGAGCACATCCATTCCATGCTATCTCTGACCAGATCCATTAAATATTATTTCTGACAGATCCACTCCATGCTATCTCTGACCAGATCCATTCCATGCTATTTCTGACAGATCCTTTGTGCTGCCTGGCAGGAGGCTCTGCTAGCTGACACCACCCCTGCAACTTTAGAAATGCTTTTCCAGCAGAAGAACTCAAAGGTAAAGCAAGTTTCCTTCTTCAGATTTCTGCCCACAAAAACAGACTCTACTCTATGCTGCTCTAGTATAACACTATGGATATAAAAGCATCCTATGACACCAACCTCACAAATAAATAAATTCAATAACAGAGTTGTCTTGGATGCTTATCCACCTAACAGAATCCTGTCCTTACAAAGAACATTTAGCTGTGAGAAGTCATTAGAGGTCAACAGTCTTACAAACAATGGAAAAGAAAGTGTACTTACAGGGGCTGACATCTCTGTACCTATTTCTATTTTTGTTTCTGGGATGTTTGGCCACTTTACATGGAAAATCACTGGCTTCATGCCTGATGTCCTGAAAGAAAAAAAAAAAGCCCCTGTTAGGTATGAATCCATCTAATTTCAAACAATTAGCTATTTTAAGACAAATACCCATTTGACTTCCCATCTTCATGTGAGGGAATTCTGGACAGAAAGCACTTTGGGCATCAAATTAAGAATCGAGTTTAAATTATTTATTAAAATACTATTAGTTTGCATAATAAAGCAGCACAACCAGACATTATGCCTTTGAGCTCCTGGAAGGAGCAGGGTCTCTGCCCCAGAGCACTTCCACATAAACTGATTAAGCACTCCTTTGCAGCAGCAGTGAAAATATCAACCCTGCTTCCACTGAGCAGCAGTGAGAACATTGACTGTGGTAGAAAAGCACTTGTCTCCCCCTTGGCATCACACACACAGAGGTGATTTGTGTAAAACCACTGCCATCATTATCTTGAGTTCTCAGCAAGATGTGACAAAGCTGCAATGGTAGAAGTTGTGGTGCCCAGCCCATGTGCTCAGCTAAAACAGATGCAGCATCTCCAACAGATCACCAGGGTTTTCCCAGTCAGGGTTTTTCAGATGTATGTAATAGCTCAGCTATCTGAGACTATTTCAGAAGGCAAAATAAAAAGAACTCTGCTGTCCTTGGACATTAGTCCCAATTTGCTGAAACATAATTTCACATTGTAAATAAACACTGTGCAAGCATAATTCTGCATATAGAGAATCATGTCCAAAACTCAAGATTTTTTCAAGTGGGCCATCCACTGCAGCACATTACCTGTTTATCTCTTCTGCTGCATTATGCAGGTATGTACCAATTTACCCTGAATGCTACATGTCAGGAGAAGAGCTCTGATTTACATAAACCTGCCCAAAATTAGCACAGTATTCTGAAACTGAAATAAGGGCTGACATCAGCTGCCAGCTTTTTATAACTGAACACATGGCTGCCAGTATTTCTGCTTGTGAAGAATGCAGTCTGGAGAATATGATCTGGACTGCCACAGTCTAATATCTCAAACATGAGGCAGCTAAAATGGGTGTTTTCAGAAATTTGTCTCTGACACTAGGTTGGTGACTTTGTACTTCACAGGGATTTATTCTTCTGTACTGACTGTACAGGATTAACAAGAGAAAAAAAAAAAACAGGGAACTAGGAAAAATGGTTTTGTAGATCACTAACCACATTTCCCAAATGTGTGTTGAAAATCCCTAACACCTAAAACCACCACAACTCCTCCCCACTTCAGATTCGTATTATAAAAGCATCAAAATGCAAACCAAACCAAGATCCCTAAGGAATTTTTCTGTAAATACTGGGCTATTTCAGCAGCAGCACTAACACACAGTTTCATTTCACAGCATTAACAGATTTGAAAAAAAAAAACCTGTCCCCTCTTTTAAAACTAAATGGATCAATTGCTTCTTTACAGAAATGGCATTGTACAAAGGAACTCTAATACAAAAATATTACACTGAAGCATCCACATGTATGTGCACACACAAACTACTGCCAGGCCCCAGGAGTTCCACAGATTCAAACACCAACACCAAGTATTTCAGGAACTGAAAGGGGCAATTTATTGTGCAGGGAATAGAGAGCTGGCTATTACCTCACCAGCAAATATCAGATCTTTCTCAAAATGCCACGGTGCCTAAAGGTACTTGGAGAATAATGGAGTTCTAGGAGATGCTGAACTCCCACAGGCACAGAGAAAATGGAAAGAAAGAAGCCACTCGTGTGCCTTCAGCAGACTATTTAAAAACAGCAGTGTATTTCTGGAGCATGTTTCAAGAAACAGGAAAAAACCACGGGGTGGGGGTGGGATGGTAACAAAAGGGATGGAGATATGGCAACAGGCAGGCTGCTGCCTCGTGTGAAAACCCAGCCAGCACCCAGCCCTCCAGTGCTGAGTGATGAACAGGGTAAAACAGAAAATCCTGGAGAGCAGGCATGCCTGGACATCACGCAGGGCATCCTCTCCTCAGCAGCAGGGGAGGAAAGTGGTTTGGAGTTTTGGCTGGGGCTTTTTTTATTGGATACAGAAGTTGCCAGAGCATCTGAAGTGATCAAAGAAAATTTATCATCCAAGGCTACTTCCAGGATATGAAGTTGACTTCTGTGGAAATGCAATTACCTCCAAGAGAAAATGTCTGGAGAGAAACAACCCAGTGCCCACAGGAGTTAGGCACAGGAGCTGTGTGGCCAGTCAGGGGCTTGTCACACACTGCTGGAGTCCCATCCCTGCTGGTACCACTGAAGTGCTGCTGGGGCAGCTTCACAACACGTCCATAGCAGCACCACAGGGTCCCCACTCTGGAGAAACCTGACTCATTCACAGCATGGCATCACTGTGCTCTGAGGAACTTGAAGCTGGCAATGTCACGAGAACTGAAGGTAGTGGATGAAGGCAGAGATTTATGGAGTTACAAAACACCTCCTTGAATCACACCCAGTGACACTGCAGAGATCCTGCCTGTCAAAAAGGAAGCTCGACATTTCATCTGAAAGGTCATGCAATATAAAACTTTAAAGAGGAAGGGCTAGAACTGAAGTCAGTTTTCCAAAGACAAATGCTTTGGGTTTGGAGCATGAGTCACTCCATGCCACTCATCTCCTGGTTTTGAGCCCTGTCCCCCAAACACTTCAGGGTGGAAAGAGGAAGTCTGCTGAAGGCCTGTTCTTCAAATGGGAAGTGCCTGCAGCTCTGAGCACAACTGCACACTGGGCTTCACCTTCCCCATCCTGCTCAGATGCCAGCAGGAGATTCAGAAAGAGAAGATGAACCTCAAAATCTTCAAGTAAATGTTATGTATGACCAGAGGAAGAGGTGGCCATGCCATCAGCCATTCAGGCACACTGTGTGGATTTGTGTATCAGTATTTAGAACAGAAACTGAAGGTGCAGTCTCGACATCTTCAGCTTCACCAGACTCCTGGGAAGCCTTGAAGCAGGGCTCAATTGGATCACACTGTTTAATTGCACCATAAACCCTGGAGCAGCTCAGGCCCAGAGATAACAATTTACTGTCATTTTAGCAGTTCTGCTCCTACGGGAAGCAGCAAATGCCAAGATCTTATCAGGGGCTACAGAATTGCTCCTAATCCATCTACTGAGGCACTCACACTAACAGCAATTCACAAAAATTATATAAAGACTTATATAAAGAAGTAATCTTAGCTTAAAAACCAGGTTTCCTCTTAAAGCTGCCACTGGAAAAAAAAAATGATGACACGTGATACTGCTGGAAAAGGTGGAAGAGTAAAAAGTTACAATAAAGTCAAGTGGAAGGTGCTCTTTTCCCAAGATGTCACTCTGGGCTGGTTTCAGAATGGAAATACCCCTACAATCCAATGAGGTTGCAAAGACCTGCAGAGAAGAGCACAAGAAAACCAGCAAGGACCAAGAGATCCACAACAAACACCTGCTTTACCCAGATGGGAAAGGTCCTCAGACTCAGCCTGGCAGAGAGCAACCTGAGGCCCTGGACTCACTCCCCAGAACTTAATGAAGATATAAAGCACACAACTGCTCATGTAACCCACTTTGACAAGGAAGATTTGATTTCTTATCCTACATTAAGCTTTACATCAGGATATTTGGGCAAGAACAAGAAATGAGGATGTAACTTGTAGGTAAGAGGAAGGTCATCTAAAGATCACATAAATGAACAGACAGTTGCATCACACAACATAAATCTTAAGCAGCTGCAGAATTTTAGCCAGCTAAGTGAAATAAATGTGGGTTTTAATACCCTTTAGAAACATTTTATCTGGTCTTCTAGTTTTGCTTTCAACTAAGATATGGTAGTATTGATTTGCTTACTAATCTCCCTCAAAAAAAAACCAACACCCAGTTGCCTGCTATGTCAAGCTTCTTCCTGAGGTCGAGCAGCACAGGGAGGAAAGGACAGGCTTGTTTAAAGTTCAACACCACTATTACAGGAGGTTCAAATAAATAAATAAGTAAGAAATCACACACTTGCAACACAGTTTCCTAGAAAGCCCCCTGCTAATTCAGCACTGCCCGGGCACTCTGAACAGGCAGTGGCACAGCAGAGGGTTTGTGACACCAGTCAGCTGCTGGGAGCACGGAAATAACCCCCAGGAGAATGTAAACTGGGCATGACTGCAGTATTAAATCATATCAACACGTGGCAAAGTGGGCTCATTTTTCCCAGGCCCACATTTATCACAGCTAGCAGGTATTACAGATTGTCTCTCACCACTGACCAGTTCCAACATGCCTGACTGGAGAGGCTCCTGACAGCAAATCCTTTATTGCAGCCACTTTATCAGGGAGATAACTGCACACTGCAAATGCTCAGTTTAACACCTGCACCTGCAGGGCTGTCAGGCCTTGCCTGTACTTCCAGAAGGGAGAAAGCCTCAGACCTGTGTCACTTCCAAACTTCACCAGTGCGTTCATTTTGCACGTTCCCAGAAAGGAGGCACTGCTGTCAATAAACCACAGCAATACTGCACAATTCAGCTGCTCAGATTCTCACATTGCTTCAGTGTCATCTGCAATGGGTAAAAACTGATTTTTGAGTGGTGGTTCTTTTGAGTGTTGCAGCAGAGACAGGGAAATCAAAGAGCTAAACTTTAGTATCAGGTTAAAGAATTACATGAGACTTCTCAAATTTCAGTATGTTCAAAATATAGTTTGTCCTTGAAATTTATGACCCATAACAGAAGAAGTTCAGAGCTGCTGGCAGGAACACTCTACTTCTGCTGTTTTGTAGCCATGTACTCACTGCCAAAACAGGAAACAACTGAATGGAGCGTCGGCGTAAGAAAACAACTCAAGTTCCCTTCTTCTTCTTCTTCTTCACATCCATCTCTATTTTTCCTCCCAGATACTCAATCTGCTCCAGAAGTGCATCTTGGACATTATCGGAAGGATAGAGACATTTGAGAATGCGAAATGGCTTTTTCTTGACAGCTGTTGTGCAAAAGCAAAGCTCTGTTATCTGTATCATCAAACAAAGCCAGTGCCAGGAAATAAACCACACTCTCATTAAAGTGTCAAGAGGTGCTAACTCAGTTGCTCTCCTTCTGTAAGAAAAATAACCACCAAGATGAGATCCAGATCTTAATTTACCCAAACATTAGGGGTCTCTACATAAAGAGTTTTGGTTTAACCTCATCTCAAATAGACTGGTGTATCCCACAGACCAGATATCCACAGAACTCCTAAAGGAATTTAGTCTGCATAGCAAATCCAGACCTTAATTTGTTTGCAGTATGGGCTTTGTGTGAGTTTAAAAATGTATCATTGCTGGCCTGTAGGGTATTCCAGGCTCCACAGACTGACAACTGTGGTTATAAACAGTCCTGCTTTCCTAGTTACCTAATATTTTCAATCTGACATCTCACAAGCTGTCTAAGAGCATTATAGCTTTTACAGAGCTACCACCACCAAAAAAACACGAACAAACCCCAAGGCTTTGGAAGCTTCAGAGGAGAAAAAAGACATGAACCCTGCAAATGCTAGAACATAAGGGAGGGATGAGAAACACTTCTTACACCTTTCTATGTGCTGTATAACCAAGGTATTTTCTAGAATTTAGACAAGCTGCAAATGGTATGTTTTAAACTGGAAACAAAAGGACAAGAAATGCCCCCCACTGCAGATTACAGTTTCTCAAGGAGAGCTCTGACTCCATGAAATAGAAACCATGGAATAATTTACCATGGAATTTTTACCTACACTCACTCAAGAGTCCTCTACTCCCTTTCAGAGACACTGTGCTGATAATCTCAGTTAATGTTAAGAAAGCAAGACTGTACTATCTCCCCCAAATCTTGCATAATCCATTATCACCATGTAATCTTAAGATAAACAAAGTAATTTGATTAATAAGTAAATAAGATAATCAAATGTAAGTCACACTTCTTCACCAATTCACCAACATTCAAGGTCTTACCAGTTAAAAGCTGAACAGATCTTTACAGATTCTTTTTCCTTTTCTCCCATCTTTGATCCCAGTGTATGCATCTGCTCCAGAACTCTTGGCTCTGAACACATCCTGCTCTTCTATTCAGTTGGGCATGCTGGCACACTGCCCACTGAAAGAACACAAACTTGCAGAGTATCTGGCTTTATCTAGAGCTGAGGAGCAACCTGAAAGGCCACTGCAGAACTAGGTGTTGTACAGCAGAGCAGGACATTGTCAGCTTCTGTCTGAAGAGATCCCAGGCTGTGGCTCAGTACTGGATCTATCCTCACAGCTGAAGGCCCTCAGATCAGTTGGGAAGATAATTAACACAAATCTAATGAACTGTGCCAGCACCACTGCACTGAGCAGGAGCACACAGACACAGAACAAGCTCTGTGGGCTCCATGAGTAATATCACAAGTGACTTTGAAAGCAACCAGCCCTAAGTATCTGAGTTCCACTCTTCCTCCCAAGCCTCGATGAAGTTATTTAAAAAGAGCCTTCCTTTAGATGAAGCCGTGCACTTCACATGCACTGAGCTACAACCGAAACTTGTCTGTGGTGTTTGTGTCCTTTCACCTTTTCCTGGAAAGTGTGTTGACTAAAAGCCAAACAAACAGCACAGCACTTTAGCTGCTTAACAGACAAATACTGCAGTCATTTCACTCAGGACAAATATTTTAAAGAAAAAAAATAAGATTACAAATGTTCGATTTCTTTTTCAAAAAAGAAATGCCAGCATTTGCGTAGTTGTCTCATTGGCAATTTAAACTCACACAGCTGCAGAACTACCACAGCATTATTTTTAATCCTTTTGGAGATTAAATGAGTTTAACACATCTAGGTTACCAATTGGTATCTTAAAAATACTGGTCACAGTAACAGATAACTATCTAAGTCCAGTGTTCCCCATCTACAGTCACATCTGTTCCTCTGTGACAGGCAGAATTCACTAAAATACCAGAACTGTCACAGAAAAAAGGGCAGTTTGCAATTCCCAAGCGATCTTAGCCTTGCTGAGATCATTTTCAACACAAGGTACCACACGTGAGAAGCACGTATGTGTGCGGATGAAGCACACGCCATGACCAGAAGGCAGAGAAAACCTGAGAGCAGAATTCCAGCGAGGCCATGCTCCACCACGAGGTGCATCCCCTCCCCACTGCCCAAAGAGCTCCCAGGCACTTTGCTGCTGTTCTGGAATTAGCCCTGAAAGCACAGCCCAGAGCTCCCAGCCAAGGGTGTTTCCCCAGACCCTGCAGCTGCCACCACACACGATCGTGTTCCCTCCCAGGCTGCCAGCAGAGCCCACTGCTGCACCCGCGGCCTCTTCTGGGAAAGGAGCTGAAGGGAAAGGACAAGTGTTTCCAAAGCACTCCCAAAACACCAACCACACCTTCCTGGGAACAACCTCATGGCTCATTAGCTTTCCCTTTCGTCCCTAATTGAAACTAATTAGGGAGAAGCCATGAAGCACCAGGGAATTTAGCCAGGAGTAAGGCTGGGACTCCCTCAGGGTCAGGTACAGGACCTACCTATACACAAGACATGAGCAGCATCTGTGGTGTGGCTAAAACTTCCAGCTACTGCCAACTCATCTCTCCTAAATCCATCCCTTTTCCTTATCCAGTAGAGATAAATTGTTTGTTAAACTTTGGGACATTCTGTAATTCTAATCCTCAAGGTAATCCTAACAAGTCAGAAAAAGAGAAGGGTTTTTAAATGGTCTCCTAGTGGTGATGTTGGGGTTTTTTCAGTTTGATTTTAGACCCACACATTTAGCACCAGGACAATTGCCTGGAAGGCACATGATTCCCTGAATCACAGGGATTTGTAACCCTGGATTTAGCAAATGGGACAGTGCTTGTCACATTTCTCAGCCCATTCTGCAGCACTGCTTCTGTCACAGGGAGATGAGAAGGTTCCAACAGAAGGAAACAGACAACTCTCCTGAAAGGTGCTACTGACTACATTAAAGGGGTTACCAGTAATGAAGACCAAAGAAATTTACATTACTACTTGAAAACAGGAAATAATCTTGACCTCAGAAATTCTTGTGAGTGCTCAAAATAAGTATTACAAACTAGGTGGAATCAGAGATGTCTACACAGAGACAATGTGAGAGCAAAAAACTTCCCTGATGTCAGAGAGGCCGTACAGAACCACATGTGCCTGCAAACAGAAAATCTGAGTTGTCAAAGAGCTCCACACTTCCCATATTTACTTATCAAGCTCGTTACAAATTCAACAACTTGACTTGGCACCTTACAACACCTCCCAAAACCACAGGCAATGCAGTGAGTAATAAGGGAAGCAGGAGACTTTGTACACTCCAAGACTTATCATCAATTCCTTTTTGTTATGCTGTTAACACACCATCAGCATTTGCTGCAAAGGGAAAACACAGGCTGCTTGTGAGAACGTGCACACACATAATCCTTTGCTCATCAGAGACTTAGAGCTACAAAAATATACTTCTAGGGTTTACAAAGCAAAATACCACACATTTTTTCACATCGCTGCTATTGTCCTTTGAATACCCTAATGTCGAGTTTGTTGTCATTACATTCCAAAACAAACATCTCCGTCTTCTTGGACTGCTAAAACATTAAAGGGTTTCAATGAGAATGAGCCCTTGTGCTAGAGCAGGGATTTTGATCCACGCTCTCTCTTCCAAACAGGCACCGGTGTCCTGTGCCCCAAACCAGCCCCAGCAAGGAGGGGCAGCAGACAGCTCCTGGCTGCTGGAAGGGATGCTGCCCTCGGTTTCTAACTTGGGAGTCAGTGTTTTCACTGCCATTCCAGGAATCCAGCCCTCTGCTGTAACCAACAGCTGTGTGGGACAGCTCTGGAGTTCTCCTTTCGGGAGGGAGGCCATTTCTCTGGGCAAGTTTTTCAGCTCCTGTAGGAATGCTCTTCCTTCCCTGGTTCCTGGAGGCAAGGGAAGCAAGCTTTAGGTGAGCTCCCCTACCCCACCATGAGCACTGTGGAAAAACAGCTGGCCCTGGAAGGGTTCAGATCCTGCATTCCTCTCACTTTTCTGCTGAGAAACCCCTGGTAAATACAAGAGCACTTCTAGATTAACTCTCAGTGGTGGATTTCCCGTGGTGACACAGAACAGAAACAAAAGGACTCTCACCTAGGAATCAGAACTTCTGGAGTCTGCCTCATGGTCATTTTCTTGCTTTGAGCCGGTTTGAAAGTCTCTTACCATCACGGAGACAGGATTTTGTGGAAACAGAATAAATTTGCAAGCCTCATTTTCTACCCGCAACACTGACTAAAACTCAACCAGATCTTATCTATTATAATTTATAGGCGAGAGTAAGTGAGCTATTGGTGTTCACAGAAGAAAATACGAATTACAATGGTTTTTCTTTAATACTGATCTGGAGTTAAACGAGTTATATATGCATTTAGAAAGTACAGCCAGTTAAAGCAGTTTTAGATACCAGCTTGCCATATGCTATGTTAAAATTAGACTGATTTTTTTTTTAAAAAGCAACAAATTTATGCATGAAGTAGGTCTATTCAGTACACTCAGATTTTGAGAAATGCTTTTTCTCATCCAGTAATCTTTGCAGAAAGTTCCAAACAAAGCTTAGCAGAAAAAAGAAACTAGTTCAGAATATGATTTTGAAGCTATCTTCACAATATCTCACTGAACTACAAACACTTTGTTCGATTTAAAAAGTAATGGACTGGTTGCACTAAAAATGCTTATTGTCAGGGTGATAAATACACAACAATATAATTTTCAGAAATAATAACATGGGTATCATTGAAAACTAGAGACCTTATAAGAAGGCTAAAAATAGTAATTTGAATTCCTAGCTTAGTCAGCTTGGCCAGAAACAGCTGTGTTCACTGGAACCTCTAATTAGTTTGCCTATTATAAGAGCCCCAAAGATTTTTTCCCTCTCCAAAACCTACTAAATTGGCCTTCACAGCACAATGCTGTCACCACACCAGATGCAACAGAATATTCAGACTTTAGAGACTACCCACTGCTCTTCCTAAAATGTTTCATTTCAAAAACATGAATATAGTTTCAAATGTTCTCATTTGATAAGGTAAAGGCCATCTCCCCTCTACCTGGAGCATTCAGAAGAGCCTTGAAAGGCAAAGACAAGGTCCAGCTCCAGCTGCTTCAGATGAGACAGAAAGGTCTCCTTCTGGCACAAGTAAACTGCTCATTACTTTGAAACACTGAGCAAGCAAAGTCAGAATTTAAAGCAAATTTCTCTTCCCTCATGGCTAAGGGGTGTCCTTCTGCATAAATAATTTCATTCACACGGGGTATTCACTCCAAAGTGAATCTAAAAGCTAAATTGAGCTTTCTAATGTATATGCACACATTAATGAAACAGTCACACCATGACTACAGTGGGGCACACGTTCAGACCATGTCACTGTTATTTTTCTATTTAGAATACTATGGGACAAGCAGCAGCCATATGTCCAACTTTCTACTAATTCCATCAAAGTTCTCCAAGTTATGAGGGTGTTATGTAGAGGAAGGGAGTGGAGGAATTGTTATATAGGAAATTGTGAACTCCGATTTACCTATTAAAAAAAATCATCATCTACATCTTATTCAGTGGCAAACTTCATTTCCTTGAGGATGTTTGTACTGTGTGTTGCTTTACTGGCTTTCTTGAGATTCAGTCTAAGTCAGATGTACGAGGGGTAAAACTAAATTTATTTAGTATCAAGGAACTCCATGCATTCAAAACTCTGAACCATCTGTTACACAGGTACCAGCTCCATAATGCAAGTGGGTCCCCCTGTATTCTGTTTGTTCCCTACAATTCAGGGTACAAGACCAAACTCCAGCAAGTTCTAATCTATGGCAAAAGAATGTTTCACCATGTTGGCCATTAGTAAGTAGACAGGCAATGGAACCAGGGATTCATTCTGCCAAAGCATGCTCATTACACTGTTACTAAAAGCTTTTTATCATTTCTAACCTAACAAGATTCCAAGAGTTTAAAGAGAATGTACAATTATACCAGGATTGCACAATGCAGGTTCATGCCTCAGCATGCAGGGAAAGGTCAAACTCGAGCTTTGCTCCTGCAGCAGAACCAGCAACCAGCCCTGCTTCCAGCAGCTCTGGTTCTCAGCACACTGCCCAAATCCCTCTTTGGGAACTTCAAGTAGCTCTAACTGCTTCACTGCCATTTCCAGAAAGAAGGTTTAAGTATCTTTTCTTAAGAAAGACTTTCGGACAGCAACTGAAGGAACTGGCTGGATTACAAGTTTGCACCAACAGCTTGTTTCATTTGGGATCTGTTTAAGGTGGAGGTTGCAGTTATAATCACAGATGCCCACTTCACTGTACTTAGAATATTCAAATTAGGAAAGGAAAATCGTAGTGATGATTAAAAGCATACTGAATTCACTGAATGGTGCAACCTACAGGTTGCCAAGCTACTGCAATGCACACAAAAACCTGCTGAGAACAAACAGTACTGCTGAAAACAGATGTTAGATAAAGCAGAATTAGGATACTCCTGGTTTTCCACATGACTGTCTAATTTGTGTTTAGGAAAGCAATCCAACTAAGCTAGGTTAATATTAAACCTTACAGCACTCTGAACCTGAGCTGCTCAGCTGCCAGTCCATGGCCCAAACACAGTTTTGGGTAAGTTTTGGTGTGTCCTGCACGGGCAGGGTGATGGGGACAGCAGGGACTGTGCAGCCCCCTGGCTCTGGGGCAGGATGTTGGACACCTCTGGTCTGCACCAAGGCTGAACAGAAGCTGCACATCAAAGCACAGTGTTTATGCAACTACTTCCAGAGTAGTAAACTGCTCTAAGGGTCAGAGAGAGAGAGCCAATGTGCTTTCTGGAAAGGGGAAATTAACCCTTACATACTTACAGCAGAGATGTAGATGTGTAAGAAAATCCACCTATGGCCAACAAGCCTGGGAACTGGCATAAAGACAACCCCTCCCAAAACCCCAAACCAGCCAGACCTTACAAGCTAAAATGGATTCAGTATTTTTGGCTCTCCAAGCTGCAAAGCAATGCTTCAAGACACTGACAGAACCAATCCTGTGTTCTTAGAAGATGTTTTAACTGTCACTACAGGGACAGAGAGCTTGCATGCCCAGCTGTAGAGGACATCTTCTCATCTGAAAGCAACTGAGAGTTTATAAAAACAAATGTCAGTGTTAAACAGGGACATCACATAATCAAGGTAAGTGCTCACAGTCATCCTAATGCAGGACAGATTAGCACTCTGCACTCCAGCCCATGAAAAAGACTGCAAAACTTGACAAGCCAGGCCTTCAAAGGACTGGGGAATGCTCCCCATGCTAATGAAACAGACTGCAGTGAGAGTCAGTTGTGTGGATCAGATGAGATAAACAGTTTTGCCACTTCATACATCTACTCATCCTGCTAGTTTAAAATAATTAATTCTGAGAACTAAACCAGCTGATTTAGCAAAGCCAAGCCACCCTCACAACTCCTACCTCTGGTAGTGGCAGTATCCTCTCTGGACACACATGACTCCCATTACTTCCAGCACTGCTTGCCAGCCCAGACAGTGCTGCAGTGAACCCACCACACCCCAGGCTCCAGCAGACTCTTGCTCATCGTGTTCCACTTCCTGCCAGCCAAAGCCAGCTATCAGCTGGGACTGAACATGCTTCATGTCTACCTCAAATCCTCATCTGCAGCTGCACAACAGATCTGGAACACTTACAGAAAAAAATAGAATACTAAAAAATGCAGTATC
Organism: Aegithalos caudatus; assembly: GCA_013389925.1. Classification (NCBI taxonomy): domain Eukaryota; kingdom Metazoa; phylum Chordata; class Aves; order Passeriformes; family Aegithalidae; genus Aegithalos; species Aegithalos caudatus. The sequence goes on along the minus strand of WEIU01020433.1, from coordinate 100,054 downwards.
TTTAAATAAACCTTTCACATCTCTCACATCCCTTTCCATTCCCCACCCCCCAAAAGACAGCTACACCAAAGGCTTCTGAGCACTGATCCACCAATAAAGGTTATCAGTTATCAGAATCACACACCTTTAACACCAACACTGCTGAGGGAAAAGCATTTTTGGATGGCATTATTCTTCTGTAAGTATTTCAAGACACAATTTTTCCTGTAGAGAGAGAGTTTAATATGCAGAACACATTGTTAGCAAAGACTTTGGTACAAGAAAACCCAAAAGATACAGATGTTATTACATGAAAGTAATAAATGTTTGAGTGCCTGCTGCTAACTGGGTAGCAATATTGACTTATTTAGCTACTCTCAGAAGATAATATGCACATAACAGTTTTACCACCCCAAATTTCATGTGGTTGAGAACTCAGCAGGCAGAGCAGCACAAAGGAATTTCCTGCTGTCAGGCAGTCAGTCACAGAGCAGTATCCTGTACACTGGATTGTGTGAGCGACCAAGCAAAGCCTGGGCTTGGCTCCCAGTGGAGGCTCCTGATGGTCAGCTTCACATAAATTATAAACATGAAATCAATGACAAATAAGAGGTAAGTCAGTAGTTTCCATGAAACCTTTCTGTTCCCTCTACTTCCTGACAGGTTCTAAAAAGACCAGTAAGATCAGACCTCTCTAATAAATCCAGAACTTCACAGCTCTAAAGATTTCACATATTTTCAACCTCCTGTTCCAATCTTTTGCCTCTGCCAAGTCTGATGGACACAGGATTAGGAAGCTCCAGAAGCTGGGGGCCCCCTGAAAACAGCCCCTTCTCCAGGGAAGGGCTGAGCATCGTGTGCTCTGTACCTCCAGCTGATCAGAGCTTCCCTCTCAAAGGCCAAAGTCAGCACCTGCTGTGCCCTGCTGCTCCCAACACGAGCCAGGCTGCCACATCCCTGCTGCTTCATCTCCCAGGAGGTGGGTCAGTCACCAGGGATTGCTGGAGAACAGGAGGCAGCTGCTTCCAAAGGGAAATCATGGATGAGCCAGGCAGGAAAGGCTGAACAGCACTGCCCCAGTGCTCACACCAAGCCCAGCACACAGGGGAACGTGCAGGGACCAGAGGAGGGATGTGCTGGCTCCCAACACACACTGCCCTGCACACATTCCCTACAGGAGCTTGCAAACAGCACGAGGGCAGATCTGCTCTGCTCATGAAACACTTCAGGCCAGTTCTGAGAAAGTTTCAGCACTGGGAATGAAAAAACCTACAGGCTGAAACATGATTCTTGTTCATGACATCCCACAGACACCAAGAAGTTCTAGGTAGGAACCACGATTTACTACGAAAATTCTCCATTGGCAGAAGTTTAAGAAAGAAATGACTGTTGATTTCCAATTTAGTTAAACTCTTAAGGAAAAAAAACATTTTCCAGAGCTGGGTAGCTGTCCACCTCCACTCCTTTACTAGGTAAAATTCCCCACAGCTCTCCCACTTCTGGAAATATTCGGAAATTCTATCAAATGTGTCAATATGTATTTTAGGTGTTTAATAAGCTATGTAGTATTTTTCCAGTTCTTGCTCCAATGACCCACCCTTTCCTTCTTTCCAAAAGAAGTTCCTCTTACTAAAACCTCTTGCTTGTGTCAGAGTTGTGCTTTTCCTGCAGCCCCCTTCTTTAGTCACTGATGGCTGTGCAAATGTTAAGAAAGGAGATAAAATCCCACAGGAGGATGGCAGAGGTTTAGTCCTACTTCAAGCAGCTGCAATGACTGTACAAAAGACAGTGGAAAAATATGCCCCACTCAGTAAAATGGAATTGAGATCTTCTGAACGAGCATGGGTTATTTTTCCTGTCAGAAAAAGGAAGTATACTCTTCCTCAGTCAAAGATGCATTTTTAAAATAGATTTCACATTTTACTTCCTGCCATCGCATTAAAAGGTCACGCTGTTTATGTTACTGTAACCTGTTACTGTGGGATCAGGAATGGTATAAACAAGCAATTCTCCCTGAACTGTGCACAAGGGAAGAAGGTTATGAGAACATTCCTCCTTATGTGTAGAGCACTTGTTCCATATAAATATGAAGAATCTGAGAAACAGAGTGTCTTTTGTAGGATGGCTCTCAGCATCAAGTACTCGACAAATCAAGTACTTGACAGAAGCAGCATAAAATTCTGGGAATTTCAGATACAAGGAAAAGCACCTGACAGATCACAAATATAATAGCTGCTTCAAGTTCAGAATAGTACTACGTAGTAGCATTTTGAACTAGCAATTATTTTAGTACATGAAGTAGAGAGAGCTTTCAGCCCAAGGGGAGGGTTTCCTCTGCCTGCAGCGAGGTCTGCCCAGCCCCACACTCACTCCTGTTCTCCACAGAAGTCCTTCTTTAATTGCCTAATCTGGCAGAATGCAAAACCTGCTGTATTGTTGCATTATTTTCTATTTAGATTGATGTAGAAACTGTTTTAACCTTCTAAGGAGAGGAAAAAGACTGCACAGAACAAGGCAAATCTGATTAACGATCTCTTCCTCATCAGTGAAACAGGTAAATCTTCACCACTGATCTCTTCGCCCTCAGTGCTGAAGGTGACTTTTGATCCACTAAACTACATGTACCTAAAGCATCCACAACAACCAAGAGCTGAGACAAGTGTACACATGTAAACTGTACAGAATTAAAAATAAGAAAAAAACAGAAAAACATTTCTAACAGTTTCATATTATGCCAGCTCATTTTCCTTCCCAACCAGGATATATATTTTTTGCTACTCTTCTATGAACCTTCTTTCTTAAATGCAGAAAATACAAGCCAATTTGAAAGTAGTTCAGCTATCACTATTAGCAGAATCACATGCATTTCCAAGAATCACTTTTACCAGTTTTTCTTGGTATAATATGACAGGCAAGCTGTTGAATCTTAGCTCCATTCTGCGTGGGTGAGAGAAAAAGCACATCTGAATTCACAGGGTTTGGTAGAAAATGAATTGGCATTTGTACTACACGATCTACAAAGTGAACACACAAAGGCATTTGGATGCTCTATCAAAGTGCCTCTCCCAGTCAAACCAGCAAGGGCATGTCTCCTGGCACCAGAGAGGAAAAAAACCACCTCTTCTGCAAATCAACATGAAACAAGTTGACCAATGACTAAAAAAAACCCAGAAAACCTCAATGGTAAGAGCTGCAAACATCCAAGCTCAAAGATTAGATCAAGTCTGTGTTGGTTATGAACACTGCAGAGAAGCAATCAGCAAGGAATCACTGAGCATCCTCAGGTATTTAATGAGGCTAAATTCACAATCCAAACAGATGCTTAGGTCATGCAAGTGATACTGATCTAAAATCTGGTCATTTTCATGTTTACAAGAAAGTAGCAGTGATACTTCAGTGTAAGCCACATCTTATGAAGTCTCAACTAAAGAGAACCATTGGAGAAAGTCCATTTGTAAAGCAAGTATTACAAGAAAATATTTAATTTTAATGTTTAGTTAACTATAGGATGAACTGTTATTTCAAACCTACCCAGCATATTTAGAAAGTTACTTTAGTTTGAAAAACATTTGGTCTACCACTACCACATTTTATTCTCTGCTTACAAGGGTTATTTCTATTTGAATTTACCATCATTTGGCATGTGGCCAACACTGCTTTGTCCTTCCATAGGTCTGTTCTTCCAGCACACAGAGGAGGCAACAGTATCACGTGGGAGAACACACTAACACCAGAAAACCTTTCCAAAAACGCTCAGAAGCAGGTGAGCACTGTGTGCACATGGTATGATTTCTAAATTTTTAGCAAATGATAACCATAACAGGCTCTAATTGTCCATGCTCTGATTCCAGCAAGAACTCTGGGTTCAAGTATTTAAACTGTAGAAAAAGCAAGAGTAAGTGACTCAGTAGCTTTGTATCATGGGACTTACCAATCTCAGCTCTGCCAGCAGCAGACACAGGTGGTGCTGCTCTGAAAAAGCCTGCAGCAGATCCTCACTGAGTGCCCTCACCTGCAGCTGAGCAGCAGCTCTGGTTTTCAGGAGGATCCTGACTTTGTGAGCCACACACACTTTGCTTCTCCATCACTGACCCTGCACACGTGGGCACACAATGCAGAGCACAGGAAAACACAGGATATCTCCAGCTTCTGGAAGGAACAGAGACACTCCTGCAAGCCTGAGTCCCAAACCAGCTTTCCACAACCAGAGCCAATTATGCTGAGCCTCGATGAATCAACAGAGCGCGAATTAAGCAGTGGCAAGGCACTGCATGCAGAGACCTGCAGCTACAACTGGCAGAATAAAGCACAAAGATGCATTTAGAAGAAATCATGTTTGTGCCACGATTTATCTGCTGCTTAGCACCCAAGCAAAGGAGTAACCCAAATGCTTCCAGACTGCACTCTTGCTGAAGCTTATAAACCAACAGCACTTATAGGGCTTCCTGTCCACTGGCTTTAAATACACAACACAACCACGCTGTTACAAGTCTTCAGGGACAACCATTTCACAGTTTACTTCCAGCATGAAAATCCAGCTACATATTATACAAATATTTTTCCAGAGACAGTGGATACCTAAAAAAACTTCCCATGCCTTTTCCCTCCTAACAGAGGGATATCCAAAATGTCCACAATACCTATCTTCCTCTCATAATCTGAATGAAGTTTATTAATTTTCATAATTTGTAGTATTTTAGTTTAGTTTAGAGAGGTTTGAAAAACTAATATCCATGTTAATATTTGGTTAAAAGACCTTCAAAAATTAATAAAGAAACTGAGAATAGTTATTTACAGGCCTCAAACACAGCTCTAACTATACATCAGCTTCTGTTTTCAGGATACTCACTTCCAAACATGCTGGAAAATCTACACTATATCAAGTTATTTCTTACATATTCCACAAACTAGAAAAGAGTGCACATTTTAGTTTAATTTTGCTACCTTCACATGGAAAACTCTGCATGAGCTGTCTCAGCTCTGCCTCCATTCATAGTGAATGGAATCCCCAGTTGAATGGTCCATCAGTAAATAATTCAGAGGTATTTTTACTGCTCCTGATAAGCACATCAAAGTTAATATCATTGGCCAGCACAAAGTCAACATATCTGGTTTATACAAACACAAGAAGCAACTCTACCTGTATTTGAGGGATGTGTTTTTAAGATAGTATCTTGTTCTATCACCCTGTGTAAGAGGTAGAAACTAAAATATCTCCTGAAGTTCAGAAAGGCTGCTGCATGTAAAATTACTACGAAAATCTGATATTGCACTCACTGTGAGCAAGTGACAATCCAGAACTGCTTTGATATTCTGGACAAATATCTACTTTTCTTCCCTGCTCTAGAAGCCTCATCTGTGCTTTCCTTAGCTTTGGGGTGTGTTTTTTTTTGTTTTGACATCTCCAGAGTGAATGCTTCTCATTCCAATAGATACTCCTAATGATATTTCTGCAGGGTGCATATCATTCACTTACCCTTAAGCATTTGTTTTCTGTTGCACACCTTTACCACAGTAAGCACATGGTAAAGCTCACATTCCTCTAACTTACTGTTTTATGTAAGAGGATTTTACATTGAATGTGCTTTACTTATGCTTATGTTTCACTAAAATACAAGCAACAGCCAGAATCTGAGCAATTCTTTTTCTCACTTGGGTCCCTGAACAACCTCCACAGCATCTCATGGCTCATAGTTCTTGTAGCAAGTAAATCTAGAGAAAAGCAAGAGACAGAAGTAGGTGCTAAAAAGCAAACAAACGTTAAAAAAAAAAACCCAGACTAACAAAACATGAAGAACTTCACCACTGCTCACCCTGTTCTGCCCAGCTGTACAGAGAATGGTTCCACTACTGTGCAGTGCCCAAACATGATTGTTACAGAATCACCTAAACAAGGTCTTCATTTTGCAATGTTTGTGCTCCCACCCTGTGATTACTTCTGCTGAAAAAAAAAGAAGGTAATCTAAATTCTATTCTTTCACAACTGTACTATCATAGCTGAACACAGCTTCCGCTTGTCCGAAAAAAAAAAAAAAAAAGGCATGGACAATTTTAACCCTTCCAAGTCATGTGGCACCCAGCCAATCTCCCCTAGCCACAGCTCCCTGCCTACTGCTAATTCCTCCTGGAGATGCTGGGCTGTGTCTCGAGATAACAGACGGAGACAGGGAACAGCAGCAAGCTGCAGTATCGTGCTGAAATCCAGAAATGATCACCTGGAACGCTGCTGAACGTTTCTGGATTCCAGCAGTTACAACCACAACACTGAGGCACCAGAAGCCTGGTACAATCACCCTGGGGGAAGATGTTTTTCTGCACCAATCACATGCATTGTTCCACTTACTGCAATCTCCAGGCAAAAACCAGCGTTGTAGGAAAACTGCTCTGTTAATGTCACATCTCAGACACCAAAAGCACAGATTAGAGAGTACATTGTTCCTCCAGGTGTACGTGACCTGCCAAAATGCCATTTCCAACAGCTTATTTAAAAGCAGGATGCAGTTGAGAAACTGAATTTCATGACACAGATGCACATATCTATTAATCAATCGGAAAAAAAACAAGTAAAAAACCAACCCCCTGTGCCTGTCAATAGTTGGATGCAAATCAAAGAATCACTTTAGACCTTTTTTAAATTGAATTTTAGTCCTCAATCAAAGCTCATGCTGTGCCACATTTTGAGCACTGAGTCATATCATTCAAAGAGAGCTGGACAAAAATATCACTGAATGCTGATCCCTCATTGAAAATGGGCCATTCCCTCATTCTACTTAGATATTTCACTTCTGTAATTAAATCGTACCTGTAGAAATGTACCACTTGAATTACAAAGCTCTATTACTCAAAATCATTTCCTGAGCACTAAGCCTGCAACACACCAAACCATCCAGAACAGTTCAGCAAAAACATAACGTCATATATCCACATGACTTTCAACTGATACAGTCAGCAAGCACTGACACTCGGCAGGGAAGGGAAATGTAGGAAATGGACCTTCTGAAAAGCAGCCTCAACATTTCATGCCTATTCTCTAAATGCCACACAACTGAAGATGTTCACCCTGCAAGCTATTACTGTTAAAACTCACCTGCTGCGATTCTGAAACTGACGTCCATTTATTTCACTTTTATACAACAACTTCTCTCAGTGGTCTACTGCCAGAGAAATTCACACCGAAAGAACCAAAGCTCAACGTCTATGTTGAAAACGTGAACTTCAAGTCATTCATTTATGCAATATACCAGCTTAAACATTCAAATGGATGTTACAGCAACGCTGCCTGATCTGACTGAACACATCCGCCCAGTCATTCATGTATTTCAGCTTCTCTAAAACTTCATTTTAGATAAAGGTGTGAAGAACTTTTAAAGATAAAAGCACTAACTTCTGTGGCTTGTATGTGAAGCTGGATCCAGAAATCAAATACTACTGCAAGCATTCACGTTTGTGACAGGGTTGTTTTAAATATCACAAAAAAATCTAAACGCAGTAAGCGATACAATAAAAACCCAGAACCAGCTAGCCGCACAGGTATTGCTAACACGCTGTTTCAGGCTCTGTTCTGTGATTAAGGTGACTGAAAAGCTAAACGCGTTTGATTCCCCCTTCGCTGCTCTTGTGTTCTAACCCCAAGCAAACCCGATGGATTCGCTGCCCGGGTCGGGAGGGGCAGCTCGAGCGCTCGGACCGATGTCCCCGCGGCGCTGGGGATGTGCCCGGCAGCGGCTCCGGGCGGGCAGCGCCGAGCGGGGCTGC
>WEIU01020433.1:24818-88835 GCA_013389925.1 Aegithalos caudatus | reverse complement strand
GCAGCAGCAGCAGCAGACCCCGCAGCAGCAGCAGCAGCAGCAGCAGATCCCGCAGCAGCAGCAGGTCCCGCAGCCATGGCAGGAGCCGCTTGGTGTCACTCCTCCATCGGGAGTGCTGCGAGGAGCGCTGCAGTCAATCCCTGCTCGCCGCCCGCGCCTCCTGGGGCAGCAGCGCCGGGGGCAGGTGCCGAAGGGCAGAGCTCTTCGTGCAAGTTTTTGCACTATTTCTTTTCGTTTCTCATTGTGAACATGTTCACATGTGGACATGTGAACATTTTCCGCTGGCAGAATATTTAAGTCTAAAATGCTTCTGCAGGGAAAATTTGCCCTGGTGGTTGCTTCTGAACTCTTTCCTTCTCTAGTAGGAAGCAGTACAAATTAAAAAAAAAAAAAAAAAATCTTACGACACAATTTAGTGATGAATGAGACAGAATAGGAAAGGTAATAGCAATGTCTGGATTGGAATTGTTACAGGAAAGTCTGTTTTCATGGCATTTCCAGTCCTGGCTTGCAATGGAGAAAGGGTAAATGAATCTCTGGATTTATAACTTCAGTTGAAGCCAGAGGGTGCAATACCTGATTACCCCAGTGCTGAATTGGACTCAACTGCTCCATGCCTTTGGATGCTGTCCCAGTAGGTCTGAAATATATTCCAGCCAACAATATGGGCTGAAAAGAGCTGCTTGGATCAGACATCTGTGCCCTACAAACATGTTCACCCTTTAATAGATATTTAATCCTCAAATTGTGCCTCTGCACAAATGCAGAGCAGCAAAAAGTTTCCTAACAACCTTTATGAAATTTATGTTCTACCTTACAAAATACTAAAAGTTGCAAAATCTGCAAAGCATTGCAGGGATAAAAAAAAAACACAGAAGAGATTAAAAGTTTTACTGGTGACTTAGATCCATATAATAAAGGAGGATTAGGTAAATGAAAATGTTCTGTGGTCCCAGGACACAACCCTTCTTGCATTTTGCACAGAGGAAGGCAGTCTCTTCCCAAAATAATGCCAACCTATGCCATTTAAGGCACACTGTTTTTTCATCCCAGTATAATCTGGTTCAGAGGTTTTAGTTTTCAAATTGTCCACTAGAGCCTGGCCTTTGAAATGACAGTGAGAATCCAGAGGAAAAGGTTGGATCGTGTCACTTATTTCTACTTCATAAAAAAGGCAGGTGCTTGTCCAAACTCAATCCTACATTTCATATCCTCTCTTCATCCTCCACAGCTCAAAGCAACTTGATGGAGAAAGTTGCAAATACACAAACACACAAACTAAACCTGGAGTGGCAGGAAATGTGACTGCTCAGGGCTCACTGCTTTGCCAGGCTTTGGCTTTTGGGAAACAGAAATCCTGGGATGGGATGGGATGGGATGGGATGGGATGGGATGGGATGGGATGGGATGGGATGGGATGGGATGGGATGGGATGGGATGGGATAACCTGAATGCTGTAAACAAGACTAGGATATCAAAACCTCTGCTTACTGCCTCTGTTAAAGGGAGTAAGAATAACTCTGAGTGTGTTCCTGGGCACCTGCTGCTGGTTTGGATGTTTTAGGGCCTCCAATGCAGGGTGTTTCACACCCTGCTGTGACTGGAGCTGGTAGAGGCAGAAATCTTTAATGAGAGCTGTTAATGACTATCTCACCGTTGGATGGCACTCCAGTCCTTACTGCTCGTGGTGATCACAGCCCGGATTTTACGCATGCACAGGATTTTTAAGTCAAGTAGTAACGATTAGGAAGACTCTTTTTTATGGCTAATGTGATAATAGAGTAAAATTACACTTAAAGAGCTGGCTTTAGTTTCACAGCATTAGGCTTTAGGAGGGCTGTGTTAAAATCTTGTCAGATGGTTTATTTTTCTAAATAAAGATTTCCAAATGCAGTTGTTTCTGTGACAGGGGGCTCAGGTATGATGTGCTCTCCAGTGCCAGGAGAGATGTATGTGTGTTTATGATTGTAAGGTAATTCATCCCCAGGCTTTCAGTCACTGTGTTATGCTTTATGCAGTGTTTTAGATTAATGAGATAATGTTTTCAGCAACCCTTTCCTTACATGATCCTTTTTCCTTGCAGCAGATCCAGCATCCGTGAGTCTGGAATTGCCTTCACCTCTGCTTCCCAGGGCTGCAGAACGGTGAGTGCTCCAGGCTGCACATCTGTAGTCTGGCAAGCAGAAATATTTTTCCTCTAACAATGAAGATACAAATGTTCAAGGGAATGTCTACATTTCATTCAAAGTTGTGGCTGATGGTTTTACAAATGCAAGGGAACATTAGCTCAATGCTAAATGCTATTTTGATGCTAAAATGCTGGTTTCCTACTGAGGCAGCCGTGTCCTCGGTGTCCCTGTGAGCGCAGCACGGCAGTCAGGGCAAGCAGGCCCAGCTGCAGATTTACCTGGGGTTCCTGCAGGGGTTTGCAGTGTGCCCTGAGCTCCTTGCTGCCAGCAGCCTTGGCCTGGAGCAGAGTGAGTTCTGTTTATGATTTGCTGACTGCACTTGAGGCTGGGTGTCCAAGGCAGAGTGTGTGGCAGCAATATCGACCCAGCCTCACCTTCCCTGCCACCTGCTGCTGGTTTCTGTGGTATCCCAGCCCTGCAGTTCTGCCAGCCCCAGTGCAGCTGCACTTGGGAATGGGGATGGGAACACAGATACTTAAAAGAAACCCAAAATCCCACAAGAAATGCCACCACCACCAAAAAATCACACCACACACACACACACACACACACACAAGAAAAGTTTTCTTCTGGATTAGTTTTAATCCAGATTAGGTCTCTAGTACAGTGAACCACATGACACATAAACAATATTTCTAGAATAGCAGAACACACTCATGCTGGGGCAGGAAGAGAACAGAAGATTAATAGCAGGACCATAAACCAGTATTACCACTCAAGATTCCATACCCCAGCTAATTCTACAGTTTCAGTGATCCACAGTAAACTTTGATCTAAAATGTTATTATTTGTAGTAGTAGAAGTCATAGTTGTTATTATTATTACTATTACTATTATTACTATTATATTTGTGACAAAATCCACGCCAGCCGTAAGTAAGACTGTAGTTACAGCAAGTATCTTGTGTGGAAAGAACAGCCTGAATTCCTTTTGTCTAGGAGAACAAAAGCCTTCTCATTTCAGGTAAGCCTTCAAATGGAAAAAATAGTGACAGTAAAACAAAAGTTTATCTATTTTAACCAGTATTTCCTTGAAACAAATGTGACTATTTTTATATTGTCCTCTAAAGAGCAGTTATTTCTGGAGGCACATCTTAGTACTTTTACAGTGTGAGAGTTTTATCACTCTTTATTTATTTCCCATAAAGGAGGAGGAGCTCAGATCAACTCCCTTTTGCTGAGTCCGAGGGGCTCAATAAAACTGCTTGGGAAATTACCACCATATTTGGGATGGGAGCAGAGAGATTTACACATTGTATTTCCCCAGCACTGTATATAAACAAGTATCTTTCGGCTGAAACATTTTTTCCAAGTGAGATACAGTAAAAATTTCAAATCCGGCCCATTTTGAAAAGTAAATGAGAAAGAAAAATCCTTCTGCAGGGCAAAGAACCTTAGAGCATGGCTGGCCTCGGTGACCACGGGGCAGGAGAAGAGGGACCGAGGAAAGTTTCTTCTGATGGGTTATCTGAATCTTATCTGCTCAAACACTTCAGAGTTCAGGAAAAGCAGCCAAAGTCAATTTCTGCTTCGAGTGTTTAAAACGAAAAATAAACAGAGGGGAGAAATTGTGCGTGTGCAGGAGGAGGCGTTGGGGTGGAGAATGGGCAGGGTGCTGGGGCTGGGGAGGGAAAGGTTTAACCCACATTGGCTCTTCTGAAATCCCCTTGGATCTCTCCACTGTTTTCTCAAATGACAACAGAATTGCACAATCCATAGTTGTGGTGGTGGAGAGCTGCTGGTGCTCTCTCTGGCCTGCCAGGTGGGTGAAACAATGGTCTGTATAAATTAGAGAACAACTGTGTCACTCCTCAGTGACAGTTATCTGATTCTGCAGAGCCTGCAAAATGCCTTCTGAAATGTGTGAAACAGAAACAGTTTTCATGTCTTTGTTATTATTTTAAAGTACTAAGAAATCCCCAAACCAAGCCCTTTTCAGTGTGCACTGTTTGATGATTGAGAATCAGGTGTTCTCAGCCCAGACATCAAGCTGCCTTAACGCTGAATGGAAGTGGAAATGGTTGTAGTTCATCTGTAATTTCTCTTTCAGCCTGTTAACACCTGGATTATTGAATGTAAGGGCTTGTGTTCTTTACTGACCTGTCACCACTGGCTTTCAGAGCTGCTCTGTTCCAAAGGAAGCTCCAGGAATGATTGTGCCTTTAAAAATCAGTTATTTTCTCTGTCTTGTGGCATCAGGCACACCACATATGAATCCTCTCTGAGGGCTCGTGATAAAGAATTGAATCAAGCCTTTCTTTATAAAGAAAACCCTTCCAGCAGGAATGAATCTCTCCTTTGTAGCTGATAAAATAGGAGGAAATGTAACCAAACCAATTTATTCTGGTTCCTATGAAAAATATTGTCTGTGAAAACATGGAACACTTACAAAATATCAACATTTCACTCCTATCTGCATGTAGATCAATATGAATGGGTCACAGTGACCTCACTGAGAGCAGGTGTGCATGGCAACCAAAACTAATATGTATTTTAAGGACTAAGGTCCTTAAAAAGACAGAAACCACCTTTATCCTTCTATACTATTTTACAGTTAGGTTCAGGGTCATTTTAACTTTGTTGTTGTTGTTGTTGTTGTTGTTTTTTCCGCAAGGAACTTTTAATATGGAACAAGGGACTTCATTTCTGCTACAGCAAAGCATTTTCAATGCTTTCAATTAGAACCTCTTGTTTTATGAAGTGAAAAATCTCTGCTGTCAGAGCATAGTTTGAAGTGCAGGAAAAGGCAGTGTCTTCACAGCAAATTGCAGTTTTTCAGTGGAGCAGCATCTTTGAAATTCATTCCACCACGCAACACTTGAGTGAATCACAATAGTCTGGGCTTCAAGGTTTAGTTTCCTTATCTGAAGTAGAAATATGTAGCTGAGCTCAGAAGAGCAGGGATTGAGCACTGGTTGGGAATGTTTTAGCAAAGCATCCTTTGTCAAAAAATGCTGTGTTTTGAAGAGAAACACTTGTGCATGTGTACATTTTGCAAAAAACATCTGAGCCTCAGATGGAATTTGTAGCCAAAGGAAGAGAATGTGAGGAACCCTCTTGTTGTGGAAGGTGGAGAGGAGCAGTGGTCAGTGCTGGCAGTCCCAGCTTTGCCCTGTGCCTCAGAGAAGTGTCTTAAAGAACTGGCTGAGATTTGTTTGCCTGTTTACAAGGGTTATGTGCTCGTGTTCTCCTCTTGGAAAAGATCTGGAAGGTCTTTGGTTTGTTCCAGTTTGGAACACAGCCAGATTTTGATAGTTCAGGGTATTTCTCAGATGTTTATTCCTGACCAGCCTCAAGCAGTGGTTACATGCAGTGTCTTTGTGCAGTCTCGGTGTGCATCTTGGCTTCTCTCCCCTCTCTGGAAGTGTTCCTGCCCTGCTTGTCCTGCATGTGTTGCCCAGATGAGCAGAGCCCTGGGATGCGTGATCCACCTCGTGGCCTGGAATTCTGGCTCTGTGTCCTTGCTTGGAATAGGTGGGGCTATGCACACCCAAAACCAAAATTGTGTGTTGGGGCAATAAGGCAGTCGGGGCTTGTTTGTGTTTAGGTTTGCACATTCTGCACATAAGCCATTGATCCCAAGTAAATAATGAACAAGGGGAAATCCATTAAATAAGTTATTCAAAATATCATGGAACTTGTCAAATTAATGATTTCACAAGAGGCATCCAACCAATTGTTTTTGCAATGCAGCAGTTTTTTAGGGATTAGAGAAAATCCAAGCTGTTGGCAGGCAAAATCCATCTGAGGTGAGATCAAAATTTTGCATTAGAGCTTAAAAGTGTGGAAAATGTTGAATTAAATAATTGTAATTTTTTTCCTTATGATTTTTTTTCTCTCGTCAAGCAGCTTTTATCAATTCAAAGCCAGGCATGGGAGAAGGATGATATATGAGCCTGAGGGCAGGTGCTGTTGGCCAAAGAGTGGTAAATGCTCAGTAATGAAGCTTTGGTCCAAGAGAAGTGGCTCAGTGAGATGTGAAGCTAGCAAAGCATCCATTACAAATTAAAAGATAAATCTGTGGCTACTTTGAAAATATTCTTTATTGCTCAAATGGAGAGCAGTCAATAAGAACAACTTACAAAGGGGATAGAAAAAACAATGTTACAGTCATGGTTTAAATGTTATGAGATTAGAAAACTAAAATGACTTCTAATTTAGTCATTATGAAATAATGTCAAATTGATAGGTAATATTTTCTCTGTGTTGAGGTTTTAACTCAAACTAACATTTCTGAAGGCAGGATAATCTTTCAGTAATGCTGTGATTTGAGAAGAATTTGTTTTCATTAATCCATGTATAGGGTGGGTAGGTGTAGTTTGCAGTTCACTACAGACACTGCCCCGTGGTATTTCAGCAGTGCTCAGTTTTCTCAGCTGTCATTATTAACTGTGCCTATATTGCTCCTGCTGATTAGCAGGTACTTGGATAATGAGCTAACCAAGGGATGAGAGGTTAATTAGACCCTGGCACCCCAGTGAAAACTCTCCATGGAACAGATATGTGGGCTTGGGCAGGGCATTTTTCCGTGCAGAGTGGGGATGCTATTGTCCAGATTTGTCTCATTTCAGCTTAAGTAGTTCCAGATTTCAATGAAACACAATGTTTGTGAACTTTTTCCACTTTGTGTGTCCCTGATGACTGGGTACATTCAGCTGAAAAGGGATTTGGACACTGCACTTACTGATGCTGTGAGTCTGGTGACCTGGGCCAAAAGGAACAGCTGATCCTGGCGTGGAATGGACACGAGATATCCTGGTTTGGCCTCTCGCTGTGGAAGGAAGTGCATAGCTCATTTCCCACAATGTCCTTCCTGCCCAAAGTGAGCAGGAACAGAGTCCTTGAAGAGGCTCTGAAATTCGGAGAGCTGGCTGGTGGCTTTTGCTGAGCAGCCTCAAATTTCCAGAGAAATTGAAACACAGCATTTTCTGTGAGAGCCCAGGAGCTCCAACAGTCAGGAAGGTGAAGGATACCTTCAGAAGGTTTTCTTGAGGATCACATTTTAAATTACTGACACATATATTTGTTTCCAGAATTAATTCCATGATAGCCTACCCTATGATTCATAGACAGTTCAGGAACTTTCTCCTATGAACTCCTACAAGTCAATAGCTGCAATGCCATAGCTGTGGGTATCAGTGATGGAACTCTGGTGGTTCTCAGTCTGGCATTCTAAACTCATATCAGCAACACCCATTGCAGTTGTTGCTATTCAAATATTCCCTAGTCTTTTTTATATTTATTATTATTTTATTTCTGTGCTTAGTAGTTAGTTTGGAAGCTTATTGGTCTTTATTTTTTACCCAGCACCTCAATCATGGTTATGAAGAGACAAGATTTTTTTTCTTGTCCTTAAACCACTTTCTGAGTTTTGTGTGCTACCATTGCAAAGTCACTCCTTAAAGATCTGTTTAATATTTAACTCAAATAAACAGAACAGAGAGTTTTTTATAATACAAATCTATTGCAGACCAGAAAAGAAATATTTGGATTGTTATGTCTGAAATAATTTGAAGTAAAAAAGCAAGAAAAAACAGACATTTTGGAGCACTTCAGCAAGTGGTGCAGAGAGTAGAATGGAAAGAATTAGGTATTTTAAGACATCTTTTTGCTGTGTGGTGTCTGAGTTAATAAGATTGGTGCTTTGGAGTGGTAACCTAAGAAGGTGCTGTGCAGAAAAGCAAAATATTGGACCTGACGTAGTTCACTGAATTTTCTGCTGATCTGCCCTCAGCCTCGTTCTCTAAACTGCCTCTTCCCAGCACCGTGATAAGTTTCTACTTGTTGCTGTTTTTCCCTAGTAGAACTTTTGTCCTGGTGCCAGCACATTATGTTCCTGGTCAGAGGCGTGACGTCAAATGGCAGCTGGCTGCAGGCCAAGGAATGCTGCTGGGAAGGAGGGAATGAATGAATGAATGAATGAATGAATGAACGCAGTTTTCGACTCACATTGGAGCCAGGAACCCTCGTGTAGTGTTCAGTCAGCTGGGTACAGCACATTTATCAGGGCTCCTTAACAGAGCTGCAAGGAACCTCAGAGGGATTCACAATACGGACAGCAGTCTGGGAAAAATGTTGTGATAAACTTCAGGTTCAGAACTGGGTACAATCAGGACCAGCATGAAGGAAGAAAGATGTGATTCAGTGCAAAGTGGCTGCTAAATTCTAAATATAGTAAGTGGAAGAAGCCTGAGCCTGGAATAGTTGCTGTCTAGCACTCAGAAACTGAAACGACCCCACATTCCAAATTGTAAACATTCCTGTGAGCTAGTGTACTATGCATTTCTTTTAAAATAATATCCTTATCTCTGCATGACAGTACACTGCTGTTCTCTGTGCATTTGCAAAACAGAGGGATCAAAATTATCAAAATCCAAGTCAGGATTCACCCTCATTGTCTGTATGAAGTTTTAGTTACTGCAGTGGTTTCCATTTCCTCTCTAATGCCCAGCCTTGCATGGAAGAGGTCATCTTTCTGTGACAGTTCTGTACCTGCTTGCCTTCAGTTTCGTTATCTGGAGCTCCTCAACAGCTGCTTGCACAGAAGGAGTGAAGGGAATGTTTCGAGCAGCCTCACAAGTCAGCTACTGCTTAGGGCTGGCAGGAGAACAGAGCAGTCTTGAATTTGTAAGGGATAAGGGAACCCACATATGGGAGCTACACGGGTGGATGATGAGCACAAGGTGCCAGCTGGGCCCTTCTGATGTGCAGAACCAGGAACTGATGGATTTGGGGCTGTCTAGAGTACTCAGTTCTTCATGACACACAGTAAGGAACAGCAATGAACAAGTCTGTGCAGAGTATTATAATAAATGCTTTACTGTTACATAATTTAAAAATACTGCATCCAGGCTGAAAAAGGATTCACACTTCTAAATTCAATTTGCTAATTGCTGCTACTCTTCCATGAATATAAAGGTGCGCTTCTAAATCTTCCACTCAGTAGGAAGCAGTATAACAATTATAGCTATTTTGGCATCCAAGAGATGCACAATATCCTGTTGTAGAAAATACCTGTATTCTTGGACATATTTACATGTTTCTTTGAAAGGATTCCTGCATCTCAGGGAAAGCGTGACTTCCTGAGTATTGTGTAAAGTGACAAATATGTTTTTCATGCCAGATAAATCCAAAGATAAATAAAACTCATTGTTCCATGTAGGTGATTAAATTCTCTAATTAAGGCATAATGCACATTTATGTGTGTGCTTGCCTCCCTCATTTGGGCCATGCTCTTGAAATTGGGAGTATTTGTAATAGAGTTAAGGACCCACATAAGGATCTGCAGCAGTGAGCTGGAAAAGCCTGGGTTTGAACACAAGCCTCTAAAACCATGGTCATGCTCTGCAGTACCCATCTGATTAGTCAGGACAATGGAGGAAAAAGCTCTTTTGGGATCCTTTTTTCCTAATTTGGATGACAGAAGGATAATAATGAAGAGGACAACAGTCCCTGAGCAAGGAGTGCTACATTTGTTTCCGCACCTTGTTTTCCAAATTAATCAGGGCTGCCATGAATGCTCTTACTCTCCTGGCCCAGCAGATTCTCTGCTGTGTCTGGCACACACCTTTGCCATCTCCAGCTCTGGTGGGTGTGAGTGTGCCAGGGGTGCTGCACCCTGAACAGCTGCAGCAAGAGCCCGTGCAGGGCTGAGGGATCTCTTCTCATGCAGTGTGCTGCAGCCTGAGACAATTCTGTCCCACCCTCTGCTGAAGAAACCAGCAGCAAAGAAGCAGAACTGTGCAGTAGATCTCAAAGGCTGCTGTCAGTGAAAACTGAAAACCAGTGCCAGCTGCTGTGGTCTGTGACAAACCTGGCTGGGATGTGTGTGGGTGCAGCCTGCCCCTAGCAGCACCTGGGGTGCCAGCTGGGGAGCAGCCAGACCCTCAGCTCACAGGGAACCAGCAGAAATCGGGGTCCCCAGGAGGGCTTGCAGCCACTCCTGTCTGTGAGCAGGGCTGTATGTCCTGAGCTTTGACGTTGTAGCTCCGAGGATGGTTTTTTACAGAGGAGTGTGGGTGGACAGGGCAGTGAACTTTATGGCCATGTGGGGAGCAGTCACAGCTGGTGGCAGAGCAGAGGAGAGCATCCCCTGACTGGGGATCACTGGGACAGGTACTTGGCAGGGACAGGCCCTTGCTTTGTCCCCATCAGGAGGCCTTTCCTGGGAAAGCCATCCTGAGCAGCTGAGGAGCCAGAGCTCTTGGGTGTAACTGTGCCAGCGTGTGGGGAATGGAACCCAGCAGAGCTCCTGTCAGAGGAACCAGCAGAACTTCCAGGGGAACCAGCAGAGCTCCTGCCAGGGGAACCAGCAGAGCTCCTGCCAGGGGAACCAGCTCCCACCAGCCCAGAGCTGTTCATGCTTTGCTTCTCCCTCCAAGCACGTCTCACCCACCTCTTCTCACCTCTGCAGAGGCCGTGGTGCAGACCCAGCCTCTGGCTTTGGTGCTCCAGGGCTCCTCTCCTTGGAGGCTGCCACAGCTCCTTTTTTCCCACAAGGAAAGGGCACAGTGGCTGTGGGAATTTTGTAATGGGTGGAACTTGAAACTTCATCTTTTATTTGGGTTAGTTCTCCCAAATTTCCATGCTGCTGGCCCAACCAATTCAAACTGTTTTGATCAGCAGAATTAAGTGTAGTATAATAGGGCTGGACTATATGGTGGCACTTTTGAATCCAGACAGTGTCACAACACATGACTACAAAGAGGTAAATAATGGCAATTAACTGGACTTCCTTGAACCTTCCCAGAAATATTCTGATTTATTCATAGCAAAGGTTCAGAGCTGCTCATGTTTTAATTGAACCACTTCACTCATCCCTAAATGAAAACAGTTGCAAACAGTGTCCAATGTACATAGCCCCAGGCACTCTAAAACAATCAGATGAAAAGACTTTTCTTTGTCTTATTTATTTACTTGAAGCTAAAGAAAATGCCAAAATTCTGCCCTTGAATAAATCACCACTTTTTTTATGCTTTACCCCAGGCACAAGTTCCAGTTTTTTCCTAACTTATGAGTTGTTTTTGTTTGTATTTGTGTTTGTATATTTTTTATATCTGGGTTGTTTACTTTTCTTGCTCCTTAAAATTGTCTCTTCTCTTTAGAAGTGGGGGAGAAGGAAAGAAATTGAGGTGAAACCACAACATGTTTTCATTTTCATGTAACAAACAGATCTTTTTTCACAAGCTTCTTGAGGCACTAAATACCAAATATGGCTTGAGACAATAAATTATAATATTCTTCAGAGAATGCAGAGCTGGGAAAAGAAGAAATTCAAGTGTTTGCAACATGTTTTAAGAGAGATAGCTGACTGAGATTTCATTAACTCTACATTGTCTTATCATTTATATTTGTAAAAGATACTCGTGGTATTATTTATCCTTTTGCTGCTCGCTATCAGTGGGACCGAGTCCTTACAAGTGTATATACCATTATTTCTCTTTTTCAAATGCATCTCACAAACTTAGCAAATCCCCACGCAGTTAAGGCTGCCGTGATCAGGATGAGAGGTGGCTGCTCGGTGGATGCTCTGTGGTTTGGGAATGGAATCCTGAGCAGTGCAGCAGGCCAGGAAATCAGCACTAGAGGAGCTCCTGCAGGGGCAGATGTAAAACCTCACTGCACTCCCTTGAGAGGGCTGAGTTACCTGTGACAGCATTGTCCAGGAGCATTCCCCTTCTCTGCCACTGCACTGTGAAGAGGAGCAATCAGTTTGTACCCCAAGGGAAGGTTCTGCAGGAATGAAATGATGGAAGGAGACAGAGGTTGGGTGGTTCTGATTGGTAAATTACTCTGTATGTGCCTTCTGTCAGAATCTTTGGATACCTTCACATCAGGATCAGATGTCGTTTCCCGGAGTCTCCGTGGGGCGTGAAATTCTCCAGCAGAACAGCCAAGGGAGCTTGGTCCCCATGTGCCCGTGTCCTGCAGGGTCCAGAGCCCAAGGAGACCCAGCAGAAACAATTTAATTTCGCCACCCTGGGTTCTGTCACTGTGTCCTGGCTTCACCTCCTCTCGCCCAAAGTGGAATTCTTTCCTTCCTTGATCATTCAGTGTAACACCACATGAACCTCACATACCTATGTGCTCAAACACACTGTGCAAAAATTAGCTGGGCAGGCCCTGCAAAAGGTCAAAGCATTTAACGTGTCCTGCTTTAACAGCCTCCACTGAAAAATGTAAATATCATTGATAATGAGATGATGAATGAGATAGGAAACAATTCCTGTCTTATACATCCTCCTTCTGCTGTAGAACTCAGAGGTAAACTCTGAATATTGAGGTTTGTCCTGAGAAAAATGAACACTGAAAGGTAAATACTTGTTTATTAGGTGAATTTGCTTTATCAAGGACTGCACTGATTATTTTAATTATGAATTGAAATAATGTCTTCTGATTTGGAGCTCTGAAGTGGTTAAAATTGTGAACTAATTTTATACGTGAGACCTTTACAGACTAGACCACATTCCTGAAATGTGTTACAACCTCCCAGCCCCTTCTGGTGGCAGATCCTGATTCAGAAGGAAAAGCTGAACTCCGTGTTAAGCCAGATCAGCACCAAAGGTATCCAAGCAGAGCATTCCTGTGATCTTGCTGGGATGACTCCAGGGCTCTCTGGAATATGTTCTTGGAGGAGCTGAGGAGTGGGTGTCAGGATTATTGCCAGCCCCGTCGTTCCTCTCAGGTGCCGATTATTGGGACGTGGAGTTTTTGAGGAAATGCACAAACTCATTCATCCTTATCAGCCAAGTGTCCCAAACAAGCTCTGCCAGCCAGGGCTGCACACGCTGTACCTGGAGCCCAGCACCAGGGGATGATTGTTTTCTTTGCTTTTCTAGCCAGGAGTTCCAGGCGTGTCCCGGGTGGGACGATAGCGGAGGGCCGGGCTGGGAGGGGGGGAATGTGTAAGGAGGAGGATGATAATGAGCACAGTGCCGTGTCGGGAAGATCTGACCGAGCCCCAAGTGATTTTAAAAACCGTGGCAAGGGTTTTCAGAGCGGAGCAGCTGGGTGCTTTGAGGTTTGCTGCAAAGTGAACTCACAACGTTCAAATACCAACATATATCATTATGGTAATTGTGGAATATTGTAGTAATAGGGGGGTTTGCCTATGCAAAGTGCAAGTAATAGGACATACAGCACAGCTAGCCTTGAGAGAGGGAAAAATGCAGCTGCCTCTCAGAACAGATGGGAGATGTCAGGAGTTTAGAGCACGTGGTTTTAGACTCTCCAGGTTTTACTGAAATCAGGCTGCACGCCCACTGCCCACCTGATTTGGGCTTGGCACATCGACACATGGATATTTCTTTCTATTGACACATGAACATTTGGGGTTTTCTTCAAGATGTCAGTGCAGTGTTTATCTAAGAGACAAACAGATACTGGTTGAAAAGTTTTATTGAAAACTTTTTGAAACTTCTGCTTGAAACAGGGCGAGCTGGGCCACTGCACAGTGAGTCAGGGTTAGGAGTCGCTGTACAGCTGAAAATCGGGGCTGTCTGACAGTGCTGGGTGGGAGCAGAGCCTTAATTTGCATGAACACAAACCCATTCTGACTGGTAAAATTCCCCGGAGGTAAAGCACCATTTCTGTGTTGCTTTTTGCCATGGGGGAAGTACAAGCAGTGCTTCTGTAAGCTGAGACAAAGATTTCTACTCTAAACTATACACATTCAGAACTCCTTAGTTTACAAGCAGTTACAAATCGTGAGGAATTGTTTTCTAGTCACTTCTGCTGTGTTTCTACACGTATCACTTCAGCTGCTGCTTTGAAGCCACCCTCATTTACACCACTATAAATGAGAGGAGAAATGGGCTGCTTTGGTTGCTTGGAAAATTTACCATGAATTGTTGAGATTGTCTGCAGGGGTGTTCAGTGTCTGTGGGCAGAGATGATGCTACAATACACAAAAGAAAATGAACAAAGTAGTGCTAAAAACTTGCATTTATGCAAAATTAAAGTCTAGTTCTAGAGTAAATTCAAGAGAACTCCCTTGACTCTACCCACAGTGTGGAATATGTCAGGTGTCCCAGCGTGGTGGTGACACTTCCATTTCCACTGGATATTGTGGATATTTGCATCGAATAGATTGTTTTTGTTGGTATGGGTGGAAAGGCAATGGAAACACTCCTAGGATCCTGGGGTGAGGGGTTTGCCAGTTCATAAATGCATGCAATGGCAACAATGCTTCTGAATAAAATCAAAATGCTAAATGGACTGTTCAGTCATCTCAGTGTTTCCATTTGGAATGCTGAATAAAGACTCCTATTTCTAATCCAAGGCAGTTTTTATTAGCTCTCGGTGCACTTAGCACAAGCACGGACCAGTTCTGGAATCAGCCAGGGTACAACTTGAATAAGAGGGAAGTTATTTTCTGCACAAACATTAGATTTATTAAGGGCTGGTTTTTTTTCTCTCATGAAAGACTAGTTGCAACTAGTTTGAGGAAGCCATCAGAACAGTTCATACATCCTCGGATATTTGAGAAACGAGGGTGGATTGGCAGCACTGCACAGTGCTGCATCCAGAGCAGGTACATCCTCCACAGAATTCCAGGGAATCCTGCTCTGGGACATCCATCCTCCTGCAGAGCTGGCCTAAAACTGGGATCGTACCATGTGCAAAGTCCAGCTTGATAGCGCAGGCTGAAGCGGGACAAGTGCCCAGCTCTCTAAAATGGACATTTTGCTTTATTGTCCATCTCACTCCTCCAGGGACACTCCTGACACTGGCAGGGTGATGCCGGGTGCTCTGCACCAATGGTTTTGTTAATTACCCCGCTAATTGACTTGCTGCTGTCACACCACGTGACTGACGATCCAGACAGAGGAGCGGGTGATGCATCCAACCCCACTCATCCTCGTGCTCCTCAATAACAAATCATTTTTCTGTCGATCCCTCTCTGGGGGCCTATTTAACCTTTCACACAATGCAGGAAAGCTGCAACAGAAGGTCTCGCTGCGGAGCCAGCATCCACTGTGACCTTGTGCTTACAACACAGCCTTGGGAGGGTAAACTCTGCTTTCTCCAGGAGCTGCAGCAGCTTCCTGCACTTGGCTGTCTTCATTGCTTTCCTGTTTCTTAGAGGCACGTTGAATTCTACACAAATTTCTGCTGTTCTGTGAGGAAAGAAAAAAAAAAAAAAAAAAAAAAAAAAAAAAAAAAAAAAAAAAAAAAATTTAGATATTTAAATATTTAGCTTTTTTCCTGACTTTTTATTAGCTGAAGCAAAACTATGAAGTATTTGCATATATTTTTCCCAGCATTGGTGAATTAACTTCGTTTGGTCATTAAATGTCTTTCAGTTGGTTGGTTTATGCTTATTCAGTAAGCATTCTTGAGAAGATTTTCTATAGAAATTTATTACTCTGGGTGCATTTGGAAATTGAATCTGAAGTTTATTCTCTCAGGAGGGAGAGAGTTTGTGTTCAGCTTTGTACGGGTAATCCCCCCGACTGCCTTTTTCTGGTAGATCAGATCTGCTTAACTCTGGCCAGCTGTTGGATTTTGGAACAAGAATTCATTTTTATTGAGATTTAAATACCTGACCAGTTTAGAAATCTTTGAACGTGAAGGCACATCTGTATGCCTCTGTATGCGGTCACCAGTGGGGCTGACACAAAGGGAAAGGCAGGAGAAATGGCTGTGCTGTAAATCTACCATCAGCTAAATCTGAGGTTTTTGAACCGTTCAGCTGAGCTGGTGCCAGAGCGAATTGTGTTGCTGGAACTAAGTAAATGCATATTGCAGAGTAAATGAAAATGTGTAAGGAATGCTGCCTGTTCTAAGTGCATTAATCTAACACAACTGTAGGCTGTATTCAGTGTCATGATTGAATGCAAAGAAAAACAAAATTGTGCCTGATAAAAACATCTGGGTTCAAATCTTGGTGCCAGTAAATTCTTCCCCCACTGGTAAAAAAGATTGTAAAATCACATTCTTTTTGGGTTAAGTGATTCCTAGGAATTTTCTAGAGTCCTCCAGCTCTTCTCCCAAAGCCATAGCTGGCAGTGGTCGTGTTTGGGATCCAGCACAGGGGGACAAGGGGCTGGGGCCTCACCTGAGTTTGCACCTGGCAGGGAGGGGAGAGTTCACCTCCATTCAGGGACTTATGGACTAAAGGGACATTATCCCCCGTGGATGGAATATGTGACTCAGCCTGAGAATTCCTGCTTTCTCTGGGAGGTAGGAATTGTCTTCAGACACAAGGAATGCACAGCTGGAGAGGTGGGAATGTGGGGCTTAGGGAGGTAGCAACAGAGGATAGTAGGAGGGTGGGATCTTTGTGTTGAGAAAGGGGAGGCTCTGAGGATAGAGAGGGGTGCAGTTCTCAGCCCCATGAAAATTTCAGAATGTGACTCAAGAAGTTAGGAAGTTAATACCTCTGCCCCTAACCTATTTTCTGGCTGTATTTACTTTCCTGTTGTAAACTGGTTTGGCTCATCCTTAGTGACCTGCCAGAAATTCCCACCCAGGCAGGTTCTAAGCTTGCTCCCTAGGGAGCAAGGTGTGAGCGTTGTTCCCTGTTTTGTGTGCAGCCCTCCCAGGGAGCTGTGCCCGTCTGCATCTCCCATTTCTGTTTGCTTTATTTGTGACATGAGCTCTACACGGAAGGGCCAGTGAGTGTTCTCTCACTGAATTACAGGCAAAGAGGGAAGGATGGGATGGGGATGTTCTCGAGTTTTATTCCGAACATGAGAAAGTGCAGAGGAGCAAACCTTGCCAAGGATATTACGTGGTTATTTCCAGTAAAAACATCCAAACACTTTGTGAGCACTGGGATGGTGGTTGTTATTCAGAGTAAACTCCCACTGTAAGCGCTCACGTTGAGCCAGCTTAGCCTCTGTCTGTGCTCAGGCCACGTTGCATTGGCTCCGGCAGGGCTCGGCGCAGGGTGCTGTGTCCCTGGCCCCAGATGTCACCGGCAGGGAGTGGTGGCGGTGCCTGCAGCCCCTGCAGCCAGCGCAGCACGGCTTTAGGTCACGTCTGTTCTGTGCGAGGTGCTTGGACTTTACTCTGCTGTAATCGTGGCTGCGATCCTAATCCAAACAAGCCCCGGGGGTATGTCTACACCGGCTCAGGGCATGAGTGCGACATGCACGGGCTTGGGAGAGCTGCCTGCAAACAACAGCGGGGCTGGAACGGCAGCATCAGCTTCCCAACATTGCCTGAGCACATGGGGACACGGGGCAGGCACGCCAGCGACAGGCGCTGAGTTTCAGGCTCTGCTGTCGCCCACTGCAGGTGCAGTTCTGCCTCTGACTGCAGTGCAGGAGTTCTAAAAAGCTGCCCAGTTGCTCTGTTATAGAAAATAGGTCATTGACTGGAAAAAACCCCCAAATAATGCGAAGGCAACTTGTCTTTGCTCCATTGCCAGGAGTGTGCTCTGAGGCTCAAACCCACAGGAAGCACTCACGCAGGTTCCTGTACATGTGTGACATCTTTTCAGGTCAGAAACGAGGCACGGGCTCTCATCATGACCTCAGTGTAGCAGCTACACATCAGGTAGTTTTTTTAGTGTTGCTCTGGTTTGAAATTAGAACAAAGGAAGGAAGCACTTTGCTCTTTCTAGTGAAATGCTTATCTGTTACAAGAGGCATGTGGCTTTAAAACTTTTTCTCTTGCTTGTCTCAGATGTAAAGACCATGCCCTGGATTTGGAGTTCAAACAATTTCTTGATTAAAGACAGTTTTATGGTTAGCTTGGAATCTTGTCTATTCCAATTTCAGTTGTTTCAGTTCAGAAAATAAGTATTTTCCAATAGAAGTTTTAAGAAGAAAAAGATTCTCACAGAGTAAACATGGAATTTCTGCTGGGGAACAACTGGCTCAGTAGTACTGATAATGGACTGGAGAGCATTTTAAATGTAGCTTATCAGATTTATCCAGCAGGCAGTTATTGCCTAAATGACAATCTTAATTGAACAGCTCTTTTGGGGCCAGAATGAGACAATTGGGCTCATTTCTCTTTCTAGAGGCTAAAGGTTTCTGTATTATAAAATCAGCCTTAGAAGTCTAGCTCTAGATTGAAAAAAATCAGAGAATTCAGAAAGAACTAAGAAGAGGACTGAAGTATTTGAAATGAGAAATACATAATAATATGTTTATTTTTATTTTATACCCCAGACCAGATCTGATTTAGGACCCTTCACTGTTGGATATCATACACAGTATGAATCAATATTGGGATCTGAAGTCAGACAGTGAGCAATGAAAAACATTTCTAACAGTTTAAAAAAATGCCAGGCATTTTATTAGATTTTTTTGCTTACACTGCTCTAGAAATATTTTTCTAAATATTTTCTAAAGTAGATATATTCAATGAGCTCAAAGAAATCAGTAACTGATTTTCTGTAGCAGCCCAGGTCTGCAGTATGTCCCTGTGACCTGTTGATATGCCTGGAAACATCTGGCAGAGGTTCCTCTCACTGCATGTCCCTGTGCTGTGCTCTCCTGTCCCACCCCTCGTGCTGTGCTCAGGATGAGTGGCAGGTGCTCACACCTTCCTGCAGTGCTCC
Source organism: Aegithalos caudatus (assembly GCA_013389925.1). Classification (NCBI taxonomy): domain Eukaryota; kingdom Metazoa; phylum Chordata; class Aves; order Passeriformes; family Aegithalidae; genus Aegithalos; species Aegithalos caudatus. Next base: position 70,131 of record WEIU01020433.1, on the reverse strand, counting down.
AGCAGGATGGGAAATGAAGGGAATGATGGAAGTCAGGCTGTGCTCTGTGTGTGTGTGTGTGTTACCCATGTCAGTGCACAGTCAGGCTGTGCTCTGTGTGTGTGTGTGTTACCCATGTCAGTGCACAGTCAGGCTGTGCTCTCTGTGTGTGTGTTACCCATGTCAGTGCACAGTCAGGCTGTGCTCTCTCTGTGTGTGTTACCCATGTCAGTGCACAGTCAGGCTGTGCTCTGTGTGTGTGTGTGTTACCCATGTCAGTGCACAGTCAGGCTCTGCTCTCTCTGTGTGTGTTACCCGTGTCAGTGGTTGATGGGGCTTTCCTCTCTGTGTGTGTGTGTGTGTTACCCATGTCAGTGCACAGTCAGGCTGTGCTCTGTGTGTGTGTGTGTGTGTGTTACCCATGTCAGTGCACAGTCAGGCTGTGCTCTCTCTGTGTGTGTTACCCATGTCAGTGCACAGTCAGGCTGTGCTCTGTGTGTGTGTGTGTTACCCATGTCAGTGCACAGTCAGGCTGTGCTCTCTCTCTGTGTGTTACCCATGTCAGTGCACAGTCAGGCTGTGCTCTCTCTGTGTGTGTTACCCATGTCAGTGCACAGTCAGGCTGTGCTCTCTCTGTGTGTGTTACCCATGTCAGTGCACAGTCAGGCTCTGCTCTCTCTCTGTGTGTTACCCATGTCAGTGCACAGTCAGGCTGTGCTCTCTCTGTGTGTGTTACCCATGTCTGTGCACAGTCAGGCTGTGCTCTGTGTGTGTGTGTGTGTTACCCATGTCAGTGCACAGTCAGGCTGTGCTCACTCCCCCAGCTGGCAGCTGCCTTGGTTGATGGTTGTTTCCTGCACCTTGCAGCTCTGGTTGACACTCAGCTGCTCAGGCTGCAGGGCAGCATTGTTCTGCAGCCAATGCACGTTCACAGGCTCTGGGATGGGACAGCACAGGAAAATATTCCAGCAGTCAGTCTGCTTGCAAGGCTGTTCTCCATCCTGCTGGTGGTGAGAGCCACCAGAAGTGGCCTGGTGAGTGTGGAGCTCTTTGGGAGCTGGCCAGCTCCAGGGAATGCTGTGTGCACTCACCATGAGCCAAGGGCAGCACAGAGCCAGACTGCCCAGGCTGGGGAAATACAAATGCTTCAGATGCCACAAATGAATAAAGCAGGAATTGATTCAATAAAGTCCAGAGTATCTTTGGGTTTGGAGACTCAGTGGCAAAAGCTCATTTGCAAGCACTCCAGGACTGGGTAGAAGCTCCCAGTGCCATTTAACATTAATATGTCAGATCATAAAACAAGGTTTTGAGGAAAGCAGTCTAGAAATACCATGGGGATGGAACCCAAAATCTCAAAGCAAGGTGAAAGGTAAAACTGCCTCCACCAGGAAAGGCAAGCAACTTAAATGGATTTCCCTTCCTGTCACATTAAAGCCTTTTAGCTGGGGTTTTGTTTGGTAGGTCCTTGGTAGGCTGGCTAACTGACTTTGTAAAGTATTGATTTTGTTATCCAACAGAGACTGATCCATGAGATAAGCAGATGATCTGAGCTGGCTTTTCAAGACTGCTCACATGTGTTTACAAATATTTCTGTTTACTTTATTTGTGACAGATCATATTGGCTTCCAGCTGTTTGTGTGGCTGTGTTTTCATATACTGGTCTTAAGGATTCATTATGAAAACCTGAAAAGAATAAAACAAAAGAGCGAAGCTATGGAAAACCAATAGAGAAACCTTTCAAATCTGTATTGTTTTGATGTAAATTGTAAACCTTAGGCCACATCTGAACAGAATCTAAACGTTTATATGGGATAAAATCTGAAATCATCAGTATCAACACAGGAACCACAGGTACTAGAGAGGGGCAGTGTCAGCTTGTGATACCAGGAGTCAGCTTCCACCAGAGATAACCACAGAGACGTAGGTTCACCATAATCTAGCTACGTGTGTGCACAGCATGTGTTGATGTAACCTCTGGAGGCCACCTCCTTGGTAAATAAATGACATTTGTCAGTGCTGTGTGCTGGCAAGAGGTCGATAGTGCCAGAGGAAGCCGTGGATTCATTAGCCCTGTTTTACCTCACCACAGGCTCAGATTAAACAAAAAACAAACCCTCAAACTGACAGTGACTTTGTGAAGGTGTTAAGTCTTGCCTTCCAAAAGTGAAATGAAAGTAGGAGCTGTGGAACATAGTTTCAATCTGTGTGTTGTTCATAGAGAGCACGAATAAAGACAAGATTTAAACCTCACACACATCTGAGGGCACTGAAACACCACTGAAGCCTGCGGGGTTCTTGATCCTAGGCTTAGATTAGACTCTCCTCATGCTCATCTTCAGGCTAATTGCCAAGGTCCTCAGCTTTAATCACAATGATCAGAGTAAAAGCTCAGTGAAATTTGTTTGAAAGCCATGACACTTGTGGTGATTTGAAAATGAAACATTTGTTTTTGTTTGGTTTGGGAAATAAGATTTAGTAATCAGTTGGCTGTAACAGAATGAAGTGCACTCCCTCAGCCACTCCTTAAACTGGGCAAGGGCTACTCAGGTGAGCAGTGTGCCAAATGTCAGGGCTTGCAGCGTGCTCCAGAAGACTGTGTCACACACTGCTGCAGTCTGCAGTCTGACTTCTGCCTCAGGTCACCCTCAATGCCAAAAGCCCAGTGCATTCAGATCTCTGACATGCAGAAATCTGACACGTGCATGGCATTTTTCAGCTCTTTTGATAAGATTTTCAGTGACATGCTCTTGTTTGTTTAGCATAAATCAGTGATTCTGGGAAACCTGTGATTCTGTGTTCTCTGTGAAAAAGGAAATTTGTTGGAGGTGGGAAGAGATGGGGGAAAGCAAAGCAGAACATCTGCCAGAGAATTCTGTGGTAAAGTGATGGGAAATGATTGGCCAGCACCTGGAATGAGCTTGACTCTGCACCCTCTCTCAGTACGATGGTAAATGGGAAAGCAGAACCACTTTTACACTTTGCTGGATAATTTTTTGAGCTGTCCCTTAAGCCTTGCTCCCAATGCCTCAGGAGCCATCAGTGGCTGGGGTTATCCATGTGGTTTGGTGAGGCAGTGACTGCCTCTGCCTTTCCAAAACAACAACACTACAACTTTTTTCCAGTGCAGCCAGGGGTTTACAATGGGTGTTATGAACTCCTCTCCTCCATGCCAGTCTTATTCTTGGTCTATTTGGTCTGTCTTGAGACTGATAATGATGAAAAGGGAACAACTCTCTTCTCCTGAATTCTTTGCTGCCTTGTTTAATCCCTGTGGGATGAATTCAGTGGAAGAGATTATAAATAAAAATATACAGAAGTACCAAGCTGACAAGTTCTGGATGCCTGAAGGTGTCTGTCAGAGGGGCTTGCTTGTGAAACACAGCTGCAGGCAGGACTGCAGCTCCTGAGCTGTTCTTTCACTTAACGTGGGGAAATTCCACAGAAGCAGAATCATTTGGGTTGCAAGAGACCTGAAGTGTCAGCAAGTTCCCCCCACACTTCCACGGGGAGGGTTAGCTTTGTTTTTCCCCAAAAGCCCCTGAAAGAGTTGGTCAGCATGATGAGATTGTGAGAGCCATGTAAGAGTGCCCCGTGACAAGAGCAGTGACAGAGCCCTGGCCCTGCCTCGGGCCAGTGGAGCTGCTGCTGCCCAGCACAACTGGGGCAGTTCTGCTTCCCCTCCCTGGGAGCCCAGGATGGAGCATCCTGCTGCCCTCTGTGACAGCCCTGGCTGATCTCTCTGGCCCGTTTTTCACATCAATGCAGAGAAAAGATGACTGAAGCCCTTCCTGCTCTTCTGAAAGCCTCAGAGAGATGTTTTCCTAGCAGAGGAAAGCACGAAATGCCATGTTGCATCCTGCAGGCACCCTCTGTGCTGTATCACCCCTCCTGTCCTGGGGGCAGGAAAGGCTTGGACCATTTGCTGAGCACACTTGGAGCACCAACATTCGTGACAGTTTGGGGAGAGGAGGAGCACTGCAGCCAGCATTCATGGGGCTGCTGCTGATTGAAAGCAGGACTGCCAGGCAGTGGGGAATTGTCCACTGCCCTGCTGACTGGCAGCTGCAGTGTTTGATCTCGTATTTGTTACAGCTTCTCTTTTAGGTTTTTGATTTCTTCTTTCTGTTTGTTTGGTTAGTTAGGGTTTTTTGGGGGTGGTGGTGCTATGTAAGGTCATGAGTAGAAAAACCCAGCTCTATACACTTTTACTCGTGTAGTGATGGCCTTGGCTTGTCCTCATTATTTATTTACAATGCAGCCTTGTGGCTTAAAACAGAACAGAACTTTCTGGAACAAACACTTGGTCTGCATTTGTCTCTCAGATTTCCTGCACTCTGCTGAGTGTTGATCTCCCTGGGACAGGCAGTGTCTGTGTCCATGCCCACTCCAGGGTGCCCAGCTGGCCCTGCAGAGCACAGCTGGGGCACTCTGCTGAAGCAGAAGCAGTTCCTGCTCAGAGGAAAACACCTCTGTCCCATATCCACTGTTCTCTGCAGCCTGCAGGATTGTAATCCCAGCCTACAGCCAGCAGTGACAGTGACAGTGACAGTGACAGTGACAGTGACAGTGACAGTGACAGGAGTGCCTGTGTCCCTCTCCCTGTGCAGGGGCTGACCAGGGCTGGGTGTGTCCCTGCCTGTCCCCCCTGCCTGCAGGGCAGCTCTGCTGGGCTCTGTGCTGCTGCTGGGGCTGGCAGGGCTTTGGGATGTGCCCAGGAACTCCCCACTGGCAGCAGCCCTACCTGGCACAGAGCGTGCCCTGCTCCCCCCAGTGCCTCTCGCTGCATTTCCAGCTCCATTTCCATTTCACAATAATGTGCTGCTGCCAACACTACCAAAGGCATGTCAGCAGTAGCTCAAAATGTAATTTTCTTGTCATGTACTGTTGCCTAATTATTTATATTGCTTATTAGAAATATGGATAATTTAACATAATCTGCTGGGGATCAAGGCAGAGACAACCATACTCTACATGTATTTCAAATAGAAAAAAAACCAGATATGAAGTCTATGAAAATCACCTGGCAAGCAGCATGTGACATCTCTGATACAGCTCTATTTCTTCTACCAGACAGGTCTTTTGTTTATTTCCTTACTTTCACATGTCTAGAAAGAAGGGTTGGGAGAAACAGTTGGATCCAGCCTTTGTATTTAGCATAGTAAATCATGTGCTTCAGTTGCTTTGCCATCATTATTTCACTGAACCAAATTTATCCCAATGCATGTACACTGATTTAAACCAGAAATTAATTTAGCCCATAACTTTTTTTAAACACAAAAATACTCAAGTTGGGTGGAACTACAGCTATAATTGGAATCAGAGTCTGAAACAAAAACATTAAAGGCCAAATTCTCCTTAGAGGACCTGATCTTAGACATCTCATGTCCACATTAAAAAACAGAAAGGAAAAAGGCATGGTCTATTGTCTCTTACAGTTGGAATATACAATGTCACACTAGAACTCCAAAGTAACTCCCAGTGAATAAATATTATCACCAAAGAAGTGTGTGTATGATTAAGAATCATTTAATAACAGAAAATGACTGCAATGTAGGAGATATGGAAGACCTTGTAGAGCGTTAAAAAAACCATTTCAGGTTTCAGTCTGTGTATTCTGTAAGGGCTCTATTTGAAAATGAATGTTCTATTGGCATATCAAACATCATCCAACTTGTGGAGCCTGCCAGGTGGTCCCTGGGCGTGCTGGGGATGCTCCTGCACACACCTGAGCACGTCCAGGCTTTTCCTTGGCCACAGCAGGGTCTGTTCCCTCTGTTCCCTCTGCCTCCCTGGGGCAGGGATCCACAGCAGAGCTGCAGCTGCAGCACGGGGGCACCAGGAAGCTGCAGGAGCAGCTGCAGGTTGGTGCCCTGAGGGTTCTCCCACCCTGCTGCAGATGCTGCAAAAGGCAGCCCAGGCTGGCTGCTGCACACCTGCCTCTGGGGCCGTGGAGAATAGTCCTCCCCTACTTTCCAAACAGGGTACAAGAGGAGCTTGGAGGGGAAAAGGGTCAGTAGTAGAGTATTTATGACATGGAGTAAGCTAAAACAAGAGCTGAAGAAAAGATTAAATCAGTCAGCCAGGTCTAGACAGAAATTGGCTTTTAGCAGTGAGTACTGGAACCTTTGGAACAGGGGAAGATTCTCCAGGACTTGTCCTCTGAGGAGTTCTGGAGCCCTTCTGAAAGGCACATTGTGGCCAAACAACATTGCTGGGCACATTAAAATGTTACTGGGTGATATCAAAGGATCCATGGTTTATAAAGGGTCAGACCAGAACAGGGGTAGCCCTTTCTGTCTTTGAGTCATGTCAGTGTAAACTAATAAAACTAGAGGTTGGAATTTGCAGCAAAACAATTTAAAGGTACAAATAATGTATTATGCAAAAGGATTCATTTGTGGGAGGAGAAATTAGATCTGTGGAAATTCCAGATAGAAGAATTACAGTGAGAGGAATCCTGGCAAGATGAAAGAGAAAACCCTGTTTAGTGGGCATCTGGTTTAAATTGCTGAAGCAGCCGTATCTGGGTAAACAATAGTCAGTGTCAGGAGCCACCTCTGAGTTCCAGTAGGCACAGTATCAGTGTTCCTGGGCTGGAGTGACTCTCAGGTAAATTCTGCTGGGAGTCAGGTCTAACAATGAGGAGGAAGAGGAACAGGGAAAATCCCAAGCACCTTCCCATAAGCCACCTGAAGAACTTGTCCCACAAGCCTCAACTGTTTGTTTCCATCAATACCACCCTTTGTACACAAAGAAACAACCCATGCCTGGACCTGCTGGCAGCAGGGAGAGCAGAGCAGCCACGGGAATGAGATGTGTGTCAAGACTTGCTCTTGCCCCACAGTGGTGTAGCCAAGGCAGGGATGAAATATGGGGAGCCAGCCCCTGTTCCAGTTGGAAGGGTCTGGTTGGGTTAAAGCCTTGAGATATTTCAGTGATGGCAATTGTGGGGTTTTGTTCTTTACCTTCTGTGGCTGGAGTTTGAAAACTGACTCTAAGTGCTGCCTTTCCTTCATGAAGACTGGATTTCTTACAGGAAACACGAGGGTTTCTGTTGGTTTCTACATTTATGTGGTGTGAGAGGCCAATCCTCCCCTCACTGGCGGTGTGTGACCAAGGAGTTTGGTTTGGTTTGTGGGGATGGCTGAGGATGGGCACAGCATCACCTTGGCAGAGCCTTGTGCCCCTGCTGTGCCCAGCACGTGCTGCCAGACCTTGTGCAGGATGGAGTCTGAGCTGCAGGAGCAGCGTCCAGGAACCAGCTGGACACTTCTGAGGGATCACGTTTGGAGAAACACCAAAATATTGCCAAACAGAACAAAATCCTGAGGGAACTGGCCCAGAGCTGGGTGAATAGCACTGACAGGCATTCGTTTGACTAATTTGTTTCCATCAGCTTTGAGTCATGTGTGCTGTGTCTTCATTCCTCATCTGGCTGCATGCTTTAGTCAATTCAATTATTTTTAACATCGCTTATTTAACTTTTGTTCTTGTAAGCATTTCTTATTTATGTTGATAGAAGCAGTGATATTGACATTTCTGAGGTTGCTGTGTTAGCTCAGTCTCTGGGATGTGAGTGCTGGTTTATGATCCACGGCGTCCTTGCCCAGGGAATGACAGCCCTGCAGTAAATGCTGATGATTTACTGCCTTGTTTTGTGAGTGCCTGGACCTAGTCAGGACTTGCCATGAAGCTTTTTCCCTCTGGAATAGATCAGACCTACCTGGGGGTAAACTCTCAGCTTAATGAGAGGCAGGCATTCCTTCAGGAACACCCCAGCAGGGAACCTTCTTACCAAAAGAGAGGGGGAAAACAGAATCTAGGGCAAGGTCACTTCTTCCCTTCCCCACTCCTGGGATTTTCTGGAGTCCCTTTTTATGATCATCCTCGTTGCAGCACTTGCTGTGGAGAGGATTAATGGAAGCAAAGGGCAGAAAGCTGTGGGAATGGGGGCATGTGATGGGATGCAGCAGAACTGATTCGCTGGGAAAATGCAGAGCTGGGCTTGATTTGGAGATGCAGAAGCAGACAGAGGTGTGAATAAGCACCTGAAGAATAATATTGCCCTCTATCTGCATTTCCTGGGGGGCCAACAATAGGAAATGGGATGAAAAAATCTCCTGGGGGGCTGGCAATAGGAAATGGGATGCAAAAGTTGGAAGGGTGAGGGGGTGGATTTTAAAAATCAAAAGGTGGATAGATCAAAACTAGAAGCTGAACAAAAGTGATTTCCTGGGTTTGCATCATTCTTGTGACTGCCTGGAATCTGAGTATTGCTTTTACCTTTTTGACAAGTTCTGCTGTAATTCCTGTCACTCCTGAAAACTCAGCTGTAATGATGGAGAGAATATAAGCAAACATTCTGATGCAATGGAGAATTTATTGTCTTACTGTCTTTAGGCAGGTATTGAAAGCCATCACAAGCAACAGGGATTCAAGATAATATTCTCAATATTCTGTTCTCATTTATCTATATTTCAATATGATCCATCTGTGCACTGTTACAACTTGAAGTTGCATTTAAGGCAATATAAAAGAATAAAAAGTAGGAGAAGTTTCTGAAGAGTTATCACGTATGTGCTTAAATACATGTGACATATATACACACATGTGTACCTGTATCCTGTGTATCTACAGTTCCCAGCACTCTAAAGCCCTGATCTCTGCCTTTCTTATTATACACGTGGGTTCAGACAGTTTAGCTTTATATTATTTAACATCTCGTTTACATACACACAAATTATACTTAATTTGTCTTTAATTACCAAAAGCATATTTCCTTAAAATTGTGTAGTTCCCTTCTCTAATAGAATTCCTTCTCCTTCACCTGGCTAAAAAGCCTTTTAGGTGAAATCCTGGTTTGTGGGAAATCACATTGAAGCTGCAGTAGCACAGCAACCAGCAATTAAAAATAAGCTGATGCAAACAACAAGAACAGCAAATGTAATCAAAAGCCAGACCTGACACTCTGCATTCTATGGATTTTTTCTGATTCTATTGGGAGCAGTTGAATTTGCCTTGCCCTTTCCTTCAGGCTTTCTGTGGTTCTTATTAATTAGAATTTCTGCTTATAAATTGCTGTTTAAGAAAAAACCTCTTCAGTTTTGCTGTTTTCGTTTTGGTTTTTGTTTTTCCTCCTCCTTGCAGCTCTCCACCTAATGCTCCAACTGTTTACCTACAGTTGGTTTAAACAAGGATGAACTAATGCTTGAGATTGTGCTATAAATCATCTTATTTAAATTGAATTGTGGTCACAGTTTTTTAGTGTTACTGGTTAGGGCTGTTGATCCCTTTCCCATTGGGAACAGAGGCATCATGGCATCCCCTGGTTCAGTCCTGGCACAGAGGTGGAAGATCTTGCCTTCAAACCAAGACAAAGAATAAACCAGGAGCCAGGGAACAACCATGGAGTGGGCAGCCATGTGCCAATTCCCAGCCTCCTGCAGCTCTCCCAGCAGTGACACTGAATTCAGTTATACACCCACATTGCAGCTCCTCTCTCCCAAAGTTCAAAATGTTCAACTTCAGTCTTCTGAAACGTTGTTTTCCTCAGAGCAGAATCCCGAGGTGCAGCCCTTTCAAGGTTTGGTCTCAGGGACAGTTCTTGCAGTCAGGATTTGGCCCCGTGCTGGTGCTTTGGTGTCCTGTGTGCCCCACCCTTTCTGGAGCACAGAACCTTCCAAAGGCTTCATCCTAGCGCATCCCTGCTCTTCTGGTGTGTGTGCCATAGGAAATAGCCTAGACAGTGCAAATATTGTTTGTCCCACCAGCAAAACTTGTTGAAAATCACATTGTGTCATATCATGTCCCAGCAGCATCAGGACTGAGCACCTGAGTTTCCCATGAAGAAACACTTCTCTCTGAAACAGCTACACCAAATTCCAGCCTTGGCAGCGAGCAGGCAATCCCAGAGAAGGAGCCAGTGGGTCAGCTCCTACCTTTGCAGCTGTGAGCAGCAGGTCTGAGCCAGACTCAGCTGCAGTGGCACAGACACTGCCCAGCCTGGGGGGATGCACTCACTGCTGGGGTGACAGCCCAGAGCGCCCAGGGCAGCAGAGAAACTCCTCGTGGTGCCAGGAACCTGTGGGACTGAAAAGAGGTTCTCACCTGGGGTTTATGGCTGTTGACATGCACATCACTGCATCAATGCATATCACTGCACACATGCACTGCCCTTGTGCAAACAATAAATTTGGTGGCAATGCAGCAGTAGAAAAGTCTCAGCGTGAAGTCAGAGAGAAGAGTTATGGAGAGGCCTTGCCAGGATTTGAAAAGAAGAAAGGAGTTTCTAAGGGAGAAAAACAGCTTGAGGGAAAGGCTAAATTTAGAAATAGGTCTCCATGTTTAATAAGATAAATATAAGGCTGAGTCAACAGTAAATATATCCAGAGATTAATGATGAAAGTAGAGCAGACATGAAGGAATCACATTCTCACAACTCAGGAGCACTGGGAGAGTGCTCCAAGGAACAAAAACGCTTTTTGGCAGGACCCAGATCTGTTCCCCAGCCTGCTGAAGCAGAGGTGTGCTTATGTCTTACCCATATAAACTGTTACATAAATATATGCATTTGTTAAGGAAGAAGCAGCACTTCATGACGTGAAGGCAGTGAAAGTGCAGGTCAGAGATCAGACAGGAAGGTCTGTTCCACCTCCACAGAATAGCTCATCAGTTTGTGTGTTTCATTTTGCAAGAGGATCTATAAATACTGTTTCTTTCTATTAGGAAAAGATACTAATCTCAGTCTTCTCACAGCCTGCATAGAAAAGCAATCTTCTTATTCAGCTGTAGCTTTGCTGTGGCCAGATTCTCCACCAGTCCAGTGGTTTAGCTCAATTGACTTTGCTGCAGCAATGTTTTCTCACTCTGGCTGAGGATCAACTTTGGCGCTTTTACTTTTTGATCTAAAATATTTCCAGAATGAAAGGCATTGTCCTGATCTGTTACAGAAGGGTAGTAATGAGCACTTACTGCCATAAATCCTGTTGGATCAGGCTCCAGCCTAAATGCCTGTTTATTTTGGTGACATGCTGACTGAAGCATTTCATGGAACCTGTTAGTTGACAGAGAGGGAGAGAGTTGAGGGGGGAATGTTTGCTCTTGGTGTTTATCTTCCCTGTGCTGTACAATCCGTTCATTCCACCCCTCAGCTGGGATGGATGGAGCACAAGTGCAGCTTCTGCTGCTCCCCTGCTGCTGCAGCAGCCGTGGCTCTGGCTGGGCCCTGCCCCGTGTCCCTTCTGCAGGGGTGCACTGCTGGTCCCCTGCACGCCTGGTGCTGTGGGGATTGAGCACGCACACAGGAGCTCCTGCCCCTCTCCCTGGGGTTTTACTCCTCTCAGGCTGGCTGTGTTTGCATCCCCTGGAAAGGCAGAACTGAGATTTCATCTCTGAACTTTGGTCCAGATATTTATGGAAAAAAAACCCAAAAAAGCCAAACTGAGATTTAGGGGTGTTTTCATGTAAGGCAAAGATGACTCTCTCAGATTTCTTAGCACCACAGAACAGAGGGTGGCTCCTTTTTCTCACTGCCCTGACTGTGGTCAGAGTCCCCTCAGGTGGCACCGTGCTGAGCCAGAGCCCTTCCTGAGCTCCCCAGGGACACAAAGCCCAGGGGGTTCTGTTAAGGATCTGTGTCCTTATTCTGGCAGCAGAGCCAGCCTCTGTCCCACGACTTTTCCACCACGACAGTCCCTGTGGTCAGGAGGGACCACCTTAGGAAGTGGGGGATGTGTCTGAGGTGCCCAGTTTGCTGTGCCTGTGTTTCCAGAGCACTGTACTGCAGTGTGCTGGTGGGGAACACACACACACCTCCAGCTGAGCTCTGGGAGTACCTGGGAAATCCCATGGCCAGGAGGAGTCTGGGACTGCCACAGAAATCCCCAGCCCAAAGGTGGATTGTCCGTGTGGGCCACACACAGATCAGATTCTGGATGTTGTGCTTTATGTGTTGTGTCAGGATGTTGTGTCAGGAATTTTTTGGGACAGAAGTTTTTTGTCCTGTTTGTACCATTTATGATGTGGCACATTAAATGTGTATCAAATGTATACTGTTCCCTTGCACAGCTCTGTTTGTTTTCTCCTGGTTTGTTATTCCCCTAATGTAAACCACAAAACAGTTTTTCTGAAAGGTTTAACGTGGAGGAGCCTAAAGGCTCTTTGTCTGGTAAACTGCAGGGGAAATAGAATATTGAATTAGAAGTGAAAGGTGAACCAGGTAACACCAGCCTGTAATTAGGGGAAAGCCATGCTACCTGAAATTAAAATTATTGTATCTGGGCTAGAACACTTTGCTATGGTGCTTTACTGCTCACGGTAACATTTAGATTTTATGCAAGGAGGGACCAAAAGAGTTAATGATCGTGTGGAAGCGTTAGACATCAGGATCCTGACAGCCTAATTGCTGTGCTGACAGCAAGGGCTGCTCACTGCTCTGCTGGGATTTCCATTCAGAGCTTGCACTGAATGCTGCAGTGGCAGGGACTCAGACACACCTTTCTAATGCACCTGCTGGCAGGGAGGAGGTGTGGGGGTGGCTCCCAGGGAGCTCAGACAGGCAAGAAGGAGGAACAGGCAAAAGCACCTGTCAGGCAGACTCAACGTTCCCTTTTGTGTAAGGGGATTAAACCCACGTTCAAAGGTGTTTGAGAAAAATAAAAGAATAAATAGAAGTTGTTACAATTTTATCCAGTGCTCATCTTTCAATTTATCAAGGTGAGTTTGATTTTTGCTTCCATCCTGAATAAAAGAAAAAGGGATCCGAGGCATCTTTAATCAGAAAGCAAGGGGTGATGTGTATTTCTGTGGAGAGATTGGTACTAACCATGAACAGCTGCTTTGGCTGTGCATTTGAATTTACAGTGGCCCTCTTATTGTCTGCACTGGTGCCATATTTATTGACACTGCTACATTTAGCAGGGCTGCTGCTGAATAAAGAGTCAAATATTCTAAATATCAGCTCAGGTCATTTGTGGTGTAAAACCTGGAATGTAGTGAATGCCATGATAAGATTCTTGAGAAGATAGGGAAGGATACAGCTGAATTCTCCTCAGGGCATTTCTTTGGAAGTTCCACTCTGATTTTACTTCTCCTGTTGTAAAAATATTTGCAGATTTGAGGAGCTACAATTTTTGATGGTGTCTTCATGCTGATTGGCAAGACAAGCCCTGGTTTTTCCAGCAAGTTCACCCTAATGCTTGCTTATGGTGGAAAAAGAACTCTATAAAGCTAAGAGTTTACAGTAATTCCATGGAAAGCTAGAGGAGGAAATGACTGCACTGTGTTTTGCAGGAAAAATGAGATTTTTTTTGTCTTAAGCAATTTTCAAGCAACTGTGGCAGCTGGTGAAGCAGCTCTGTGCAGTCTCTAACGTGCTGGTATTTCACAGTGCTTCATTGCAACCTGGTTCACAGTGGTCAGTCTTTAAAAAGGCACCTGAGGAACATTGTAACAGGGCTTATATATCAGATGAGTGAGGAACACAATGGGTTTTTCTTGTAATGTGAACTTTGAGTTACTTTTATCATTTAACAGTGGCATAAAGGAGACTATGTCTGACTGTGTCCTGCAGGAGAGCTGTGGTAAATCTCTGTACAATAATGTAGAAGCAAGGAAAAGTGTTCCAGAAATTGTATAAGGAATAACCCATAGGGCCACCAGGGAGCCTGAACGTGTTTTGTGACACAGCATTGCCAAAGGAGAGCTGAATCATCTCCCAGGATTTAGTTCCATCCCCCTGAACAGGCACTGCTTCTCCTCAGTGCCTGCAGTCGCTTGTTAACATCAGCTGGAGATCTGCTCTTCAAATGCTTCATTTCTTGGTCTGGATTGTAAAATTATGGTGGGTCTCTCAACATGATGCCCTCTGTCACTGAGGGAAAAAAGGCAGCCAGAGCTGGATGCTCCAGGCCACTTCAGTGCAAGCCTCTCAGCCAGCTTCGAGAGCAAGGGAGAACAGAGGGAAGGCTTTGAAAAGCCCAGACCCTCGTCCTCACTTCCACTCAGCTCTGTCAGAAATTCATTGCAGCTTTTTCATGTCATCTCAGTAATTGAAACCAGCACCAAAGCCCAGCACTTTCAGAGAAAAGAAATTAAAAGTGAGGACTCTTATCATGATGCAAACTAATACTTCTTAGAAGGAGCAGCATTCTGAGTTTGTAGTCCTGCCAGCCCCAGGCCGAGGCCAGAGAAGTCAGGCTCTTCCATCTGCAGAGCTCAGACATCACTGCAGCACCCATGAATCCTCCGAGTCATTCTCTGAAATGTGGTAACTCTTTTGAACTGGTTACCAAGTGACCCAGACTAGCCAGGACAAAACAAATCCAAAAAAGCCAAGTCGTGTTGGAATAGAAATTAAAATGCTTAACCTTTTCAGTGAAGAAAACTCCAAATTAGCCAAGACAGAATAGAAATAAAAGAATTTATGAACAAATTTCCCTGCCCAAGCCTGGGAAGCAGCTCCTCTGCTGCCTTCCCATCACCTCTGAGCCTGGTGCTTGCTCAATCGTCCCTCTCAGGCTCCCACTGCTGGGGCCTGGGCTGCAGCTCCTTGCTGTGCCTGTCCCTCTCCATTTGTTTGGCATCTTCTGTCCCTCTCCATTTGGCTGGCATCTTCTGTCCCTCTCCATTTGGCTGGCATCTTCTGTCCCTCTCCATTTGGCTGGCATCTTCTTTCTTCTGCCCTGCAAGCTTCTGTCCCGAGCAGTCTCAATTCCTCCTCAAGGCGAGGAGCAATTTCTCACTCCCTCCACAGGATTTCTTCAGAGCCAGTCACTTGTTTTTAAAGGCAAACAACACACAAACTAGTGACAAATCAAACAGATACTGGCTGTCACAGAACTCCATAGCAGACTGAATAAAAATTAGATTTAAATGATCTCTCTGAAGTCCCACTGGGTGTTTATGGCATGAGCAGGATTAAAGCCAGTACCCTTTGTCTGGTTTGTGGGTATGTTTCCTCTCTGAATAATGCCATACTCTTGCCTGGAGTGCTTGAGAGCGAGGAGATTCTTTGTAAATTCTGTGTTCATTGGGAAGTCTGTAGGAATGTTCACAAGCTGTTCTGTGACACTCTGAAATGTCCACGTCATGTTGAGAGGTGACATCCAGCACTTCAGTCCTGATGGTCCGGCCATTGTTCTGCACAAAATGAGAACACCCATGGTATAAACACCTTGCTTTGGCCAGAGTGGGAAACCTCATGAAGTCTGAGCTTGGTTTGTTAGGGAAAAGGAAGGGAAGCTTACGTGTGCTGCACTGCAAACCTTGGTTTAAACTCCTTGGGATAAACTCCCCAGGCTTGTTCACTGCCTGTGGCTGTGGGAGAGCAGCTGCTCCTGCTGGGCTGCAGCAGCAAAGAGCAGCAAAGCCTCCAGAACCTGCTGTGCTCTGCTGCCAGTGACAGGACCTGTCCTCAGGAGCTCCATCCCTGCTCAGAGCTGCCAGGGACAAGCCTCTGCCTGAGCACCAGCACCTGGGGAGGAGGCAGGGCTGGAGAGCCAGAGGCTCAGGGGTGACCGTGCCCAGGGTGGCAGGAGGCACGGGGTGCCCTGTGCCAGCTCCCACCCCGCAGCTCAGCTGCCGGATCCCATCCCACAGCCAGCACTCCTGAGAGGAAAAGTGTGAAATCCAAGAAGCTCGGATCCTAAGAGCTGGGATACTGCAGTTAGCTTAACCTGGCATCTGGCCCAGATTTCAAAACCCTGGTGGAAAAGTGCTCCAGCTCCTAAGCAGACTGTCAAAATCATGAAACTACTGGGGTGTCCCACTCCTGTTCCAGTTCAGGCATCCCTTCCTGCAGCTGGATGGACAAAAGGAATGCCAGCTCCTGTAGTCTTTATAATGTGTGCAAACTCTTGCCATGAGGCTATAGGCAATATATGAGCAGCCTGCATCTCCCCACTTCTCTTTGACTATTCCTTTCACTGGCCCAGTAGGAACAGAAATCCAGCTGGATCAGTAGGAACTGGATCAGTATGTTTCCAATCCCATTGCCATTTTTGATGGAAGACACTTTTACTTGGGCTCAGTACATTACCCAGTGCCTTTGAATCTGTATTTAGTTTCTTGTAAAGGAGAAGGCCAGGCACACAAATCCCAGCTGCAGTAGATGTTTTGACATGCACGCTGTAAAGCAGTGATTAGCAAGCTTTTTCATAGTCCCCACAAGCCAAGATGAGTTATCCCACTGTGATTCTCTTGGTGAAACTGTTTGACATCATGGGATCCTGTGATGCCAAGTGGCCAAAAATTACAGGAACTGTAATTCATCGGCAAGGTGAGGACAGCTTTCAGGGAGATACCACAACATCCTGTCACTTTGGAAATTCTGGCCACATAGCTGGGAAGCTACAACTTGCTTCACTTCTGGTTCTAATTCTGGCTCCCAGATGTGTGGGTCCAGCTGTAGAGGGCTAGCACGCAAATCTGCAGTGCCAGAGGGGCTCAGGAAACGCTGGGGTGTGATGCCAGCCTGTGGCCTTGCACCTCAGGAACACTGAACACCTCCACTTCCAGTGAAGTGATTTTCTTTCCGAATGGAAATGAGAAAAAGAATTTTATTTTAAAAGGACATGAAACACAATGTTTATTTCTATAAAGTGTCAAATAGAAAATACAAAATGAGAAAAAATGCACTCTAATTTTTCAATAAGCTGAAATAAAAGCCAACCCCCCTGAGATCAGGGTGAACGGGTGCTTTATGTGACAGGTTATAGTTATCCCATGCATGAGTTTTGCAGGCAAATCAAATCCAAATGGATTAAGGACAGCCAAGTTGCTAAAATAAGACTCATAATAATAAAAACCAGCCCAAATGAATCATGGCCTGTATGGACAGAGTGGTGAATCACATTCCGTGACAGAAGAGAGTCCCTGAAAGTTTTCTGACTCTGTATCTTCATAAAAAATAATTTCACAGTGGAACTATTGGATGTAAAAATGACAGCTATGATGCAAAACTCTCTGGATACTCTGTGTTTAATAAATAACCTCAGAATATGATGTTCAAGCATAGGAAATTCCCTCCTGGGCCAGTCCAGTGGTGTGTTTCTGATAACAGAGATGGTTTTCAGGGTGAGCCTGAGCCTGGCCACTTCCTGAAGCCCTTTCCCTGGTTTTCCCTTGGCATCCAGAGCTGCTGTGTTCCACTGTGAGGGTGCAGAGTCCAACCTGGGGGCTCATCCCCCCTGAAGGCAGCAGGGACTCAAAGATGTGCAAAGAGCTTGGTGGTGCCTGGGAAAGTCACAGGACTTTGTGACTGCCCCACTGACGTTCTCAGCCGTGCTTTGCAGGGGGATTTATGGGCTGTAAGTGGTGCCAGAACCTCTTGGAAAATCCTTGAGCAGGAATGTTTGGGTATTCTCTGCTTCTGGGTGGTGGGATCACCAAAGTGCCTAACTGTGGTCAGTTATCCAGAGCTGAGTTATCCTTACTGCAGCACAACTGCAGGATGCAAGCAGTTCAGGCAGTTAAACCCAAACCCTTCCACCTCCCCAGTGCTCACATTCTGCTGTGGAAGCACCTGCTCCTCCTTTTCCTGGGGAGGTATAATTGGACTTTGTTTGTGGTGAATAAAGGGTTTCATTGTAAAGATTGATAGGTTCTAATTGGGAAAAAAATCTGGCAAAGATTATTTGTCAGTTTTATGGAATAAAGCTGCTTGTCATGCTTTTACCTCCAGGAACTGGAGGAAGGCCAGGGGAGATTGTTCTCCTCTAACTTTTCATGAAGAGCTTCTTTTCACAGTTCACCAAAAAAGTCTGAGAAGAAAAGAAAAAAAAAAAAACCAACAACAAAGAAACCCCCCCAAAACAACATAATTTCAACACCCAGGATCAGGA
The DNA here is from genome assembly GCA_013389925.1 of Aegithalos caudatus. Lineage (NCBI taxonomy): Eukaryota > Metazoa > Chordata > Aves > Passeriformes > Aegithalidae > Aegithalos > Aegithalos caudatus. Next base: position 52,309 of record WEIU01020433.1, on the reverse strand, counting down.
AACAGGAGTGGCTGAAGATCCAGGCTGCCCCTTGAAGTTACTCAGTTGTCCATGGGCTACAAAGCCATTAGACCTCCAGAAAAATGAAAATGATTCCGTGTTAGGAATAATCTTCATTAAATACAATGTCTTGTTCTGATGTCCACTTACTCAAACCAGGATGCAATAATTCCAAAGGGGATTGAAAAAACAAAAACAATCCAGTAGCTGGTAAACAAATTTTGGAAGCTAAATTCATCTCAAAGGAAGGATTTTAGAAATTACTTGACCACCCTGAGTAGATCTTTGCAATCAAAGTCCTGTGATAGTTGGGGCACTTCAGTTTTGCAGACAAAGACAGGACAAGGTTTCATGCTGGAAGCAGAAGTATAAAAAATATCTCTTTAAAATAAATAATTTACAGCCGGGAAAAGAGGGAGTGGAAACAGGAGACCAGGAAAGGACAGGAGAGGGCAGTGGTGGCATTTTCCCTGGGAGGAGCTGATCCTGCAATCACGCTCTAGTCAAACGCCTCAAACTGGCAAGTTAAAAACCTCATCAGTGATCTCAGCCTTGATGAGAGGCTACTCTGAAGAATTAGCCATGATAAGATATGGGCAGAGATGTTTGCTAAGGATTTACCTCCTCCTGTCCCAGCCAATTCCATGTTTTGTACTTGCTAAGCAAACCATCTGTACCTCTGAAATGACAGATGATTACTAATAGTACTTGCTAACAATATGGGCTATTCTGGGACTATCCTGGAATATGGGCTATCCTGGAATATGGGCTATCCTGGGACTAGCAGAGCTGATCCTGGAAGCAAGGGCAGGGCAGTGGGGCAGGGTCTGCCCTGCTGGTTGTGGTCAGCTTGGCTGGATATCAGAAACTGAGGTCTGTCCTTTGGAATAAATGTTTTAGAGATTCCTCGATCGACCCACCCTGTATGGATCATGTGCCCTGTTCTTCATAAAAAATGAAATGTGGAATGAAAAAAGCGAGTGTGTTGTACTGGAAGATACAACACTGAGTCTGTTTCCAGTGAGAGGAATCACAGAAACAAACCCTGTGTACCTGTGGGTGTGCCAGGGAGGCTCAGAGGAACGGGGCTGTGCTGCTGCTGGACAAATACTGCATGACAGAAAGTCCCTGTCCCCAGAGGTTACAGTTCAAAGAGGGAAGAGCAAACAATGATAGAGCAAACACGTCAGCCTTCCAAACAAGGTTAGATTTTAGATCCTAAAAATGGTAAAAGATTTTTGTTCTTGTCTATAACATATCGTAAGGACAAACAGCTGTCTCATCCCAGCAGAGGGAAATGGGAGAGGGGAAACTGAAGGAGTGAAGAAAAAACACCCTGGCCAATTTGTTGATGACTAACACACTTTAAAACATCAGGCTGCTTTTTAAACTTAGGAGGTGACTTGCTGAGTGGTTATTGGCTGTTCACTCCTGGTCTTGATAAGAGCTCCCACAGGACATTCAGTCCTTTCCAGCTTCTCCCCATGGGTTTATCTGAGAACATCAGAACAGAGCAAAGGGAAGGAGGCCGGGCAGGTTTGTCTCATCTCTGCTGTGACTAATGCTGGCTGCTCACTGATAGCACTGGCCTGACTGGCCCTTTGAGCATCCTCCTGCTCTAGCAGGGCTTGCACTGGACGATCCCCAAAGGTGCCTCCCAGCCCTGCTGTCGTCCCATGGCCTTCTGACAGGGCTCCACTGATAATCACCACAGGACCACCAAGGATTCTAAGAGCAAGACTCAAACAAAACTAATTTTTACCGAGCTGGGAAACCCAGAGCTCTGCACACAGCGAACATTCCAAAGGCTTTGGCTGAGGAGCTGCTGAGGGCATGCAGGACTCTACATTCCTTGGCAATCGAGGAATGGGAAAGGCCCATTCTGGCACATCTGCCTTGTCAGAGACTCTTCCTACTCAGTGTGATTTGAGCTGGCCCTCTATGAGCAAAGCAGTTGGGCTTGATGGCCTCCTGAGCTCTTTTCCAGCCTAAACTGGGCCATAGCTCTACAGTTCAGATTTTTATCCTGTTTCCAATACCACAGTTGTGTTTGACATCAGTTATTTACCAGCAGTGCCATGTGTTAATCTTTAGGCCCCACAGGGATAATTTACTCTGTATCAGTGGTGTCACTTTTTCAGGATTCAAAGGTCCCTAAGATGTTCTCAAAGCACACAAGGAAGCCTCATCACACTGTTGAGGATCAACTCCCTTTGTCTTATGCTCACTCACATCATTTGTTTATTATATGTGCACCTAGGAACAAATACTTTGGAGGGTGGGCATTGTGTTCCACATGAGAAGTGGGGCTGGCTCTGCAGCACACAGCAGAAAGATGGAACATGGATCTGTTCTCAGCTGAGTCAAACGTGTGGAAGCAGAATGATAAGGAGCAGGCAAGAGGTCACTGCCTGGGAGGAGGGTCAGAAACCCAACTGGCCGAGGGTTTTGTGTCCCAGCCCCTGGACTGACACACGACCTGTCCCCTTCCTCTTTGGCCTCAGAAATCAAAACGTTCCTGCAAGTGACATGAAAGGGAAATGCTTGCCTGCTGTGCCAAAGCTGCTAAAAAACCAAGGGAAGCTTTCAGAAAGATGGGGCTACACAGGACAGCTTGGGATGCTGACTCAGGCTCTTCTCAGAAATACCAAGCTATACAATTGGTTTTGTTGCCTTAACAGTTTTATTCCTAAACCATGAGGGAAGGGCTCCAGCCTCTGCTGAGCCCTGGCTGGGAGCACTGCCCCACTTCTCTGGGCAGAGGAGTCCATCAGTGTCCTCTGTGCCTGCAGCAGCACTCTGTGCTCAGCAGCCTGCAAAGACAGTTCAGCCCTCACTGGAATTACTCACACTTTCATGTTTTGGACAAGTCTATACTGTTGAGGAATGTAATCACTGCATTTTAGCTGATTTGGGCTGTATTTGTCTTTTCACTACCGATTTTCAAAAGCACTCACACTTTCTGCTGTCACCTCAGCCCATGGTGTTTGTTCTGATGTGTCTGTGTTCAGCTTTTCATTGTCTGTCAGTACCTGGAGAGAAGAGCAGGAGGACCTGCCCCTGCAGCTTAGATACAATTTGATTAGTAGTGATTGATAAATCTGATATTTCAGTATTTGGGTCTGGCCTGAGTTCAAGCTCTTGTTTCCTCCCAGCTGTGGGAGGGCTAGTTCAGAAAAAAAAATCCATTCCTAGATTTTTACTTTCGGGAAGTCCAGGCATTTGAGATCCAAAATTAGGTTTTCAGTTTGTGCCAGGAAGGAATCAGCCACTAGATTAAGAATTTGGATGCTTTCCCTCACAAAAATTTCTGGGAGTTGTATGTCAGATCCAGGATTTCAGATCTATTCCCAGAGCAAGTTCAGCACTAAAGCCATGCCTCATCTTCTCATTGCCGAGGTAGGAAGGAAAAACCGAAAAATTAGCTTAAAGGAATGGGGGGAGGAAAAGAAGAAAAAAAGAAGTAGGAAAGGAAAAGTGATAAAGGTGGTAAGGCACATGGGTGATTGGGGAATGAAGTTCAAGGGCACCGGGATGCAGCTGAAAGATCAGATAATAAGTGTTGCTTTGTATAAAAGGTTCTTCTTTCCATGTTCCAGTGGCTGTCCCAGGCACTCAGGGTCAGGGGGTTATTTTTAAGCTGGCCATTGATTCATACAAGATGCCTGGTTATGAAATATGGGAATCTTTCACCAGAGGGAAAAACTTCCCCGCGAGTGACTGCCTGGAAACCCTCAGCAGGGAAGGGTTAATGGTTGCTCAGTTTACAGCTGGGAATTGCTGGTATCCAGGAAACAACGCAGAATGCACAAACCATGAGACCAGCTGGAGCCTGCTGGAATCCCATTCATTTTGGCAGAGGTGTCTGTGGTCTCCAATTCTGACATCACTGCATTTGCGTCACACAGGAATGCCTCAACCACTTCTCCCTTTCTATTTTTTCCTGTCTCCCTCTTATTTCTGTGGCTGACTCAGATTTGCAGAGCAATGAGAAGAGGCAGATCACAAAGCCCCCAGAGCTCCTGCCCTCGCTGTAGCTGGTGCAGATTTTGGGGTGCAGGAGAAGCCGTGCTCGGGGAGCAGGGCGTGGATGGGAATCATTTCTGCTCCCAGTCCTGTGCATCACCTGCCCGTAACAGAGCCCAGAGAGGAAACGCTCCTGGGCCCACACAGAATTGCACTGCTGCTTTCTGAGTTTGGTTTGGTTCATCAAACCTGACCAAGTGCCACGAGGCAGCTGGAAATGCAGGCAGCTGCCTTTTGGGTGGTGTGCACAGAAGTTGTGTGCACAGCAAAAACCCCTCTGCCTGTGCCCCATCCCCATTTTCCTCTGCAGAGGCCTGGCAAAGGTGTTGAGTGTGCTCTGCATGGAAGACCATTTGTTCTGGAAAAGATTGTGACCTCAAAGGGCTGTGTTAAAGGAAATATATTGTGTTTAAGTATTTCAGGACTGCTTCTGAAGCCTGTTTGTGTCTGGTATTTATCCTCAGCAGCTGATTTGCAACTTCATTGCTCTGCAAGCAACCACTGATTATCCTGTGATTCTTCTTCTCATGATTAACATTCTAAGTCTCAATGTTCAGCCTTATTTTAAAGTACAGAACAGAGGAATCATCACAAAAGAATTGCTGTGGTAATCCTGAGAAAATGCATATGTGTGACTGGGTCACCAGGGAAATGGAAGAAAATCAAAAAAGTGCTCTTGGAAAATTTGGAAAGAGATAGACTGTTAAAAGACTGATCTGGATCTCTGTTCTAGAAAATATTTTCTAGAAAATCAATCCAGAACATCTGTGTGGAAGTTTTTCACTATTAATCTCCCTTTCTCAGTGTGTGCTCTAATTTAAAGATTTGCCTTCTTTTCCTCTACATGTTTACACGAATATTTACCTTGCTATAAATAGATGTGCACTCACACCCTCAGCCAGGTTTTCAGACCCTGAAGGAATATCTCTATTGAAAGATTTCTGGTTGGGTGTGTGCAGTGTTGAACCTGTCACTCAGACTCGAGGCTCCCATGGGCTGTACTCTGGGCAGGGTCTGCAGGCTGGAATTTGGGACTTCCCACATCTCCAGCTGGGAATGGAGCTCCAGGTGTGAGGAGCACGGGCTCAGGCAGCGTGAGATGCTGCTCAGGTGGCAGCCTGTGCTGTCCTGGGCTGTGTGGGCTGAGCCATCACCTCTGTGTGCTCAGGAGAGGAGAAAGGCATCCCTGCTCCTCCTCCTCCTGCTCCTCCTGCTCCTCCTCCAGGTGTGCATCCCACTGCTGCAGCACACATCTGGAGGCATTGGAACAATCCAGGCTAATCTGTGTTTTGCTTCCAGAGGGTTGTTACTGATCCTGGTGAGAGATTGCCAGGGTGGAAAGGAGAACAGGATAGAACATGCAGGCACCAGCCCTGCCAGGCTGAGGAACACAGCCAGAGTGAGTCCATGGCACACAGGTTTTGCAGGCAGCCCCCAGAGCTCCTACAAAATTGGCTCTGGAAGTCCTTGGCACATGGATTTTGCTAGATTCCTCAGCATTCTGAAAGTTAGGTGTGCCATCAATCAGTTATTTATAAACTGTGGTCCCTGAAGTAGGGTCTTAACTCAAAAAGATTCAGATTTTCAGGAATTCTGAGCTTTAGCAGTTGCCAGTAGCTTTCCTGGGACCTGCTGAATGTTTATTGCAGTGACCTCTTTAGGTACAAAGCATGTGAAAACTTCACCTTCCACTCTCAAAATCAGCAGTGCATTTGGAGGTTCTTTCTTAAGGGCTGTTTGCTCACTGGCCTGGGGATCGGGCTCAAGTTCAGAGTTTAGCTTGGTACGAAGTTTCAGCTTTTCAGGATGCTTTGGTGATCTGGACTGGGTGACTTCAGCTCTTGTGCTGTGGGATTCGAGGCAGTGGAATCCTACTCCCCTTTCTATTTCTGGTGCACTTTTGTCACTGGCAGAAGTGAGGCTTTTCCTGGCAGGCAGGATCAAAGAGGTAAATGCCCCCTCCATGGGGAGGGCAGTGCTTTGGGCTCATCTGTCACACACACACCTGAGCCCTCAGTGGGGCTTCCAGACAGCACCAATAAACAGCAGCTCAGTGCTCTGTGGGCTGGCAGACAAACTCACAGAGATCACTGAGATGTTGCTGTCTCACACCATCACAGGAGGGATCTCTCCCATCAGTAGCTGGATGTGGAGCTGGGCTGGAGCTCCCAGCAGGTCACTGGTGCCTCCTGAGCCTCCACTGCTGGGAAGGGCAGGCTGAGCTCTGACCATGCCTCCAGTGCAGGCAACCAGAGCAAACACCTGGCATCGTTTAACTTGACTCAAAACACATCCTTTCACATTAGAGCTGGGCAGGAATTGCCTCTGAGCCTCCTGGGAGCGGTGTGAGGAAAGCCACAGCACCGGGGGAGTGTCATTAGCGTCAGGCAGGCAGGGAGGGATCAACCCCAGCCCTCCCGGCTGCCCTGGCGTGTGTCACAGCCCTGCTGGCAGCAGCTGTGCTTGGCATTCCTGCACAGCCCCACTCCAGCCCCTGCTGTTTGTTTTTTCCATGCATGATCTTTCCTTGTTTACCACCCTTTTTCATAAGCAAGTCACCCATCCTGGATTGTTCAAGCTGGGGTCATCCCAGCACTGGCAGTCACTGGGACACTCTGTGCCTGCCAGTCTCATCCTCCTTATCCTCCCTTCTCTGTTTTTACAGATCCTCTCTTCATGATAAGCAACATTTCAGTCTCAAAGCTGTATTTTGAAAGGCAGCTTGATTTTTAATCAGTCTCTTACAGATGCTGTCCAGCCTGTCTGGCTGTTTTTGTGCCTGACTCTGGCAGTCAAGGAACTGTCCCTGCCTATCCTTCAGTGTAATGATGACAAACTACAGTGAAGTTTGCAGTATGGCATAGGAAGTTTTGTACCAGTCTGGGTGTAGTGATAACATCTTTAGATGAACTCAGTACCCACTGAAGTCAATGGCAGGAGTGTTGTGTTGATCCCTGTTTATTTGAATATAATGTAACTCAAAGCTGAAGTTTGGCTTTGCACCTGCTGCTTGTGACAGCAATGTATGAACTGACGTAGCAAACCAGTCAAAAGAGCTAAACATTCAAAATGAGGTGCAAAAGAAGCCATACATATAAAATGAGCCTGATTTTGGATCAAGTCTGGGTCTAATGCCATTTAAAAAATTGAACGTGTCATGTTCTTTATTCTCCAGGATCAGTATTCATATTGCCTCTTTCCTTTTTCTTGTCATCACTATCTGTATTTTATTTATGATTAGAAGAGGAACTAAAGGTCTGAAAGGCCATCAGGAGGTAAAAACCAGCACACTGAAATAATGTGTCTGAAGTCATGTGGCAGGTCAATTATTGCTTTTGAATCAGGTAAATAAAATATTGTATTACAACATCAAAATAATGGAAAATATTGTCTGGCAGCAGCCTGGGCTGCACTGGGGAGCTGGGTGCAGGAGGTGCTGGTGGTTATTGTGTGCCTGGAGTTCACAAAGTTAGTCCTGAGGGGATGTTTTGCACTCAGATGAGGGCTGAGGGCTCTGGCCCACCACAGTTTCCTGTCTCCCTTCTGAGAAGAATCAATGTCTGTCACATCTGTAAAGTCACACTACATTTTGATTATTCTCTGCATTTTTCTTTAATTATGTCCCCTTTTGCTTCTTAAGAGACTCTTAAATTTTTCAAATATAATAAGAAATAATAATAACAATTAAAAAGCTGTGGGTATTAAGTGGGAAATAACAGACTGAAACAAAAGTCAAGGATTATCCTGGGAAATGACGTTTATGGATCCTGGACCACTCAGTTCTGTGAGGCAATCTGAGGTTTTGGCTGGGCTTAAAAATGTGGCAGCACGGCTTTGCAAGGAAGAGCTTTGACAGAAATCACCCAGGCAGATTTTCTGCAAGGTTGGGTGTGGAGGTGGAGCAGCTGTGGTGTGTCCCCTCAGCCACTGTGTCCCCAGCACTGCTGGCCCTGTCCCTCGTGCTGTCACCCTGCAGCCTCTGTGTCACGGCTGCAGCTCTCCCTGGGTGACCCAGGATGCTCCTGGCAGCAGCCAGGGTGTAGACATGGTTATACAAGAAAAAAAAATAAAAAAAAAAATTCCCCTGTATACTGCATTTCCCTTGTAAAGTTAATACAAACCAGATGGGTGAACACATTTTTTTCAGTTGTAACTCCACCGGGACAACCAAATATTATTTCTGCACCGTATGGCGAGCACTGAAGGGAAGGGTGAGGAGGGTTTGTTTGGAAGCTTTGTCAGGCACAGCCCAGCCCTGCTGAGAGGGTCCCAGGGGTTTGGTGCCCTCCAGGTGTGTCTGTGAGCAAGGTGTGAGAGCACAGAGCAGCCCTGCCAGAGCTGCCCCTGCTCAGGGGCTTCGTGGGGAGAGGACAGGACTGGGGATGCTATAGGAATGTATAAAATCATTTCTGATGGCACTTGCTTTGAAAAGACAGCCAATAGGGAGGAACTTGCAAGGTCTAAATGTTGTGTTGTTTGGTCTTTCTCTTCTTTTGTGGTTGAATAGTGGTGCTTTAGGACATCTTATGCAAACATAATAAGTTTTATCATCCAAAGTGGCTGGAAAAGATTATATCTTTTCTGCTAAAAAACCCTGCCCTGAAAACCAGCATATGAAAACATTATCTACTAAAAGTAAGTCAAATTAATTTAACCTTCATTATAGTTTCAACACCATAGGTCTCAGTAATGACACTTTTAATTTGAACTGGACCTTAGGCTTTAACATGACTTAACTGGATCTTAGGCTTTTGTGTGGCATCCCTTGAGGTCTGCACTCAGTGGTTCATGAGTTACGTTCTGATAACACCATCAGATAAAAACAAAGTCAAGAGGGAAGGAAAACTCTTCATCAGCGATGCAAACACGAACACTTCTGTGGAAGTGTGGAGCCAAGGATTTATCCCTATAAAAGCCTGTGACCATCCAAGGCTAGGTGAGGTTCAGGATAGTGAGCAGAGCATCAGGCTCAGGTGGTGTCATTGCTTTGGCTTGGAACACTCACCTAGGAAAGGATGGGGTACCATCTCAACGGGGATTTCTAGACCTGATCTTTTTGTGCAGCCTTTCTCATGTGAATCAGGCTTTCAGGATCAGGATCAAGGCCCTCATCCAAAGGCTGCTCAAGTCAATGGAAAAACTCTCATTGTCTTTAGTAAGCTTTGGATCAGGCCCCAAAAGTTGAGTCATACTTTGAATGGAACATTGTTTGAAGCAAAACAGGCTCAAGGCTTCATTCACGTAGAGGTTTTAACTGTTAAGTGAAATTTCCCAAACACTTCCTGTGCCCTCCTGCCTGCTTCCTCTGTCCCTCCTCCGTGGGGACACGTGCCCAGGGAGAACATCATGAGCCCATGCCTGACCCCAGTGTCTTCAGCCAGTTCTCTGCCTTTTCCCTATGAAACCCTGGCCATGGGACCAAAGTCCCATTTCCCCCAAAGAATGTGGGGGAAAACATCTTTAGTTCTTTTAACTTCAACCTTACTATTACTATTGTTATCCACCAGTGAGTATTTATTTGATCAATTTTTATTTTCAATTCCCACACACGTTCCTGTGACTCCAGGTATTCTTAGGGAGACTTTTGCTTCTGGATGGAGAGGGGCTGAAGCATTCGGCCAGAGCTCTGATGGGCAGAGGTGGCAGATCAGCTCTTCTCTTCAGCAGGGTTCCAGCACACAGAAATAGTGGTTTTGCCTCATACTTGTTGCTTTAGTGCTTGTTTCACATCAGCTGGGCAAGGACACTGGGTGGAATGATGTGTTTGTGCTTATTTTTACATGTGACATTTAAGAGGCAAAATAAAGCATGAAGATTTTCTCCAGATGTGTTTATAATAGAATCTAGAAACATGAGGGATGTTTTGTTGACCTAAGGTACAGGTACTTCATATTTACTAATTCACTATAATCACTATACAAGTGATATATACCCCCTGGAACTGTCATCACCCCAAAATAATTAACAGCCCAGTAGGTAGGACAATCAGCAGGGATGTGAGATTTCTGAAGTCAAACCCAGGAGAAGAACTTATGCCCCAAGTCTTAATGTGAGGGTATTTCTCACCAGAGCAGTGACTGCTTTAGGGCTCTCCTCTTGTGATCTTCTGTTTTGATTAAAAATTCAGCAGATCACTGGACCTAAATAAAGAAATCATTCTGAGCCCCAAATGGTCAGAGTACTTCTGTGGGAGACCAAGTTCAATGCCTATTTAATATTTATACAAGACAGGATGGTTCCAATGAAACATTCCCACTACACATTTCAGGTCCAACGTAGTGAATTTTCCTTTAAGAAAACCTCCAGAGAAACCCTTCACCAGAAAGTTCCCAAGTTGCTTTTCCTCTTGTGCTACCTCTGCCTGTGCCAGAGTAGCTGACGTTCAATGAGATTTTGCCCTGGGTAAATTGAAGTCCATGGGTTTTTCCTAAGGGTGATTCATTTCACAAAAACACACAACAAATAAACAAACACATCACTGGAGTTAAGAAGCAGCATGTGCTATGGATTAGGGAAAAGAGCACCCCTCTAAAGCCCAGCTGTCATGCTCAGGATAAAGATAATGTCTGTTTTTTCCATTCCATTGTCTTCCTTTCTGTCTACTTTTCTCTCCCTGTGTCTCCCTCAATCTAGTCCTCACTCTCTGTGTCATCTGTTTGTTTCTCTTGCTTCTGGGCTTCATCTAGACCAGGGTGTGGGATGTCTTGGCCAACATCAGCTAACAGCAGTGCAGATAAGACAGTGAGCCTTGGACTTGTTTTAAATGGACTGACCTAGATACACCAAAGTATTAAACCAAATATTGCCTTCTTTTCTAGATGAGCTGTATTTTCCTCTGAAATGAATGTTGGTCCTTTCTGGAGTAGGGTCAATACCAGTCCCATCACCATCCCTGAACACCAGCCTTGCACAAAGGAGCACTGAGCAGCCTGGCATGTCCAGTTCATTCTTGATCTCTCCCCAGAGGGAGAACTGGGTTTGCAAGCAAATGTTTTCCTTTCTGCAGCCTCATTTTTGTTGAAAATGACATTCCTGCACTGTGCTTGACTTGAGAAGGTGGGTCAAAGCACATCTGATGCCTGGAGTAGGACCTCAGGAGCTTGAGAGTGTATTCCAGGGACGCAGGGCCATCTCTGTTTCCTTAACAAATGAACTTTAACTGAAGTGAGCACGCAGGGCTCCAGTGTTTGCCAATCTGCATTGTAAATACTGTGGAGGGAGACATGGAGAAGTAAGCAGAAGCAGCTTAGGATACAAATAGGAAGGAAAAAAAATATAATTTGATTTTATGTATTAGTTCCCACCTAAACTGAGATTTCAATTTTCTCTCTTCCATCTCCTTCCCCATCCAACTTCCGACAGCAACTTTGAGCCTTCTCCAGTGAAATTGCAGTGATTGTCAGCTCAAGGAACTTGATCAGAAGTAAACCCATTTCCCCAATAAGTCCACACAGGGTTTTTTTTTCTTTCATTTGTAGGAAATGAACATGTGTAACTAAATCCAAATTTGGCAAAGATAAGACTTTTGAATCAATTCACAATGAGTCTCATTCATTCCGCAGCAGCTGAGGCACCAGAATGTGATTAGCCTCTCCATATAGCAATATCCCTGCCCTCCTTCTTCTTTTAACCATCTCATTGGTGAGGCAGAGTGTACCTGGAATGCATTGTGCTGCAGCAGACACAACAGCTCTGCTCTTTGGGCAGTGACACTCAGAATTTCTTAGCTACAGTCCAGTTGTCATAAGAAGAGATGATTAATTAGCCACGAGCTGGGGCTGAGGGTTGGGAATGGGCAGGGAAATGGCTAAACAGATTCAAGGAACAGCAAAGCAGGCCAAGAGCTGGAGGAGAACCACTGGAGAGATCTCTGGTGTGAAGGCCAAAGATTTCCAGGCAGAAGCCAGAAGGGCTTCATGAACGTAAATGAGTGGGTGGACAGGACGGATCAGCCATGGATTCAGAGGTCTTGAGATTCACTGACCCTCTTTAGCACCAGATGCTGCCTTTAATGCACATCTGGCCGGTGGAGGAGTATTTCTGTGTAAACAGACGGGGAGGTGGATCTAACGTGCAGGCTGGAGCCCAGAGCCGTTTGCCCAGCGCTGCGCCGCTCCTGGCTGCAGGCTGGGATCTTTTTGATCACGTCCCGCATGTTGTACAGTGCTGGGATGAATCACATCCTGCCCCTGCCCTTTCTGCTGGTGCTGCATCACGGCTCCGGCGCTCCGGGATGCTGCAGCCCCGGGCTGAGCGCTGCGCTCCCAGCCCGTCCTGGCGCCCGCTCGCACGGAGAGGAGGCTGCTCTGCCTCTAAAGTGCTGTGTCATACTTCGTTATTAATGACCGAGAACCACATGACACAAACTTCTGGGAAGCTCCGGCAGATTCCAGGAAGGGGTCAAGGAGTTCAATAAACAGTTTTATTAGAACTTGAATTGCAACCAAAAGGCTACACATCGACTTTTTTTATAAAAACTTTTGTGAGTGTTACTTGAATTTAGAAATCCTGTGAATGGCAGCAGAAGCCCGCGGGTTATCTTTTCTTCCTGCTGATTTTTGTGTCACTGCTCGTTCACAGTTGTCTTCGATAAGGAAACCTGAGTGCAGCCTGCATTCGCATTTTCCAGTTGCCTTTCCAGCTTGTTGGTAAACTGTAGGGTTATCTGAACTGGGTTATCTGAATTTCAAGGGTCATATTCTCGCCTCAGCGATCCTGGTGGAAATTCAGAGTTGAGCAGAGAGATCCCAGCCCGCACCAATGTCTCAGGGCACTGTAGCACCTGGTGTGGGCAGCTCACCCGTGCTGGTAGAGGAGAGAGGAACTCCAGGGAGTGCAGCACCCCAGGAGTGCAGGCTGTCCTCAGGGTGACAGATTCCATGTGAACACACCTTGCTGGGGAGCCCTGGAAAGGGAAGGTGCCCCCACCCCGAGGAGTTGTGTGGCTGGGCACAGGCACAGGGCACGGGGCAGGCTCAGCAGGCACATGGCCACCTCTCAGTGTCCCCAGGGTAGGTGGCACTAATTGGCTCTGCCTCCTGGCTGCAATCCTGCCAGATAAGTTGGTGCTCTAAAAAAACACTTTTTCAGTGAATTGCCTTTGCTAAAGTAATTGCTTTTACATTATCTCTACCACACACTTGTTAAGACCAAGCTGCAGTTCTGTCTCCCTGAACATGCTTTCAATTAATGTTCCTGGCTGCGCTTCTGTGCTTGCTGCTGCTGCCATCAAGCACTGGGAGTTGTCTAGCACAGTGTAAGGTATAAACAGCCCAATTTGTTCATTCATCAGCTTGTCTGTACCAGAAGAAATGGGAAACAGGAATTCACCTCCCTTTCAAAGTGATCATAAAGCATCCATTACAGTAAATATTAGTGAGCATTAATGAGCATTGCTATTTCACTGTTACTAATGAGTATTGAGGCACAGAAATTAGGGGCCAGGCCAACTTATTCTGTTGTAAAATTAAGGTGCTTTTTGGCCTTAATAGAATGTGACCAAGTCGCTACTTGAAATCAATAGAAGAGCTACAACCAGAGGCTGTGTGTGCCTCATACTCTACTGATCTGCCCACAGGACAAAATCCTTCATGCTGGCTTTTTTTGGCTGTTTGCTTCAAACCAGGGCTCTGTGGGGGAAAGTTCAGCAGTTCCCACACTGAACAGACAGAGCATTGCCCCCCAAATGGAATGGGATGTACCACAGCTCTGCACTGGGCCATTCCCTGGGTGCTGCAGCCACCTTTGGGGTAAAACACAGCAAGTGCTCAGCACAACACACAGAGCTACTCAGCCCTTCATGGAGGAAGTGAAAAACTCTGCATCTGTTTGAAACAAATGGGGAATTTTAGGGAGGCAGAATGGAATTACCCAAGCTGGGATCTGACTTCACTTAACTGGCGTTAACTCTTGCAAAAGCAGCCTCAAGCTTTTCAGTGATCACTGTGGTCAGGAGTGCAGCCTGACCTCTTGTCCTGGGGATGGCATTCCAAGCATCCTGGTGCCTCCTACCATGGGGAGGTGGGCTGGCTCATTGCTGACTCAGAGAAAACCCTGTTGCCAATCTCTGAAGCTGCTTCCACAGCGCTTGGAGCTTTCCAAAGCCTTCACCTAAAATGTGCCATCACTTGTGTGGCTATTCCAAGGTTCTCACTAGGAAAGCTTTCTGTACATGGCATTTCCAGTCTGTTGGTGCTGCTGGACCATGGCCAGTCCCTGCAGCAGTTCTGTGCCATCCACATTGGCCATTCCTGGTCTGGTGCACATTATCTGGGTAATACAGAAACTTCACTTCATGGAGAAGCTGCACACAGATTTGCAAAAGATGCTTTTTCATGCCAGACAATTTGTGTCTTGGGGAATGCCTAAAGCTGGGACTGAAAGGTGTAACTGTGGCATATCCAGGGAGCTCTGAACTCCTTTGAGAAGGCAGAGGCAACAGCAGCACACAGACAGAGCCCTCGTCTTTCTGGGACTGTGAGTGCCTGGCTCTGCTCAGTAAGGGCAGAGCTGCAGATCCCCTCACACAAAGCACTTTGCTTTGCCCCAGATAGGAACATCTGCAATCAAACTGTGCACGTTCACAGCCAGCCACTCTCACAGGTTCTGAGGATTTCCAGCCTGACAGGAAACCAAGCAGCAAAGCAGCAGAGCTTGGTCTTGCTGTCCCATGCCTTTGTGCCCTCTGATGTCTGTCCTGATGGGGATGAACTCCCATGGATTTTCCCATTGCTGGGCATTCACTGTTCCCTCTCTCATTGCTCTCTGTGCTGCTCCTGAAGCTTTCCCATTCACAGATGTGTTCATAAAATTTCCTTTCTGTCTGACAACCCCAGTGAAGCACAAAAGGTTAACATAATTTAGACCTGTGCCTTTCTATCAGATCTGGTGGAAAGCTGCCAGCTGCTTTGAAATTGTACTGATGGATAAAGAGACACGTGTATGTAACATATGCAAACATAGCACAGCGACATAAATCCCATTTCCTTGGGCAATCAGGGTAAAGATAAGAAATCTGGCAAGAAAGAGTCACCACAGAATGCTCTGCCAAAGATGAGGTTGGCATGAAAATTGAGATGGTAAAAGAAAATTTAACATTTTGCTGGACAACTATTTCTCCCAAAGTTTCAATCAAAAGGTTTTGGCAGGATTTTTTTTGTTACAAAATAAAATAAAATTAAAAGAAACTTGATTTTCTATTACTAGAATTTCCATGGAAAGTTTTAACTCAGACCCAGTTAGAAAGCCCAAAAAAGCTTCCAAGCAACAACAAAACCAGACAGACTGATGTATTTTTCTGGAAAACATAAAGATCAACAGAAACAGGATATGTGGGAAGAATATACATGGACTGAGGTGAAAGTTCTTAGGAAGTGAGGACCATTCAGTAAATGGCTTTGCATTTGGGTGACAGTGAAAAAATTACCCTTAGAAGTTGTCCAAGCAACAGTGTCCTGTTTATATCTTGTGGTCTTATGAGTAACTGACTGGAAAAAAACAAGAATGAAAAGATAACAATTACAATAAAATAAAATTAAATAAGCCAGTGACTCATTACAGAGCAGTAAAAACAAAAACAAGATTATTTAGGTCCCAATAACAACAAGAGAATTAAAAGGAAACACAAAAATGGCTGGACTGCTTTCCTTATATATACAATCAACCACATGGGGATAGGGGAGGAGCAGAACCCATCATGCAGTTACTCAGTGGAAGGCAGAGAATACACAAAAATATGGACTGTGATGCTGTAGGGCTCCAGCAGTGTTAGTTTGAGAGGGACAGAGCTTTTCCTGAAGTGCCATACAGGGACATTCATCTCCACACCTCCTGCAAGGCACCCCACTGGAACTGACAGCAGGATTTATCCCACAGCCTTGCTCCATAAATGAATTTTATTAAGCAATATTGTCAGGCTTTAGGAAAATGTTATCAGTGAAGACCCATCCATGATCTCCTTCATAATTCTGATGAAGGCTCAGGGCTAATCCCAGAGTAAGTGCAAGCCAAGGAACTCTTGGAATATTGAAGCAAATGAGCTCAATTTCATATGACTGCTGGGATGCTTTGTGAAGTTCCTGTGCTCCCAAAGCACAGCAGTGTTTGGAATTGTGCATCCTGGACTCGGTGCTGAACACAGAAATCTCACATGGAATGAGTCCTGCATGGCTGCAGGGCTTTGATTCAGCAAAAACCCTTGGAGATTTATTCTGAAGGAAAAAATGTATTATATGAATGTGTACCTTGATTTTTCAATGCTATTCAATTACCAATGCCAGTAAGAAGCTGAACAACTCAGGGTAGAATATCAAAATTCCCAAAGTGCAGGGTCATTTCTATTGGCTCGCTTCTGAACAAATTTTATTTCTCTGCCTCTTTTCTCATATTCCAGTGTTCTCATTGATCTCTCAGGTGCCCCTTCCTCAGTGTCTGAAGTGGGATGGAGAGAGGAGCCCAGGGACTTTTTGGGCTGGGTTGGAGTTATTTGTGATAGAGCTTGCAGACCTTTACCTTTGCTGCCATAGGGGGGCTGATCAGCTGCTTCTGAAGCTTCAGAAATTCTGTGTAAACACATCTTGTTTAGTTCTGCTTTGGCATTGCCTCCAAAGAACAAAAGGCACTTTATAAACACGAACAAAGAGTGTTCATTCCACCAATAAGGTGAAGTAGTATCTTGGAGGAAAACAAGGCACAAAGCAGCGAAGCGATTTCCCCACATTTTCTCTGGAAGCCACTAGGAGAGCAATAAATAGAATCTAAATCTCCTGACTGCTTGTCCTGTGCTTCAGCCACGAGACCAGGCTCCATCTGACGGTGCCTGCTTTCTGGAGTGTGCTTGTTGTTCCGCACAGATGGCAAATCCCGGTCAGGGTATCCAGGCTGGGCAGGGACAGCTGCACACGCCTGAGCGACGGGCACCGTGCCTGCCCTGCCACAGCCCCTACCCTGCCCTGGCCGAGCCTGCTGGCTTCTTGACAGCCCGCTTCCCTGGAAGGCAGCGCAGCCCTCCACAGCTACTCCTTCAGTTCTTGAAAAGAGTGACTCAGGCGTTTAACTCCTCACTGCCTGCCGCAGGGCTGGTGGCTGCTCCGTGCCGGGGCTGCCTGGCCCTGGCTGGAATTCCTTGGGCAGGAACGTTCTGGGCTGTTCCTGGCACCTTGGGCAGGAGTGTTCTCCTGGGCTGCTCCTGGCACCTTGGGCAGGAGTGTTCTCCTGGGCTGCTCCTGGCACCTTGGGCAGGAGTGTTCTCCTGGGCTGTTCCTGGTACCTTGGGCAGGAACGTTCTCCTGGGCTGTTCCTGGTACCTTGGGCAGGAACGTTCTCCTGGGCTGCTCCTGGCACCTTGGGCAGGAACGTTCTCCTGGGCTGCTCCTGGTACCTTGGGCAGGAGTGTTCTCCTGGGCTGCTCCTGGCACCTTGGGCAGGAACGTTCTCCTGGGCTGCTCCTGGCACCTTGGGCAGGAATGTTCTGGGCTGCTCCTGGTACCTTGGGCAGGAGTGTTCTCCTGGGCTGCTCCTGGCACCTTGGGCAGGAGTGTTCTCCTGGGCTGCTCCTGGCACCTTGGGCAGGAATGTTCTGGGCTGCTCCTGGCACCTTGGGCAGGAGTGTTCTCCTGGGCTGTTCCTGGCACCTTGGGCAGGAACGTTCTCCTGGGCTGTTCCTGGCACCTTGGGCAGGAACGTTCTCCTGGGCTGTTCCTGGCACCTTGGGCAGGAATGTTCTGGGCTTCTCCTGGCACCAAGGGACACAGGGTGTCCTGCAGCCCCAAGGTGACACTGGGCTGCACTGCTTTCAGGCTCCCTTGCCTCCAGGCTGGACATTGCAAGGCTTGTAGGGCTGAGCAAACACATCCCTCACCACTCTCACCATGGAAGGAAGATGCTGCCTAACTGAGACCACTAAGGCAAGGCCACTCTCAGTTTTTCATTTGTACACGTGGGCTTTTCCCTAGGGAAGAAGTTGTCTCCTCAGCCAGGAAAGCTTAGTAGGAAACATTTGTTGCCCCCAGCTTCTCCAGTCCTGGCTTACCACAAGATTGACGCTGACCCCCCTCCTGTTGTGTTTGTGTTCATGTTACAAATGTTTCCTGCTGACTTCGAGTTCCAGTTTGCTACATGCATGCTCTGGTTTTGATAAAAGTGTGCTGAATTGGTACTTCTGCTCTAAAATAGCAACTTACCAACTTTGAAATGTCACTGCCAGTGGCATAACAGATGCTCACAACAAGCTGACAAGCCAGATTTTCCACTGAGGAGTCATTCATGGATGCTGCTGTTGTAGCAGAATCTGACAGTTCTCCAACTCATAATTCACCTGTAACCACCACTTTGCTTTTCTTTAACTGCTGAAGATTGTGTCCCAGGTGATTATAAAAACTTAGTTTTATTTAATCCTCAAAATGTGTTCAGTTTGCTACCAGACAAATGTAGCAGAATCAGTCCTTATTGGGAGATTACAAAATAAAGGCTGATAAGAGAAGAAAAAAAACTGAGGAACTTAGAGCTATGAACAACACAGAATTTTTCTTAGAGGTTACTGAAAATTCATTGGAAACCAGCAGACTATAAAATCAGAGGCTGAGTTCTCATCTCATCTTTGCTGACAGTTCGGCATCACCTCGGAGGGCTGGGCTGAGCTCACTCTTTTCCACCTCTTCCAAAAATCTAGCAAACATGCAGAAGAAGGATCAGACTGAGGTGGCACGTGGCAGCTGCATAGCTGGGGAGCAGAGAGGAGGTGTTCTGGCAGGAACAGAGGAGCTTCTGCTCACCTCTGATTGCTGGGGCTCTGGGGAAACCACTCTGAGCAGAACATGCCCCCACACAGGGACAAGAGAGGTGCAAAGGCTCACCTTGGAGGGACAGAATGGCTGAAGAGAGAGGCACAAAGGGACACAGGATCTCCTCAGACACAGCAGCTAAAGGAGGACGATAGCAGCAGCAGCTTCAAGCTATCACAGAATGTTTATTATTCACCAGTGTTACACACTGCAAAGCTTTTGATGTCTGCTCAGCTCGGACCTGGAAGAGCTGCTGAGCCTCAAGTTGCAAGGTTAACCCAGCTTGATTCCCAGCCTGGCCAAAGCCTGTGCTTAACCCTGACATGTTTGAAACTTAAGCTATAGAGTGTCATAAACAGGGACCACTTGGTTTTAAATGTGAGCATAGAGAGTCAGTTTATGACAAAATGGTCCGGCAGCATGTTCTAGTACCTCTGTCCATATAATCCTGGCTCCGCCAAATGAACTGCGGAGAAAATGAGCTGGACTATCAAAGTATAAGATGTGTTATATCTTGCAGATATCAAAACTGTTGTTTTAGTACCTCCCTGAAATTTCTGAAGGGTTTACTCCACTACAATGTCACCAGGCAATAAGATTGGTGGGCAGTTGAGGTTCATTAAGCAAATTAAGCCACACTTGAGGAGTGTTCTGAGACAGTGAATCAGTCTGGGCCTTTACCAACAAATGTTATGGAAAAGAGTGCTTATAACTGGCACTCGTACTCCAGCAAATGTTTTAGCAGAGAGCTGAACTCAGAGCAAGTGCAAGTGCTGCCATGTGGCTCAGAGTGCCGGGTGTCACACGGGTGCCCAGTGAGCTGTGATTTGTTTCTCTGCAGCCCACGGGGAGCTGGAGTCACTTGCAACAGAACTAATTCTGTTTTGTGAAGGCAGAGCCGTGAGGGGAGAGGGGAGGAAGCAGCAGGCATACATCAAGCACTCTTTAGGCAGCGAGCCTCTGCCAAGGGGAGATAAGGAGAGATGAATTAGCTACTCTGGAACCAGCTCCTCTCCTTCTTCTCAAATAACTTCGGCTCCGTGCCTAGTGAAAGCACATCCCTGCTTTGGATGCCTTGTTTCCGTTCCATGTCAGTTTTCTAGTGCTAAACTAATTTGCTGAGGCTCTGCTAATGTCCCTGCCAGAGGAGCTTCCACAGCCCTTATCTTTATTTACTCAGAAACATCATGACAGTGTATTTTAGCCCTCTTTGCCTTTCAAATTATTTTCGGCAACATTCCCCATCCACCCCAAAAGCTGCTTCCTGCACAGGGATGCATCTTAGCATGAGGAAAATGCCAGTGCATCAGTGGGGTCCTGGACACCACAGAGCAGCACCAGGAGCAGCACCAGCCTGCAGATGCCCTGAAGCTGGCACTGAGCGCTCACTGCAGGCAGGACCCTGCTCTGCCCACAGCAGTGAGGATGTCCCTGCCAGCTCTGAGCCACAGGCTCTGCCTGTCACAGGGCTGCATGGCTGGCTGAGCCTGGCAACGGCTCTGCACTGCTCAGCAGCAGCCTCTCCTGCACCTTTTCAAAATTTGGGCTGGTTCTTGGAGTTTTCTAGCCAGTAGCTGCAGCAGGAAAGAGGGGCATGCCTTTAGTGCTGCACCAGTGTCATGAGACAGGCCCATAGACAGCCCAGGCCCTTTTCTTGCAGGACCTGAACCTAGTGGCTCCACATCATTTATTTTGAGCTCTTTAGTCAGTGGAGTATTTAATCATTTTGTATTAAAACCTGTCCTTAGGTTAATCCATTCTGCCCATGTCTGCAGCTTTCTCCTTGGACCATTCCCCCGTGCAGCTCTGGGATGTGGCTGCACAGGAGCATCCAGGCTGGGCTGGAGGAGGTCACTGCAGGGCAAAGGCTGATCCCTCCCTGTGCAGGCTGAACAAGGAACCTCCCTGGAATGATGCAGGATGATCCTGTTCCCCAGAGCTCACCCCAGTGTTTCCCTGCCAGGAGCACAGTGCCTTTCGAGGGACAGCCCTGAAGATGCTCCCTCCCCACAGGCAGAGTGCCTCCAGCGGGATGAGCATGTGGGGCCCCTCCTCTCTCCTGGAAGCTGCAGATTTGGAGGGAGCCTGTTCCCTACTTCTGGGGACTCAGCCATCTGCAGCTTCTTACCTTCTTCTCCTTCCCTGCTTACTTGTGACACTCACAGGAACCAGATTTAGTGCTGCACTGCTTAAAATATATGAAGAGTCAAGCCCTCCTGGTTTATTTTGTCTTTGGAATGAAGTCCAGGGTGACAATGATTAGAGGTTCTCTTCAGTTTCCTGTTAAATCGTTCCTAATTACACATCTCTTTTAATCACCATCTCTTGGCTGATGAATAAAGGAAATGCAGCAGATTTTGGCTTGGACATCACAACTAATGACTTTCTAGTAGTTTCAGAACAACAAGGTACCAGTGCCACCTCTTGTTAGTAAAATCTGATAGCAACAAGCCAATGACTAATGGTCCAGGACCAGCCTTGCTCTGCTCCACTGCTGTCACATAAAGTCACTTTCTTGCTTAGCTTATGGGGCCATTGGGGATGTTGGACAGAAAACTTTTATACCTGGAGTACATTTGCAACGTTGGGAAATTCTGGAAGTTTGTGCAGTGCTGGTTCTGGGACAGGGAGCAGCACAGGGGTGAGCATGGGCAGCAGAGCCCTGAACCCCCCGTGTCAGCCCTGAGCTCCTGTGCAGAACCCAGGGATCCAACCCCTGGCTCCTCTCAGGACACTTTAGGAAAACAAAAGCTTTTTTCTTGTTCTTTTATATTGGCAGGGAGTGCATGTACTCCAAGGAACAAGAGTATCAAATCTGAATTACTGTTTATTTCTGCCACAGCCATGCCCAAAATCATGGACTGAGTTTGGGACCCTGTTGCCATGTGCTGTTAAGAACATGTCAAGAGAAACTACAGCATGAATGAATAAAACAGAAACAGTAGAAAAAGAAACAAAAGTAGAAGAAGGGAAAATAATCTGAATGGGATGAGAGAGCTGGTGATAGAGCTTGGTCAGGAAAACCCAAGTTTTGACCCCACACCTCTCAAGCAGTCTTTACACATTGACTTTACCACACTGCCCAGTTCCTTCTTGTATTCAGAAAGGTGCAGAAGTTATAGCAAAGTTATTACAAGTTCTAGTTAAGTTAAAATTTGCTCTTTTGTACAATTCCAGAGCTCATTCCAATAAGAATGGAACAGAATCCCTATTTCAGCATACTTTTGATATGAACACGTTAATCCAAGAATCTGTGAAAAAACTATGAACACTTGCATTAGTTTTATAAATGGATGTAATCCCACTGAAATTAATAATACAACTTGTCCCAGCTGCAGAATTAAATGTACATTCACTACCCTTTTAAGAGCAATATTATTTAGTACCATGTCTTTAGTAATAATTGGCTAAAATCCCTATCCTGTACTTTTGACATCAGTCTCCTTGGCATAGATCTACCCAGGATTTATCCCAAGAGTCAGGGTTGGCCAAAGCAGAGCCCCAGGCTGTGTGTGCCTGGAGCTCTGTCCTGCCTGTTGCAGGGGTGACAGCAGCAGCCCAGCTCCCTGCTGGGGCAGAGATGCTGAGCAGGGCAGGCAGTGTTAGCAGGGAAGCTGCTCGGAGCTCAGGGAGCTTTGTTTGCCTTTGGCTGAGCCTCAGTTGTGCTGCCAAGCCTGGGAGCTCTCGCCCCGTGGACAGACGCACACGGCTCTTCCCATCAGTTTCATCAGAATAAAACTGTTCTGTGGTTTCTTGTTATAAACTCTTTACAGAAGCTAATTACTGCTGGCACAGAATTAACCACCGGTTGTATAAGTGAAATTTTGCCCAGCTCTGGATGCTGGCTGCACCCACAGTAAGATGAGAGGAATGTGCTGCCCAGCTGTGGGTGCTGCCCACAGGGGCTCTGCCAGTGCAAGGTCAACCCCTCTGCCCTTGAGGTGGAACTGCAAAATCCTCTTCTTCAACAAGCAGGGGATAAATCCCAGCATCCTTGTCAGCATTTCCCCTCTAAACAAACTCCATCCCAATGCTCAAGGCTGCAAGCAAACTGCATCAGCCTGCAAATGCTGTGGCACCTTTACCTGTTCAGTCTGCTCTGCTCCAGTGGCACACGTGGAACAGAGAAAGGGAGCAGAGAACAGAGAAAGGTTCCACTGGTCCAGTGGAACATGTGGCACATGTGGCTGCAGGGAAAGAACCCCTTTCAGGCTGGTTTGCTGCTCAGTGCTGAGAAGCTGTTCTTATACCATTCTGAGTAGTTGCTTTGACTGTGAAAATGAAGGGAAAAAATCTGTCCTGTGAGGTTTGCACTTTATTTACGGGGAAATAATTCAGCAGGGTCAATGGGGCATCGGCTTACAGGATGCCCTAGCTCCACTGATGAGTAATCTGCTAATTAATAGGTTTGGAAATGCTGCCAAGGTGCTGCCAGAGTGATTGCAGCACACACCAGCAGACCTCACTCAGCTCCTGAGCAGACATTCTCAATAGCCAGCAGAGCTGCTGGGATGAGCAGGATGGGCTCTTACTGCTCACTTCTTTCGGGAGTGGACATGGGACCAAGTCCCTCATGACAAACTTTACATTTTTATCATTGAAGTGCTATCTTTTCCTTGCTTCTGTCACCTTCAGGAAACCTGTTACCCAACTCTGGGTGCTCTTTGAGGAAGCAAAGATTAAGTAATAGGCAGCAACAGGGGATGTGTGACAGTGCACTGAGAAACTGCATCTCTGAGGGACAGCAGGTTCCGTAAATGCCGCCCAGAGCAGGGCACCACTGGATGCTTCCCTGTCTGAAGTTCCTTTCTGGACTCTTTCTTCACTCCCTCGGTGTTTGTTCTCCTGCAACAGCAAGGAAATGAAGAAGAGGAAGGAAAGGAGGCAATGAGCACACATCTGATGAGGGAGGGGCAGATGAAGGTATCAGAGGTGCCCTTCCAGCTTGTGCAACTGGCCTGTGCCCAGCCACCAGTGTCCCAAGAGGGCACAGGGGCAGTTTTCCTGTTAGACAAGAGCCTTGAGAAGGAAAGGAGAAGTGGGGCCCTTGGCTTACAGGAAATCAGTGTGGACCAACAACGCCCTGTCCAGACAGCCCAGGCCCTGCCTTGCCCCCAGCCAGCCCCTCGCAGCCTCCAGCAGCCACAGAGCAGCTCTGGGTGTTGTCCAGCCCCGGCTAATGACAGGTATCTTTGTCCAGAGTGAAGCAATCTGAACATCCATTCCTCCTGTGTGACTTGCCCAGAGCCCTGGGGGCAATTCCAGACACCAGTTCTTCAGCCCATCCACTCTGCTGTTCTTGCTAAGCCGAGTCTAGCAGGGCACTGACAGCTTCACACCGAGGGGCAGAGGGGCACAGCCCTGGGTGCTGGGCAGAGCTGCTTGGCCAGGGAGGCTGAAGGCAGCAGGGCAAGGGCTGCCCAGTGCCAGGAGCCCCTTCTCTCTCTCCGTGCACCAGGAAAGCCTCGAGCTGAGTGCTCTGCACCTTGTGCTGGCCCCCGAGGGTCCCTGGGTGTGCATCACCTCCTGCCGTGGTCCTCTGAGCCAGATGAGAACAGAGCGAAAATGGCTATCAGCCCCACAGGAAACAATCTATTTTTTCCTGTTGCATCTGTCATCACAAAGTTCAAAATGGACCTGGAAACACACCTGGAGAACCACTGTTAAGACAAAAGATGTCAGACCTTCTATTCTCAGTCTTCTTAGATCTTTTAGTTATTTAATTGTGTTGGCTATAGTCATGCTTTGAAATTCTTGCTGTATTTAATTGTCAGTGACAGAGCTGCTGTTTCAGTTTCTGGGCCTGAAGGACAGCCTGGTTTTTACAGCATGGTGTGTTGTGTTGTTTGAGCTCCCTGCTCAGCCTGCTGAAGTTGAAGGCTATGGTTTGAAGTGAGCTTGTTTGCAGCTCAGGTTTGTGACAGAAGAGATCAGTATTGCAGGCTGCTGGAACAGCAGCCCCTTTACCTCCCAGCAAAGCCTGCAGGGCTCAGCTCCAGCTGGGAGCGCTCAGCACCTTGCTGGCTTAGACCATTCCATGTGAGCGTGTGCTGGGAATGGCCACTGCCGCAGCCCAGCTGGGCACTCCTGCCTTGTTTCTTTGGGTTCTAAAGGTGTTGAAGAGCCCCAGTGCTGACCTGACCCCAGCAGTGCTGGCTGCAGTACAGACACGAGTGCAGGGCTGGCCCTGACCAACAGGTTCTGTGAGTGTGGGCCTTGTTTTGCACTGGGAGAATTTGGGGGTTTGAAATGTGTCAGCCCCAACGCTGCCATTCCACTGAGTCAAAGGCCCCAGCTGACTGGGTGGATTTTTACTGAAGGCCTGGCTAATTTTTAGACCATTAGTAATGTAGCTGAGGAAGATAAGGTAATGAACAGTGTGATCCAGTCTCATGCTGCAGAGTGCAGAGAGTTCAGCTTCAAGAGTTAAGAAAGAATTCTTTTCCCCATCTGTGCCATTGCACAAGAGCAGAGGTGCCTGAGCAGGGGGACAGGAGCTGGGTATTTATGGGGTGGTTTATTGATGACCAGAATGGAAAACATTTCTTCCTACACTGCAGGAGTGGGATCTGTGGACAGGCAGCCCTGCCCTTCAGTCCCTAAATAGCCAACAAGGAGCATTAAGAGAGGAGCTGCAGCCTGGGCACTGCATTGCAAAGGCTTCATGGGAGTTTATTCCCAACTCTCTGAGAGCCCAACATTGTCCATGGGACTGCACGGTGTGAAACACCTTCAGTGTCTGTGAGCACTTACATGGGGACAAAAGGCCACAAAGAAAGGGATTGTTTGATATTTGAATGCATCAATTGCAAGGCTTTAAATATGGGATTCTTTAGATGGATCAGTGTCATCCCTTGAAAGAAGTGATCTGGATTTCTCTGTGACTGTGAAGCTGCCAGAAAAGTACAAAAATTGTCCTTACTTTCTATACAAATCTCAGTAGTGTTCTTAATATGTGCATCTGTGATTGATGGTAAAAATTATTATGCAGATCTCTAGACATGCTCCCAGACAAGAAAATGGTGTAAAATCAGCTCTAATTTCACCTTCCAAAGAAAAGGAAAAGGTAGAAATGTTGAGTGACAGAGTGTACATATCTCTCCCTACATTAAATATTTTATTAAAGGCTCCATTGGGGCACTAATTTATTTTAATTTTTGCGTGCAGTGCTGTGCAGATCCCAGACTTCTTCACTGCCTTTGGCCTCAGCAAATACATCAGTAATGCTCTCTTTACACAGAGCACACACACAGGTGGTTACAGGCCTCTGTATACTCTTACAGGAGGTTTTTTCTTGAAGTTAGATTACAGCACAGTGCAGGTAATTAAACAGCCATCTCTACACAAATTAAAAGGGCTGGTGCATACTTCATTTTGGAAGTACAATTACAGTAATTTCGGTGCTGCTGAGTGCATAACAGCAGGCTCAGGACCCGGGGCCGCTGTGGGGATGTGTGAGTGCTGCTTGCACATGCAGACGTGAGCCTTACTCACCTGCTGCCTCTGAAGCGCCACTGCTGCACAACCCCCAGGGAAATGTGCCTGCACTCCCAGGCTCCCAAATTTTCAAACGCTTTGGGAAACAATACCAGAAAATTAACTCTTCTTCCCATTTCCTGCTAAGCATCACCACATCTGAGCAATACTCAGTACACAGGTGAAGAGATTTCCTTTTCCTTCGTGCCGGGGTGTGCCGGAGCTGCCCTGGGAGCCGCGGCAGGCACAGCCAGCCCCCAGAGCATCTCCTGAAGCACTTTTATTTCTGCCTGGCTCATTCCAGAGGCTGGGCAGGCTGCAGGGACAGCTCCTGCTCCCAGCCCGCCGCACGGGCTGTGCCCAGCCCTGGAAACGCCTTAATCCGGCCAGGCTGGGTCTGTATTCGGGATTTAAACTGCTCCCCGAGCCTTCCCTTGCGCTGAGGAGAATTCCTGCCAGCTCACTCCCGGTGTTTTCCCCTGATGAGCAGGCTCCCAGCCGGAGCTGGTGTCCAGGAGCGGGGAGAGGGGCGGGCAGCCTGGCCTGGGGGATGGCGTGTGCGCAGGGTTTATTTAACACACTGCCCTGTCCCAAAGGCTGATCTCGAAATCAGCTGGGAAGGCAGTGTGATTCCAAGTGACGGCTCACAATGTAGGTCAGTTGAATGCAAAAGTGAAAGCAGATGCACCATGAGATTCCCACGTCTGCGGAGGGAGGGGATGTCAGGCTGTAAGTGCAAAAAGCCCCAGAACTCATGTGTGACCCGTGTTTTCCGCTGAGCGACACGCGCTGCCATCCTGCCTGGATGGGAAGTACCAGAATCCAAGTGCGGCCGTGGATGTGAGAGCGCAGCCTCCAGGAGGGGCGAACCGCGAGTGTTGGTGTGCGCACACATCCCCCGGCATCCCTCCTGTATCCCTCCTGTATCCCCTGGCATCCCTCCTGTATCCCCCGGCATCCCTCCTGCATCCCTCCGAGATCGCACCCTGTCCGATCGCACCCTGCCTATGCCACCCCGCCGATGTCCCCCTGCCCATGTCCCCCTGCCCCTGTCCCCCTGCCCATGTCCCCCCGCCCATGTCCCCCTGCCCCTGTCCCCCTGCCCATGTCCCCCCGCCCATGTCCCCCTGCCCCTGTCCCCCTGCCCATGTCCCCCCGCCCATGTCCCCCTGCCCCTGTCCCCCTGCCCATGTCCCCCTGCCCATGCCA
>WEIU01020433.1:10156-24413 GCA_013389925.1 Aegithalos caudatus | reverse complement strand
GCGATGGCCGCGGGTGCCCCGGCGGGGTCGCTGCCGTGCCCGGTGACCGCTCGGTGACTGCGGTGACACGAACCGAGCTGCCCCGGCAGCTGCCAGGGCCGGGGGTACCCACGGGCACCGCGGGGATCCTCTCCCTGTGCCTCAGAAATGATTTGTTCATGCAGTCATTAATTTATATTAAATCTATGTGTGAATTTTAAACGGATCTCTGTGGCACTCTTGCGGGATGCCAGCATTGCAATGCAAATTAATTTTTCTTACTTCCAAAGTGGATTCCAAATTTGCATCCACACAGCAAAATAATTAGGGGGAGCTTTTGCCTCTAGAAAAAAAAAAAATTGAAACCCACAGTTCTGTGGGTGTCCCAAGGCACCACAGCAAGATGGGGCTGAGATATTTGAAACATGCCACTTGCCTCAGTCATTGCTTTCAGAAAGTCAGAACACTCTGAGCATAAAGGCTTTATTCATATTAAATCACTGAGATCGATCACCTGATTTTAAATTTCTTCTAGACAGCATAATGTATTATTAAAAGTTCCCAAGGGAGTATTAAAAAGAATTATTTCTCCGGGTATGGAGATGCAGATGTGTTGCTGTGGGGTAAGGTAAGGCGAGGTGTGTTCTTGCTGCACATCTCTGCTGTGGTTTGCCTCGAGTTCTGGCTTTTACCCTGTGGTAAATGAGAAGCTCCCCCAGGATGAAAGAGGAAGCATCTCTCTAACTTGAAACATCTTGGTAAGCACTGGAGCAAAACAGTAATATTTTTATTTCTCCTTAATGACTCGAGAGTATTTTTAATTCTCACATCCGAAGCATGAGCGCTGTCAAATTGTGACTCCAGCACTGTCCTGTGCGCTTCTCCATTTGAGCAAGAAGAGCTGTCAAAGGAGGTGATGGATGGAGAGTTCAAGCTGCAGTGCTGAGGGAGGTGAGCCTGTGAGCGATGATCTGCCACTGGCCTCAGATCATGAGCTGTTTGCATAACTTTGGCTCAGGACAAAGATGACAGATGATGCCGTGTAAGCTCTCCCAGTTGGCTCATTCCAGTCTGATCCAGATCATCTGCACCCCAAGGTCATGAGCACTCCATGGGCAGGGGTGACAGACTCGGTGGCCTCCCTCCCTCCCACTGCTCTGAGGGATGACAAAAGGGAGGGTAAACAAATGAGAGGAGTTCTGTGCCACTCATGGCCTGCTCTGCAGCTCCAGCAGCAGGGAAGAGCAGGGCTGAGAGCCTGGTGAGTAACACAGGCCAGTGCTGCTCCTTCTCAGGAGCCACCGCCCAGCTGATGGCCCTGGTGGGCATGTGATGGCTGTGTGCACAGAGGAGAGCACTATCACACTCTTCTCAGGATTTAGCCACTTCCTAAATTTGTGGTTTGGTGAGCAGAATAGAATCTTGTGTTTGATGGCCTCAGAAAGTGACTAAAATTAGAAATGGAGGTGGATGTGTTTTTCAACTTTTTTGGACGGAGTGTCTTGGCTGGCATTTCCCCATTCTCCCCTTTCCTTGCCATATGAATTGGGTCCGTTTGATCTATGGCTGGCATTTCCTCATTCTCCTTCTTCCCTGCCCTGTGATCCAGGTCTGTCTGATCCGTAGAGAGCCTTTCCCCTTGGCAGATGCCATCAGATTTTACTACATCTTCCTTGTCCTTCCTTCTCTCTTCTCTTTGCTTTGAGATCCAAACAAAAACACACACTGAAGTTTCACAAACCCAGATAACCCAATTTTCATCCTTGTTCCTCCCTCCTTTTTGCCTGTTTTCTCTGGAAATGATCACATGGTAGAACCATGGTCATGGGGGAACTGTCTCAAGGGTTCTGGTAAAGTACCCACCCCTCTTCCCTGTGGTCAGGCTCGGGCTACTCCTCTTTGCTATATTTTCACTGCACAAAAAAAAAAAAACCCCAAAAAAAAAAAAAAAAAAAAACAAAAAGGAAACCGTTAGGTCAGCAGCCCAAAAAATCAGGGAAGGAAAAGGCTGCTCAGCCAAGGCAGGGGCTGCAGGGCCAGAAAAGGAGAAGGAAGAGCCCCTGCACCCAGGCTGTGACTGGGTGAATGCTGGCACAGGGCTGTCTTGGCTGGTGCATTTGAGTGGGTGGGGAAGTTCAGAGTGAGGGGCTCCCTGTGTTTGTCCTCACTCTGGTGTTGGGGAGGGTCTGGTGAATAATTTTTTCCTGGTGCTCACATCCTCTGACTATAGGACAGCCACGGCCTCCCATCTTTTCCTCTTTCCCATTACTCATGATCTAAGTGTGGCAGCACTGCTGAGTGTGATCTGCCCCAAATACTCGTGTCTGGGACCTGTTACAGTTCAGCTGGTTTCTTTCAGATTCCCCATGGCATTATTTTCCTCTGGGACTCAGGCAAAGCCTTCTCTGTGATGCCCTGCCAGGATCCCCTCCTCCCCTGGGGATGCTGATGTGCTTGGGACTGAAAATCTCATCTCACATCTGCAGCAAGGCCCTCTCCAGACTCCACCAAAGGATCCTTGAGGAGAAATTTTTCATTCTTCATCCCTGTCATTGTCCATCTGGGTTTAATCCCTCTGCTCTCCCCATAGACCTCTACCATCCTTTTAGTGTTGAAGGGCTCAGTAAATCCAGAACTTCAGTTCTGCTCACTTCTGCTTCCATTTCTGTCAGAACCCACTGGACTCTGAGCTTAAATCCCTTGGAGAAAGGAGATCATTTCAGTCAGTCTTTCCAAATCTCTGAAATCTGTGCTCATGTCAGGACCCAGAAGGGAAGAAAGTTTCCCCTGGATGGGGCCTTTGCTGAAAGAATGTAACCCACCTCTTACCTTTGTGACCTCATATTTTGGGGAGCTGCAGTTTGGAAGCAAAGAGCAGCACTAAAAATAAATATGTTTTCCCCTCATCTCCACACTGTTAGTATAAAAGGATGGCTGAGTGGGTGAGCTGACTCTTCTGTGTTCCTTTTTCTTTCGGTTCTTTTTTTGTTTAACTCAAGAATATCTCCTTGTCATGTCCACGAGGCCTGACCCCGCCCGGGGCCGTTTCACTTCTTTCTTTGTTCCCAGCCAGGGCCATTCTTTCCCCCGTTCAGGCAGCCCTGGCTTCAGGCACCAAGATGCAGAGTGAGGGGTTGCTGGTCTGATTTATCAGTGCAGCTTCTTTGCAGTTCTACCTCTGGAGCACCAGTACAAGTCTCCCCATTCTCCTCCCTCCTGCCTTATCAGAAACCCAGCCCAAGACCCGTGAGGGCCACCTGCCAACACATAACTCTGCTCTACCATGGATGAGACTCTTGATACTGCCTTTTTAACTTGTTTTTCAGGTAGTTCCTACCCTTTGAACACTGTCATTTTTCAGACTGTCATTTACAAAGTTCATGGGTCTCAGCCACAGCCTCTGAACTGAAAAAACTTATATGCCTCATTTTTGTGGGCTGGAGTAAAACAGAACAGAAATTTCCACAGTGCTGAATGTTTTCTGTCCTAGAGAATTCCTCTAGAAACTCCTACACACGTACAAAATACTGCTAAAGTTTGGGCACAAAAATGTTACCCTTCCAGCATGAGCAGCTCAGCTTGAATGTCCCAGCACAGGAGCTCCATGAGCTCCAAGGCACTCTGGTGTGGCTGCACAGCCTAGGGTGGGCCAGGGTTATCAGAGTTAGGGCTAACAAATGGACCTCCTAAAGGACATAAAATCTCACATTTCCCAGTCAGAATCAACCAGTAGGAAGCTGAAAAGTGCCTTGATGTGGAACATCATGTCTGCCCATAATGAGAATGGTGGCAGCCTTTAGCACAACACCACGCTCTGTAATTAGCATGTGCCCTTCTGGAAGGAATGAAGACAAGCCCTGCTGTGGCAAAGTGCCAGGCATGGCCTTGCCAAGCTCCCTCCCCAGCTGCCATGCCCTGACACTGAGCTTGCTGGGTGTGTGGGTGCTGCAGCACATCCCTGCATGATGGTCAGTGGCAGAACAGGAATTCTGAGCTCCTCTGGGACAGAGGGGCCTAAATTAGAGCCAGGAGGCAAGAATCCCTGGGTTCTGATGTGCAGGGGTAAATGCCAGTTCCAGTTCTGCCTGCAGGAACCTTCCAGTGTCCAGTCACTGGTTTTTTGGTCTCCTCCCAGATAAAACAGTGGGGTGTGTTTGGTCACTTAGATCAGTGCCTGCTTTGGGAACCAGGCCCAGCAGAAAGGACAGAAGGTCTCCTGTCAGTCAGAACACAGAGCCTTGCAGCGGAGTAGAAGATAATCCCACAGAAATGTACATGTGTGTGGAAGGCTTCGAGCAGCCAGCTAGAACAGAGCAGTGAGACCTGATCAAAGACAACAAACTCCAGCATTTAGGCTGGTTTTGTGATTGTAATGTTCTACTAACAAGCAGATATTGCTGGAAGGGCTGGCTGTGCAGATGTTACACATCTGCACACATTAGGCCTCTGGAAAGTATCCTGGTGATAGCTCATTCCAAAAATGTCATTGGTTTTCTAGCTTTCCTCTTGACCAGATAAAGGAAGAATGCTTTGTCAGGGTCATTTTTGGTGGAAGTGTTTTCTGGTTCAGATTGGGTGGACCAGGAGAGACAAACCCAACAGCAGAACCAGAGTTCAGTTCTGGTGGAGATGAGCTCCACAGCCTTGTCACAAGGGCCACTGGTGGAGAAGGACAGTGCAAAGCTTCACTGTTCACCTTGGTTTGGATGAATGTGTTCAGTGGATTCTAAATTCCATCTCAAGGACAGGTCCCTGGGCTAGTAAAACATGGAGCTTTGGATGGAATCTCCTGAACAGCCCCAAAGGGATATGGTTCATGGCAGGCCTCTTGCTCAGCTCCAAAATTCAGGGAAACCTGAACTTTATACAGGGGAGAAGAAATCTATCCCCCAACATGTTCTTCCCTGGCCAGCTCTACTTTCCACCCCCATGAGCAGCAAACTGAATGATCTTTTATGAAATGCAGACGTTATGGGTAACTTGGTTATTGACTGTTCACAGGGATTTTTGTCAGGATGTTCCTCTATGAGCTTGGGGTGGGGGGGGGAAACAGTGACAGCCAGGCCAGCTAATGAATGATTTAATGTCAGAGGCCGTGGTTTAAATTTACACACTTGCACTTAGTCCAGACAGCTGTAAGTGCTTTAGGAAAGGTGATATTCCCCCATTTTGTGGAAAGAGAAACTGAGGCACAGTGCAGCTCAGTCATTTGTCCAGAATCACTTGCTGCTGGGAATAGAAAACACCGTTCAGGCTCATGTGAGAATCATTAGATAATACTTATTATTAATACTTATTATTAAGGTAATTCATTCCTGTCTAGAGTATTACTGAATTTGGAGATCGTAGGGACAAACAAACTCTCCAAATTGGTCAAGGAAGTTCTTGGTTCTCCCCTCATCTCTCTGCAGCATGTGATGTTTTGTTAAAACGCAGCAAGAACATCAACTGGGACATCACTCTGTCTTTTCCTCCTTTTCCCTCCCCTTTCACACTCCGGGTATGTCGTTATTGGCCGAGCATCCCCTCACCCTGCGGTGCTCCCGGTGTGTGGCTTTGTGCGGTTTCNCGAGGGCCGGGCGATGCCGGGCTGCCCTTCAGCTCCTGCCTCGCTGGTTCTGTTTGCCGAGGGATGAGCACTTTGTCCCCTGTCCAGCCGGCCGCTCTGCGGGGCTCATTGCACCACACGTCCCGGAAAGCCTGGACAGTAACAGGTTTGGGAAAGGAAGGTTCGAGTTTGAGCAGTTTGGGGTGGGGTTGTGTCATTCATGCATGTGCACTCGGGCATACGGAGGGATTGTTGGGGCTGTCCTGTGCCGGGCCAGGAGCTGGACTTTGCTGTTCCTTGGGGAACAGGATATTCCCTGGTTCTGTGTCTGTCCCAGTGAATATGGCTCCAAAGACATCCTGACTGGATCTCTATTTGCACAGTAGTGATTTGCATGGTGTTTTCAATCTGTCACCACTACTACACTATAAATGCAGCGTATAAATGTATTTAATCCTAAAAGCATCACAAAACAGGATACAAATTACTTTGGCTTGGTGGGATTCATTTTGGGGTTTGGATAGTTTTTTGAGGGGGATGCCTTAAAACTATTATATTTAACATTTCTCCTGTTTTGCTGGCCCCCAGCCAAGCCCTCCTTGCACTGCAGGTACAGAGAGCAGAGTTGGGTTGGCAGCCTGCTCTGCTCCCTGGGAGGGTGTGCCTGTCACCCCCTCTGCAACTGGGACTTTTATCCCCCTGGACACCAACCTATGGCACCAGATCATCCTTTACATGTCACGTGAGATTCTGGGAATGCTCTCCCTGGCCCCAGAGTACTTCCAGAACTGTTTATCTAAGCTCTCTCATGGTACGCCAGCACCAGGTGTTCTGTGTGCCTGAGGCCCCACGAGTTCTGGAAGCCTTCCTTGGTTTTTGTTTGTACAGAGCTGTCCTGGTCTGCACAGTGGGTTCAGAGAGCCTCTCCCAGTGCTCTCTGCATATTCTGATGGAGAGAATCTGTCAGTGCTATCCCACAGTGACCCGTGGCAGGATTGCTGTGACCACACTCCAGTGTCCACCTCCAGCCAAGCCCTGGGAGTGGGACAGGACTGCAAGGGCTCTTTGAGCTGTGTCTGCCCTGATCCTCCTAAACACCACCTCTGGGCACTTCTTGCTTCTGTACAGCCCATTCCTTCTCAGGCACGTGGCTGTGCATTTCTAAACATGTTTGTTTTTGTTAGCAGCAGCCACCACTTTCTGCTTATTCCTGTGAAAACTGGGTGAAATTCCATGCCCTCGTGTTATGCAGAAGGACAAACAAGGTCTCCCTCACATCCAGGAAACTATAAATAGAAACTGTACAAAAATCAGCAGAGGATGACTAGAGGAGAGGTGGTCCTATGAGACTGCCCAACTTTATGTGCCCAGTTTGGGAACTAAAGGTAAGGTTCACCCTGGGTAGAGAGAGAAAATTCTTTTGAATTGCCCTCTGGAAGATAATTCCTTGACTCTTTCCCTAAGTGCTGGAAGGGTCTGGAGCAGCGCACACAGGCTCAAACCATCAGCACTCAGCTCCAAAGGAAGCAGGTCCCAAAGGAAGCAGCTCCCAGGCACTGTCCTGCTCATGTAGTTCCCAGGCCAAACTGAACCAAGGAGAAACCAGCAGAAGGATGAGGCCAGCAACAAATTACACCTCTTAGGGTACCACATCATCCCCCTCATTTTCGTCCTTTAGAAGGACAATTATCTGTTTAATTGCTTTGTCATCCCAAATGATGGTCCTGAGCTGCTCTGTGCCACCTGGGCTGGAGGTGGTTTTGCTGGGAGTGCCCTGCGTGCTCCCCTGTATTTACACACTGGCCTGCAGTGTGTTTTGCAGAGATTACTCTCCCTTTCCAAACAGAAAGCAGTGACTGGACCAAGCCCAAGCATTGTTTAAGAGTGGGCTGTGACTCTGTGGTTTGTTTTCTTGTGTTGTTTGTAAAGGTCAGAGATGTAATGATTTTTTTTTGAGGTAAAAGTTGCACTCAGATCTTTAACTGGGCTGAGCTGGAGGGGAAGTGAAAAAGTAAGTCTTGGTCAAAACCGTGAGATTTCTTTGGTGATTTCTCTCATCAAATATGTGCCTGAAGTGGAAGCTGATGGTGTCTCCCTGAGGCCACATTACCTTCCATAATGCCCCAGTCTGCCTGCCTAATTGCAACCCCCTGCCTGTGGGGTTAAATCTGATAAAACCTCCTGGTTCTGGTGCCATTTCCCAGGCATGCCAGGGTGCTGTGAGCTGCAGCCAGGCAGTTCCCTAGGAGCATCTCCCAGCACCAGAGCCCTGCCCTATCTGTGCTGAGTGGGCCAGGCAGGAGGGATTGCTGGGGACTCTGCTTTGCACCGGGGATTTTCACCCAGCAGCTGCTCAGAAACCTGGCAGAGACAGAAGGGAGAAACTGCTCACGACCAACAAATCCTTCCCACTCCTCTGGGGTGAAAGAGACTGCACTGGATCATTCTTAGCTTCTCGAGGCAACAGGCAGTGGGAAATTTTTACTGAGGGATTGCTGGTTGTAGACAAACGAGTCTAAGTGCCAGTGATATTTTCTGATACTTGTGTGAGGTCTGGGCTTTAGGGTTGTTTGCTTGAAAACACCATAGACATTGTACATAAACACTGCTACAAAAAGGCTTAAGAACTAACCCCCCACTTTTTACAGCTTTCTGCATGCTCAGTAATAACTAAATGATGCAAACACACATTCAAAGTAAGAGTGCAATTGTTAGACATTCTTCTGAGTATGTCAAATTTTTAAAGTAGAAGTATTGAGAGCTGAAGAAATGGTGTCAGTGAATGGTGTGTGTTGGAAAAAACAACTAAGATGTTTTTGAAACAAAACTTTTAATTCACCCATCCCATTTTTTTTTTAGTCCTTCCCAATTTTCTTTTTTAAATTTCAAAGTAGGTACCAGAAAAGCTTCTGAAATCTCAAAAATATTCATGGGAAAGGAAAAGCATTTCCTGTTGATCTCTGGATGCTTGGAGGAGTAGGACATTTTCTGCAAAACTGACAGAAACCTACCTGAAAAAGCAGGTAGGATTTTCACTGCCTGCCAGGCAGGTTTGCAAACCTGCTGGATTTCCTTCCAGCTCAGCCTCCCAGCTCCCAGGGATCCTGACAGAGGCACAGACCCAGCCAAGGCTCTGGGCTGTCACCTGTCCTCTCCTGGAGGTGGCACAGGGGCTCTGTGCAGCCCCTCTGGCTGTGCTGCCAGCCTGGGCTGTGCCATTCCCTGCTGGCACCTCGGGGCAGCTCCAGCTGACCCTGCCCAGACCCGGCTGCCCCCACCCCGGCTCCTCCAGGCCCTTCCCCTGCAGGGCAGGTATGCAGACTCTCCAGCTGCCCCCTGTCCTCTTCAGCTGCAATCCAACTATCCATTTCTCTCAGGAATGTGAATTTGGCCACAGATTCACAGCAATTTTGCTGAAGTAACTTTTGAAATTGAAATGACGCCAGGAGAGGAATATTCTTTAGGGTGTATCTAGGAGTGTTCTGTGAGAAATATTAATCCTTTGGAAGCCAGAGATGAACTGCATCCTGGATCACTCTGGGAACTGAATCTTCCCATCCTTGAACACCTTCTGCTCTAAGCATCAGTATTTAGCCAAAGCTGATGTGGCTCAGAATCACAGTACTCAAACCACTTTTGCTGGTTCATGTGGAATACATCACCATCAGTAAAAAGTGTGGAGAAAAAGAAACCTGGTCCTGGGGCACTGTAAATGCTTGGTTTCAGACATGAAATTTTAAATTTGAGCAAGTTTCCTGACAAGGAGCCTGGGGGTTTGTGTCTTTGTTCCCCCAGTCTTGGCCAGCAGAGCCTGTGAGGCCCAGCAGCTTTCAGCCAGCCAAGGGGGTGGCTCAGCCCCACAGCTCACTCACTCCCTGGCGCTGCCATGGGGCAGAAATAAAGGGCAAAAGTGAGAAAATGTGTGGGTTGAGCTAAAGACAGTTTAGTAGGTGAGGCTAAAGCTGAAAGCAAAGCAGACCCAGGAGCTCACAGGGCACGGGGATTGCTCAGCCACGCCAGGACACCGAGCAGGGGCTGGGCAGAGAGCCCCTGAAAGTCCCCTCCATCCNCCTCCCTCCTCCCGGGGTGCCCAATGGCCTGGGGTGACCCCGGGGCCAGCCGGGGTCCCTGTGCCCCCCCGGGTCCTCGGGCACCCCCAGCCCCTCGCTGGTGGGGCCGGTGAGGAGCAGAAAAGGCCTTGGCTCTGAGCAGGGGCTGCTGAGCTGTAAGGAAAACATCCCTGCCTTATCAGCCCTGTTTCCAGCACGGCTCCAAAGCACAGCCCCACAGCAGCCACCGGGAAGGACATTAACCCTTTCCCAGCCAGAGATCTCTGGGGGCCCTGGCAGTGCCACGCTCCCTCCTGTCTGGGACCACGGGAGCTCATTTGGTCCAAGCAGGTTCCGGAGCTGCTGCCAGGAGCTGGAGGGTGAAACCTGGAGATGAAATGTCTGCACAGCTCCACTGGAGAATCACGGGGACCCTGTGGAACATGGCTTGTGTTCAAAAGGTTCACAACATTTAACCTCGCAGAGCTCTTGGGCACTGGGACCTGAGTGCTTTAGCCTTTACTAAACAAATATTTTAATGATTTGAGTCTTAACAGGAAAGTCCAGTGGGGGCTGTTGAACTCTGGAATTCGCTGCAGGGGGGCATAGGAGAGATTAGAGGCCATGGCTAATCAAAGAAAATCTGCTTTACATTGTACTGCTGCTTGCACAGCTCCAATTCATATCTGTGACTCCCTTTTGCCTTAGAGGGAGCTGCATGTGTAGCCTGACCCTTTCTGTGTTCTGCTTTCCTATCAAGATCTCCCAGGACAACCTCAGTTTCTCAGGCAGTGCATTCAGGACAGGTTTTGCAGTGACACTTCTCTCCCTGCAGGCAGCTGTCCCAGTCCTTTTTGGATCAGCACACCTTTTTCCATGGTTGTGGGCAAAACGGAACTGTCAGCTGAAAGGAATTTTTCAGCTGTTCTGGTCGAGTGTGCAGCTGCACAAGCAGCGGTGCCAGCAGCGTGCAGGGCGGGGGCAGCCCCAGCCGGGGGGCGGAGGCTGAGCCCCCGGTGAAACCGAACCTGCGGGCGGGGAGGGACGGGCACGGACCCCAGGGCCCGCCAGCGCTTCGGCCCAAAGCAGATTTTGGAAATCAAAGGCTCCCGGCTGAGGAGTGGGCTCAGCTGCTTTGTCCCGAGGTTATCCCGGGGCAGCGTGGCCGGGGTCTGTGCGTGAGCCCCGCAGGTCACACCGTGCCCGTGTGAAACTGCGCTGCCCCGGGCTGCCTGCTCCGCATCCCTGCCACTGCCCTGCATCTGCAGCACAGCTGGCAGGGCCCTGTGGCACTGCTGCACGCAGCTCCGGGCACAGCCTCACTTCATGTTTGGGGTGGTTGGAGGCAACCTGGATGACTTTGTACCAAAGCAGATGAGGCAAATGCGTGCTGCTGTGCTAACTCATCTTCCCTTCAAGCTCTGTGGAGCAATAACTTTCAGAAACACGGTGGAAAGATGAAGCCAGTGTGAAGAAACAGCTCAAACAGCTTCCTCTGTTTCTGCAGTGCTTCTCTAACCATGTTTGTAAGCAAGTTTTAAAACACCTAACCCTGAGCTGTGCACCCACACTGATCCCTCACTCCTCCTTACTCCTGGGTAAAATTCACATTGATGGGCCCAAGCACCAGAGAACAGCTACACACTCCCCAAACCATCCTCTGACAGCATCTACATCCCTGTTGGAACATGTCTTTTAAAAAGCAGCTTTTTGCAGTTTCATACTTCAACTACCAACTAAACTCCTTATCAGTGTGATTCTATCAACAGGAAACTGGTAAGAAAAAAAAGAAGTACCCAGCCCATAGCCCAGGATGTTATCTAATCTCTGTCCAATCTGCTTTCTGCTTGGGGACACATGCAACAGGCTGCAGCAACTGTGTGTCAGAAGGTCAGAGAATGCAGACAGGGGACAGCAGTGCAAATAACCAGCTGGGACTCAAAGAATCCAAAGTTGAAGCAGATTTTTAAAGCTGCTTAGTAATCAAAATATCTCACAGCCCTTTTCTTGTGGCCACAGCTCCTGTGTGCTCACTGGAGTGTTTTTCACCGTGACAGGTGTGACAAGAGCCTCGTGAGCACAGAAAGGCAAGACAGGGGCTGTGGTGGGCTCAGCAGTGCAGGGCCAGCAGCTGGACTCGATGGCCTTAAGGTCTTTTCCAATTTAAACAGTTCCGTGATCCTATGATGGAAATAGCTTTTGGGGTTAAACCATGTGCCTGTACTTTGCAGAAAGAAAGTGGTTTCACTTACAGTAAAGGAGACTTTTCTGGGTGCAAAAGTCCGTTCCTGAAGTGTCCAGCTGTTGCAGCTGTGTGGGGATATCAGACTTTGCTAAAAGCTCTCACAAAAAATGTGTTGTAAAATGCTGTATAGGTGTGCAGTTGCTACAGGTGGCTGATGGTGTTTGCAATTACGGCTCCTGGCACTGGAAGATGCTCTAAAACCACTTTATTATTCTACATGTTAGAAAATACTCTCTGGTGCTTCTTTTCAGTTGAGGCTGTGTCACAGAGACTGAATGTCAGCTGCAATGACTGAACGAGGCCCTGCTGTGAGGCACTGCCCTGGCTCCAAGGGAAGCTCGGGCAGCAGACCATGCCCTCTCCTGCCCTGCAGAAGGGGTGCACTGAGAATGACAAAACAGGGGCCAGGGCTCCTCTCACCAGCTGGAGCAGGTGGCACAGAAACCTTGTAATCCCTTCCCACTGACCCCAGCGTTGCCTAAAACCTCTGCAATCCCATTACTGGTGTTAATCCGTTGGTGTTATTGCACTAAGCATATTACTGAAGGACTGTACAGGTATGGGGAGCTGGAATTTGTGGGAGGCTGGAGAAATAAACAGATTAATGGAAGTGTGCGTGTCAACATCCATTTACCAGGAGAGTGAGGGGCAACCAAAGTGAGAAAGGTGAGAATGAGAATTCAAAATTTCATAGCGCTTTCATAGATCATGGAATTTACAAATTCCCAGTCCTGGGAAGCTTTTCTTGGAATTGGTAGGGTAACAGAAGAGTCTAAGGTCAAATTTAACAATCCTGCTGCACTGAAGGGGTTAATACAGAAAGTGACAAGAGGTCTTCAGTGTGTAAAGGCCTAGAATGTTTTTATTCAATAAAAGTAATAATTGGAAAAATTTGCTTAGCTGGTTTAGGAGTTTAGCAGAGCTCAGTAGGAAAACTTGTTATCACCAAAGCAGTAATCACACTCGGGAGGACTTTAACCCACCTGCTCTCCTCTCCCTGGAAAAACTGAGGGTTTTTTTCTTTTTTTCTGGCTATGGCACTTCTTAGTATTCTATTTCTAGGCACTTAGTCAATTCAATAAAGTATGTCATTAAGGTCTGCTTTAGAAGGAGAGCTCTGACTTGGGTTTTGCAATCGCTGAAACCTATGAAAATTGTCCTGTTGTCTGTTGCAGTGTTTGACAGCCAACGTTCAACCTGTGTTACTGGTGTCATCTCCCTGGCTGGCTCACTTCCCTTCAAGTGGTTAAGGCAGTGGTTGGGTTGTGTCTCTAATTTAGCCATGGGAAACAGATCTTCCTTGCACTGTGGTACTAGAAAAATCCCTAGAACTATTTCATGTTTTTTTTTCTTCCCACTCAGTATTATGAAATATTCATGATAATTACTGAACACTAGCAAATGCTGTGCTCTGATGATGTGTGCAACAAGGCTGATAATATGCTTTTTATAGCATAGGTAGGTTCATAACCAGGACCTCAAAGATCCTGCTCTGCTCTGGGTGACACAGTGGGGTGGCACCTCACTGTTGCTTCTACCCACAGCTTTAGCTAAAGAAAACCCCATTAGACATGAAGAGGGAGCAAAGGGATTTTAAAAAAAGGATTGTTTATATCACTTTACAGCTAAAGTAAAATAACTCTTGTTACACTCCTTTAAGGTGCCTTTATCAATGTAACTTCTGGTGGCAGGTTAATTTAGGCCTGCTGTAATTCAGTGATATTGCTGGGTTTGGGCTGGGGTTGTACTAAAAGAACACACACATCCTTCCTTACTCTTGCTTCTTGCTCCTTCCAGCTTGGATTGGCTCCCGGCAGTCAGAGACATTCCCAGCACGGTTCATTTCACAGAAACTGCGGGTCCGGGGCATCTGCAGAGTCCAGGCTGGCCCTGGGAAGCTCCCATGTCCCAAAGCATCCTCGGAGGCTCAGGGGCAGCTGAGGGGAAGGGAAACTTGGACAATATGAGGTGCTAAACTGTCACATACAGGTTAAAGTGCTCTTTCTGAAGTTTGTGCTGAGTGTGGGAGATCCATCTCCGGGAGCTCCGAGCTGTGCTTTCCCCAGGGTCCGTGTCACAGGCGGGGAAAGAGACACAGCCCTGCACAGGAGAGGGAGCCTCGGGCAGAGATGTGCCGGCCTGGGTCCGGCCTCAGCAAGGAGCATGAGCAAAGCACGCTGTCCCCTGCTTTTTGTGCAAGGAATGTGCCAGAACCCACGAGAGGCGAAGGGACATGCAGAGCCGCCTCCACCCTCCCTGCTCCTCACACGCAGTCACTCAGAAACAAACAAACAAGACACGACTGGCTTGGCCAGGATGGGTTTGGAGACTGACTCAGGCCCGGCACTCCGGCTGTGAACAAAAGGGAACGAATGCGCTTTATGTGGGGAACGGGACGGGTTGACAGCGGGAGCTGTGCGCGAACAGCAGCGCCCG
>WEIU01020432.1:125681-143712 GCA_013389925.1 Aegithalos caudatus | reverse complement strand
TAATATATAGGCCATTTTATAGAAAGAAACGTTAATACTCACTTTGGTACCTTTAGGTCCCATTATTCCAGTTATACCTCTGATACCTACAATGCCCTGAAATAAAAAAGCATATTTAAATTATGTTTAATTCTTCTCATCAGAACTGTCCTAAAGCAGTCTTCAACAGAACTGTCCTGAAATCATCTGTTTTCAGACAGAAGACTCAAGAGGTCTTTCTTTCTTTACAATTATTTTATATTTTCTTAGTATTAAAGGAGAAATTCAACTACTGCTATATTAGACTTCCTAATTTATATGGTAATTTGATATTTCATTAATTTTAGAATTTTTAGAAGAATAACAAAACGATCAGGCTGTATTATAAAACCACAAATACACCACAAGGACAAAAAAACCTCACTGATTTTTCTTCTTGGTAACCTCAGACTTACAGCATTTTCATGTGCAGCTTGTGTGAAAGGAACATGTGATGGCCAAATTTGCAAAAGTGATAAATTGTCTTAAGTGAGGGATTGGACAGATGAAGGAGATTTTACAGAGTTCCAGAGGCAGATAAAATAGGGCAATGTTTTTGAGAGTACAACTGGTAAATTTATATGTCCACTAAGAGGCTAAACTGAGTAGACATCCTAATGCAGCAGGATGTATCATAACTACCATCACAGCTGTTTTCACTTTCCTTCAAAATAGTCTTGTGGGAAATTTGGCTGCTCTGTCTTCCTCTTCCTAAGAGACTGACACTACCTGAGATGTCTCCTCCCTGCATGGAGCAAACCCCCAGCCATAATATGCTTGTCCTGCATCTGCTTCATTGAAACAGCTGCAGGCACTTCCCCACAGCTTAGGCAAAACCACTCCTTGAGCAGATTCTACACTGGCAGCCTCTACTTGCTCCTCCTCACAAAGGTAGGTGGAATCTTGCACAGAATATTTGAAGCCTTGTCAGCCTAAAAGTTGGGGAAAATTACATGATAATGTAACAATCATTACAGGAGCCCCACAAGAGAGATGAACACAGTGTAATTCTGCTTCTAAGATCAAAGTTGGAAATAGGCACACTTTCTGTTAAAAGCAACACCTCTCCCAGGGTGGCTATCTTATGCAAGTCGTGTCAGTGGAGTACACTGGCTGGATTGCAGGTGCTGTGGTAGAGACTGGATACTTAACCCTTTTCATTTGTTTCTGTAAGGAGCATATAAGAAGATACAGCAGAGTCTACAGGCTCTCCACCTGTGCCTCTGAAGCATTGTCTGTCCTTTTCACATGAGTTATCTGATATCGCGTTATGCACATTATGAATCCTGAATTTTAATTTAAAAAACATTATTTTAGAGTCTGTTTGTATGGTGACCAAGTGGTGATACAGAGAAATATTGAGTAGCACATTTAAAAAAAGTCAATATTTAATTGTTTTTCAATTCTACTGTGTTATTTCACAGTGATTGAAGAACTTTACCAAACTGAGAAAATTGAATTGGTCCCCAGAGGCCTTTCAGACAGCAGAAGCTGCCTCTTACACAAGTACTTTGCACCAGGATCTCAGGGATATTTTTTCAGGATCAAGAATCAGGAGTGCACCCTTTCCTTTACTTAGTCTGTTCTTTATCTTTGTCTAGATGACTAGAGGTTTATGTTTTCATATTTGTGTTCATAGAGAATTTTGTAATTTAGCATTTAGGTGTCATGTGCATTAAGGTAAGCTCAGGTATAGTATCAAATCTGGACACCAATAAATATTTTTACACCTAAAAAAAAGCACGACACCCCACCAGAAAATAAACCATAGAAATAAAATGTCTTATGCCTGTTTCTCCTGCTTAGAATGACCCATTTATTCTGTTCTCTGGTCCTTTTCAGACATGGTAACCAGAAGAGCTCCTCACAAGCTGAGGAACAGGCTGAGGAGGTATGTGTTAAAACGAGGCACAGTGAATCAGGACAAGAAAACAACTAGGTATGATTGAAGGATACTTCTTTTACAAGCCAAAAACTTCAGGGAAAAAAAAAAATTTCTACAGTGGTTGCAACTTCATCTTCAAATCTTAGCTAAGTCTGAATTTCACAGCTGATTGTGTTTCAAACACAATGAAATCAGAGTCATCAAAATGATGAAAAGGAAGGTGAAGGGAAAAAAATCCAACACAATTTAGGACATGAAACAGTTTTTAAAGTTAGCCTTTCCATAGAACTGCATCGACCTTTGTGCCAAGCAATAATGCAGATTTTGGAGGGACTTAAATAATAATTCTTTGATGCATAGACAATATGGCAGAATAAAGAGAAAGGTGCATGGAGGTTTTATAATATCTGTTTTCTTACAATAATAGGGAAAAAAGATGTATCATTTTGAAGAAAATTAGTAACACTTTAATAGGAAATACTTTACTGGAGGGCCTTGAGCTCCCACTTCACCACTGGGTCCTTGGTCCCCTTCTTCACCCTGGGAAAGCAAAAGGAATACGTCTGTAGCCAATCCTTACCATGCATATTGCTCTG
Organism: Aegithalos caudatus; assembly: GCA_013389925.1. NCBI lineage: Eukaryota > Metazoa > Chordata > Aves > Passeriformes > Aegithalidae > Aegithalos > Aegithalos caudatus. Next base: position 141,213 of record WEIU01020432.1, on the reverse strand, counting down.
CCATTGTATGAAGTGCATTTCCTACCTAATGTTTTTTGTCACTATGTCCTGCTTGAAAAAAATCCAAATGAAGTCACACCACTTCCTCAGACAGATACTACTCATTCAGGTTCACATTCCATTCAATTATTAGTCAAAAGGGCAATTCTAAAGAAACCTCAGGATAAAGAATGATGATATTTTATCCTGAATCTTTAATTCCATTTTTTCTTGATGTTAATGTCTTTAGGATTTCATCAAGTACTGTACTGATAGGACAAGGAGTGAAGGGTACAAACTGCAAGAGAGGAAATTTAGTTTATCTAGTAGGAAGAAATTCTTTACTGCGAGGGTAGTGAGCCACTGGAACAGGTTACCCAGGGGGGTTGTGAATGCCCCAACCCTGGCAGTGTTCTAAGCTGGATAAGGCCTTGAGGAACCCGGTCTAGTGGCAGGTTACCCTGCCAATGGCAGGGGAGGCTGGGACAAGATGGTCTGTAAGGTTTATTCCAGCCTCTTACCATTCTATGATTTTTTGTTCTTCCTGACTAAAACTGCAAAAAGTTTTCTCTAATGTTTTTTCGTGCAACACTGAGACATAGACCAAGGCAGTGCAAATCTGAAAACTTGTAAATATTTCAGTATTAAAGAGGTTATATAACAAGGTTAATTCAAATGAAACACCTTGAGAGAGTTAACAATTCAGTTTTCAAGATTAAATGGACCTGGCCTCTGTTTATGAACTTATGCTGTGTCCTTTTCAAATGTATTTTTCATTCTCATTCTTAATGTAAGTACTCATCTGTGCTGCAGAACAGCTAACTTGGTAAATTCAGGGTATCATCCTGCATTTAAATGTTTGAAAGTTTTTCAATTATTAAACTTAGCTTCAATTTTCCCTGTAAGTTCTATAATAATTCAATTGAACAATCAAAATAAAAAGCAAGACTTGTGCATCATGATAAATACAGGTGAATAGTAAATAAATAGTATATAAATAAATAATACAGGTGGATGAAGAATAGAGATGTGCCTTTGGTTGCTCTGGAGCACTATGATATGTAGTATCACTTCATGCATTCTGTTAAAACAATTAGTACTCCTAACAAAATATAATACTGTTTTTGAAGGTATTAGTTTGTTAAAAACAACAGCAGTTTTTTCCTCTTTTTTTTTTTTTTTTTTTTTTTATTTTACCTTATAACCTTGTTTTCCTGGTTCACCAGACTCTCCTTTAGAACCTTTTTGCCCCTAAAATAAACACAAAACCCCTAAATAAATAAATAAATAAAGGCTATTCGAAATTAAAATACATTCCAAAACAGACATAGACTGCTGAGAGTTGTCTTGCTGCACCTTCTCAAACCCCATTCACTACTCCTACTTCACCTGTCTAGGAAACACTACATATTAAATACCATGCTCAACACATCTGCTTCTGGATCTAAAAAAGGCTACATTTTTAGGCAGGTTAATATTTTTTCTTATGTTATCCCAGAAAAATTTCCTGAGACCAACTGTATTTCTAGAAACCAGCAAAAAAATATTAAAAAATCTTAGCTAAAGTGAGACTCAAAACATGTTAATTTCAACTTAGTATGTTACAGGTCTCTCAGGGAGAGAAAAAGAAGTCTAAAAGATTAAGGATCTGGGGGAATATTTGGAGCTTCTGGAGTTAGACCATAAATGATCCAGGAAGTGAATGAAGCAATCCTTCACATACTCTAATCCTCTCAGGACCACACATAAATTTTACAGTGAAGATTAGAGGAGTAGCAAGAGATTTCAACAACAAGAGGTTATTTCGGCAGTCAAGAGTTGAAACACCATAAGCAACCACACTGATGCAATCTCTTTTGAAATTAACCATGAAATGTCCTTTTTCACATCAGTAATTACCCTCCCTAGTTCCTTGAGACAACATGTCTAGAAGGAATGCTGGAACAAACAAGTTCTCTTACCTTCATACCCATTAAGCCAGCATGTCCTGGGCGGCCAGGAGGACAAGCACTGGGACACTGGAAAAGCATTGACATAGTTATTACCACACAGGTTGAATAAGATTGTCTGAGATTACTTAAAAAGAAATAAAAACATGGACAATAATCTTACCAACACGTCACCATCTTGAAGGCCAATCGTTCCCTAAATTAAATTAAATTAATCAAAGTGAGCAATACAGAAATAACCAGGCACGACTCATTAGGCAACACAGTGATTAGACAAAACTACCGTCTAAACCTGGAATCAGAAATACAATCAACCAAAGGACCTTTCACATGAAAAGCACCTTAACTGTAGGATTTTATTGTAGGATTGAAGGTCCTGTCCTCTAACTCAGAACAGCTATTCAAACAACACCAAAATATTATCTTGCTCTTTAAACTACCTCAAATATACTTTCTGTTAAATATAGAAAAAATATGGCCAAACGCCATTAGTTTCCTACAGAAACCAAGACAATTTCTATAATAACAATAACTTAGTGTCATTCACCAAAAGCCTCAGGTCTTTACAGAGAAAATTATTTTTACAGGGAAAACAATCTTCCCAAAAGTATTGGTAGATGATAGTTGCAGTAAAGTAGACATCAGTGTACAATGAGATGGACTCAGTGGGGGGAAAGGCCTTTCCTCATATTAAATCAAATACTTGATGGAAGCTACTAGGAGATTTATGAGGCACAACAGGGAGAAAGATTATTTCACAGCAGCAGCTGGATTCTCTGAAGCCCTGTGGGAGGGAGCACACTGTTTGAGAGAAAAGCACAGGAGACTTAAAGGAATTAGCTCCTTTAAGAATGGTCTTCTTATATGCAGAAGGATTCTTAAAAAAACAGGAGTATTTGGGTCCTTAATGTCATCAACTGGAGTGGGACGGTGGCACCTCAGAAACCTAAAACAGACAAAGCTTTGAGGAACAGAAGGACTATATGCAACTACTGAGAACTCATTTCCACTTATTTCCAAACTTTTCTTCTCCAATTTGCCATTCATGTTTTTTAAAACGCCTCTGCCTGTTCTCTGGAAACTTTCATGAAAACATGCCATAAATAAAGCATATGTATTTAGGGTCTCCCCTAAGAGCTGGGGGAGGAGGTTCCCAGAAGAGGAACAGTACAGCTTTTAAAAAGACATAAGCATGACACCTTTCCCAGTGGTTTGCATTTCCCAGCACCCAGACTGAGATGTATCTGTCAAACTCGCCCTTTTGTTTCTCTGGGCAGGTAAATCGCCACAAGACAAAGGCATAACACACATCCTTCCTCCCAAGAGGAGATAAAAGAAGCTTAAAAAAGTAGCTGTTCCCCTGGAGAGGCAAAGCACTTCTGTAAAGCTTTCTTCCATTCCTTGCAAGTAGATCTGATTGCAAGAAAGACATTAGAATTCAACCCACCTGGAAGTGTATATTCTGTCTCATGAGCCAAATATTTTTTCTTCTCTTAACAGAGAAGCCTGGCTCTACTGAAGTAATACCAGTGAGGCCCAACAAAGACTACATTTGCAGTGTTATGATTCACAGGGGAATTTAAAACCTGTGTATTTGCAGTTTACAGAAATGGGAAGGCATCATGACGAAACTTACACAATTTGCATTTCAAAGTACATTTTTATAACCATAAAGAGTGGAAACTTGCTTTCTAAATGGAAGATCAAAGTCTTTCTGCTATCCTAAAGTCAGAATTCAGCTGTAGAACTTGGAGAGAAGTTTTATTCAAGCAGCAACAACACAAAATTCAGGTGTAAGCACATATTAAACATTATCACTTACTGGAGGACCTGGAGGTCCTGGTAGCCCTGGTGGCCCTCTCCTTCCTGGATCTCCCTTAAAAAGAGTAAAATAATTTAGTTGATTGATAGTAACAATAACAACCAGTTAAGAGGAAAAAATTCAGACCACACAACAACAGTGAGAAATTAAGTGGCTACAGGACAGACTAGGTAGTCAGTTTAAACCTCAGCCCACAACATGGCTCCCAGAACAGAAGGGAAAAACTATTTTTTTTTAGTAGAAAAGCAGCCATGTGGAGAAATAGGAATCACTAGAAAACAAAAACATTTTTGCCTGCTTTAGAAATCTGAAACATCTGACCACAGGATCATCTATGCACTCCTCCTCTATAGCTACTATTAAGTTAAGAAGTGAAAGAATTCTAGTAACTGGCAAAAGTAGGAGGAGAAAATCTACTTTTTCAGAGCACAAGATAAATTTACCAAGTTGTAATTTTTTTCCTGTTTGTGAAACTTTGATGCTGAGTGCTTTTGTAAGTAAAGACTATGTGGAATATCTGCAAATTATTTTTTATGAACGTTTGTAATTAAAATAAATCAAATAATTGGGCAGAGACCACCTTTTAACTTAATATTGCAATTTCAATATTACTTTTTACATTTCGTTAAGTCCTAAATGCAATAAACAAGATTAATATAGAAAAATTATTAATTAATTCTCAAAACATTAGAGCTGTAGCATCATTCCTTTCCATGCAATGCATAATTACATTGTGGAATTCATTATTACAGTGTGTTACGGAGGCTTGGGATATAAATGGATTCAGAGACTGTATTCATGGAGGATAGGCTCACATGCAGCTTTTGAAAAAGCATCACAGAGGCAATTTCTGATTCAGGCAATTTCTGAACTACCAACTAACTGCCAGAATGTGTGACAGTATGACAGAAAAATTCCATTTTACAGATAGCCTGTACACTTCCCTTGGTATCCATTCTTGCCCCTCCTACAGACAAGACAGTGAGCTAGATGGATTATCTGAAACAAATTGGTAGTTTTTAATAATCTTTTTAATTCATTTATATAATTGCATAAAAGTAGATTTTCTTAAACAAATTTTTCATGCTATTTCAGATTTCAAGTAGAAAAGTACCAATTGGTTTCAGCTTCAATTTCAGTAAAGTGTGGTGTCAAAATATGACAGTGTGGTGGAACAGAAAGCACAGTTCAGCAGTAAGGTCAATAGATGGACCCAACCTTAAAGTGAGACCAAGAAGTAATACTGAATTGCCATGTTCATTGGTATGCAAATGAGAATCAGTAGTTAAGGTTTCCATTTCCTGTATTTCTGTCAGGTCTGCTTTTTGATTTCAGCTTTTATTGAATAAGATAAGTAGAGTTTGGGACACTGAAACATTTAATTCTAATCTGACAGGTGCTACTCATTGTTCTTATTTCTGATGAACTTCAAACATAATCCTTCTACCAGTGATCACTGCAGAGGAAAAAGAAAACTTTTGAAAATGTTGTGATAGCTCAAATAGTATTTAGATGGTCCATTTTTTCTTTAAATACCTTCTAACAATTGAATAAACATGAATTTTCAGCAAACACAGTAGTACTTACAGGTGGACCAGCACGACCTACTTCCCCAGGAAGTCCTGCTCCACCAGCTGGACCCTACAACAACCAAGGTAAATAGTATCTTTTATACCATATAATACCTATATAACAAACATCCAAGGACTGAGAATATGTAATTCTCACAAACTATGCCTTCAGACACCAATGTTCTTGCCCCATATACCACACATCTCAGGGGTAGCTGAAGAAAACATACATAATAGACATAGAATATCAGGATTTAAACCATCTCTTTTTTCACTGGATCACTTTTAATTACAGCATAATAGCTTTATTAAATATTCAAACAGATTCATTGAACAATATATTTATGAATTGTAAAATTGATACTTACAGGTGGTCCAAGAAGCCCCTTGCCCTGTGAAATACAAAAAAAATATCAGAAATATGGGGAGGGTTCCAAACCTAGTAAAGCTCTTTTCCAAGAATAGAGTATTTCAGATAAAAAAGGTGTAAAAAAACCCTCATTTGGTTCTGCAAAATCATTTTGAAAACTTGTTTAACTACTGGTAAAAATCAATTTTATTCTTAGGTAATTGGTATCAGTAGAGAAAATTAAATTACTGAATAACTTGCCTTGCAGTATCATTGCACATATTTATAAACATATATACTTCCACAAAGGAATGAAGACATTAATGAGGACATTGTGTTTAGCTAATTATCAAGTACCATGATAAACATACCTATGCTATAATAATTTCCTTCTAAAGGTACATTTGAATTTATAATAAAAGTGAACTGTTTTCCCCACAGCGCTTCCTTGAGGCCTAAATCCATTAAACTTATGGGTTTTGGTAATCAGAAAGAACACCAAACTTCTCCCATTTACATTTTCTATCAGTATTGTTCTGAATCATTTTAATGAGACGTGTCCAAGATACAAATGTGTTTCTGCCTATTTGGATGATATACTCCCTTTAAGAAAACAGATCCCTCAGTCTTGCATTATTAAAGCAAACGGAAAATTTTATGCAGAACAGTGTCAGTGATATGTATGAAACATTAAAATATAAAATCCCAAATATACTTAAATATTCAGGAGATTTGACATAATAAGGCACCTAGGCTGAAAGTGAGTAAAAAAACCACAGAGTATCAATCCAGGGTTGTATTTGTAAGACTATTTAGAAAAGTCAGTGTAACAGAGAGAAAAAAATCAATTTTTTAGAATCATTCCATTTTAACCATTTAATACACAGCAGAAAGTAAGCCTGCATAACCTACACAATCCCTTTGCTATTGCTTCACACTTCCTTTCTGCAAATCATCATATTATGCGTATCTATATTTAACTATACAAATCAAACTTTCACTGCATCACATATTCAATATTATAATATCCCCTGCCTCGGAAAGAAGGAAACCACCTTCTTGCAGGTCTCACTGGAGTACCCCTTCCTAACACACCCCCTAACAGTGGCAGGGAAGGTCAGTGATACCAAATGAAGCAGCTACAGCTGCTGTGCCCAGCCCACACAGCAGCCCAGAAGGCGGCAGTCACCTCCTCTGACCACTCTGCTGCATCTCCTCACCTTCCTAATTAAGGCTGCAAAAAGCAGGGACTCTCCCCCAGCAATCAATGCTTCCTCACACAGCTACTCCACCCTTCTGGCCATGAGCTCTCTACAAGCAGACCAACTTGCAAAGCTGAGAGCAGCTCCAGGGCATTTAGGACAAAAGTTCCTGTCCCAACTGGCTGCCCATGTTCCTTGCTCTGTGTCCTAAAGGGAAAGCCTCTCCACACAGCCTGGGACTACAGCCTTACATGCCCAGGTGCTTGCTGCCTGTGGAGGTGCTGATCTGACCCATGGAGGGCACAGGCCTGGGCAGCAATCCAGAATCTTTAATCCCCTGCAGCAGAGGCACCTACCCTGTAATCAGGTAAGTACCCCTGCCATCCATCACAAAGAGTCCAGTGTTTGTATCTGTGCCTTGTGCTGGACACCATGTTTTAGTAGACTTTAAAAAATTTTCATATTCTCTGTCACTAAATACACACAGTCTTCCCCATATGCCACACATAGGAGCCACTAGCAAAACTATCAGCTCATAAAAAAGTTAGAGGTAACAAAAAGAGAGAATGGACTGAAGAGTGCAATACATCCACTTAATGTAGCAGCCCCAGGTCCTTCTACCAGGACAGGTCAGAGATATCAGCATATTTAAATTACTTGAATAAAAAAATACTTGAATTAATCAGAAGAATTCTAAGAACTTTGTAAGCCTGTTATTTAAAAGATTATCTGCCAAAGAGATGAGACAAAGAGAAGAAACTAAAACAAAATGATGAAGCAGGAAAAAATGTACAAAAAAGGAGATGATACCTGAAGATAGCCTGGGGAAGAAAAGGTGACAGAACAGAGAAGCAAATGCCATATATAAAACTTTATGTCCTTAATATTCATTCTGGAAGATACCCAGAAGTCCTGACTTGACTGATAGATATCACTAGAGGAGCATGAAAAACAGTGATAATAATTTAAAGCTAATTAGTGTTGTACCCAAGGCTTCTGATTTTCTGTTTGCACTGAGCATTTTAATAACTTAAGCAAGAGGTTTTGTGAAAAATGAAGTCTTTGGATAACTATCCAGGGACTACTCCACTTGCATAAAGCCACTGACAGTATTCAAAGCATAATTACACCTAAGCACTCAATTAATCATGTAGGCAGTATGCAGATTCATAATTGTGCTCACTATGTTTCTGTTAAATGAGGTTTCATGGATCAAACCAAAGAAGTACAAAGGTTAAACAACCTCATTAATTCACATTTGTAGTAAGAGTTTCTCCAAAAGTCTCTGAATCTGAAAATTAGAACCATTGCACATTGGCACTACCATTTCTAGTTGGGGTCTTTTTGTTTGTTTTGTTTTTACAGTAGGTGGGTTCTGTTGGGGTTATACAGGGGATCTTTTGTTTGTTTTGGTAGCAGGGTTGTGGGGTTTGTTATTGTTGTTGGTTTTTCCTTTTCGTGGATTTTGTTAGTAGGTATAATCTCACTAAGGGTCAGATGACCAGTGCTGTCCATTTTGAGAATCTTCCAGCAGCTGCACAACTTCTTCAGTAGCATACAGCCATTCATCAGAGGGAATATTGTATTTATACAGGCTTTCCTAGGAGGTTTATTTTGAGCATTAATCTTTCTATATGGACTCAGCATGTATGGGTTAACAATGAGGGTCACTATGCTTCTTCCTAACATGTGAGGTCTAAGAATAAATCTTAATAAGTACAAGGGCAATGACAAGTTGACTAAATATATCCATCTTTTTCTTTTTTTAAATAAATTGTAATTCTTCTTTCCTCATTATAAATATTCCTGTGGATTCACCTGAAAATACAAGTTTCAGTTGCTTATTAAGCAGAGGCAGGTCAGCTCCAAAGGCAATCCCTACTGAGGTTCACTGAAGCATTATCACCTTAAGACTGAAAGTCTCAGGGCAAACAAAATCATTCTGCTTTAACAATGGTCCTAAATCTTATCGGATGTACTGCTTTTACAGTCTCAAAATACGGTGACAAAAGTCTTGCTGCTCTGAAATGAATCAGCATTTTACCTTAATAAGTTGATTCAGTTTCCTGCTTTCCCAAATTAACATGTCTACCTCCAAATTGAGATTAACCCTCTTTATACACATTTAATGCACCCACTTATTCTGGAGGGTCTTAAATTAATCATTCTTGCATTATTTTGTAAATGGTGTGCTAAAATCATGTATGTCTTCCCCTACTCAGTTTTTCTTTTGGTTGATCAACTAAAATGCCAGAGTACTTTAACCAATTATTTCAGTAATTCAGTTTTTTATTTCATCATTTTTTTTCCTATCATAGGTTTGGAAGGGAGATTAGAGATCAACTAATTCAAATTGCCTTGACCAGGGTGCTCAGAGCCCTATGCAACTTGGCCTTAAACACTTCCAAGAATGGGGCATCCAAATCTCTGGACAGCCTGTTCCAATGCTTCATCACCCTCACAGCAAAGAATTTCTTCCTAATACCTAATTTAACCTACTCTCAGTTTGAAGCCATTTCCCCTAGTCCTGCCTCACATGCCCTTGTAAAAAGTCCCTCTCCAGTTCTCTTGTAGGGTCCCTTCAGGTACTGGAAGGCTGCAATTAGGTCACCCCCAAGCCATGTCTTTTCCAGGCTGAACAATCACAATTTTCTCAGCCTTTCCTCATAGGATAGGTGGTCCATCCCTCTAACCATTTTTTCCCATATCACCTGAGTAAACACACCTGACAGAGTTTAACTACCTCTTCTTTGCAGCTAGATGTTGTAATATGCACAGCATACAACCCAGAAATTATTTCCCCATCTAGCTGACATCATAAACAAAGCAAAACAAAATAAGAAAGAGAAAAAAAAGAAAACCACCTCAATCCGCTAAGAGAAAAATGTAGAGGTTTCAGTCTACCTACAACCTACCCCAGTTCTGCCACTTTCTGTGACTAAATTAAACTCATATATTAATCCTACAGACCAGCCAGCCATTATATTACCTATTTTCCAAATTTTCAGGTAAGAATGAGCATCTGTGTAAATTAAAATGTCCACAAAGTGATTAATTTTCAATTTGAACATGTCTATAATGTCATACCTCATGTCACACCTTCAAGAATAACTTTATCATTTTTCTCTCTGGCCAACTATCAAAATAATTGTTAAATATAAATTTAATGAGAGTTAATAGGAAAAGATCAAAAATACACAAGGAGTGTTGTACTGGAATACCATACCTCTTCTATTTAATTCAAATAATTTATCCAAATTTAATCTAATTTTAAATTAAATTCTCATTATATTCAGTCTTATAATAACTTATTCTAGTTATCTTGTTCCATTATTCATCTTGAGGTTTTTTTCCTGAGCTAAATTTCTACATGCCAACCATCATTCTCCTACCAGCAAAACTTCTAAAATCCCCCATTACTTTCAGCCCCTAAAAATGAATGTTAGATCCATCTGTACGCCAACTGGAACAGTACTCATTGCATGTTCTTTCTCATATTTTGGCCTGTTTTCATACAGAACTGCAAAACAGCACAAGGATTCTCACAGAATTTACATTTCAGTGATGCCATTTAAACACATGGCAAGAAGCTGAAAACAGGAATAACTGTAGATTCCTACATGCAAATGAAACATGGGCTCTCTCATCTCCATAGGATTTTCACATAGAGATCAAAAAGAATGGTAAGAGTCCAAAACCTGGGACTACATCACACATGCTCCTTTCTTTTCTACAGCATACAAACCAAACATAACCTTTCAGTAATATTTGCACACTTAGATATAAAGATAAAACAGTTCCTTAAAGTACTACTTTTGTAATTTAAGAGTTCTTTGAAATCTCAGAAATAGTTTTGGGGTTTTTCTTCTCTACATTTAGAGACAAGAAGCCTTCATAATAATACTCAAGGTGTAAAAATCCTCTTTGTATACTAAATGCATTACTTACTGGAAGTCCACGAGCACCTGGAAGTCCTGGCTCCCCCTTTAAAAGATAAAACATTAGTTTTTTAGAGGCACTAGCATCAAGTTTTGTCAACAATATACAGGAAGATGTTCTCTCACCTTTTGGAGGGCATAATTTAGTGGACATAGTCTGCAAGTATTGTTCACTTCATTAATGCTAAGCTGGTTTCAGTAAGACTTGATAGAAAGGCTTTCTCAGTATTAAAAAGATACAGCCTCTGGCCTTTTATTCCCTCACCCCCAAAAACTCAAGCAAGCTTGTTACTCTGACTTTTGATTTATATTTCATTTGTTTGCTTGATGATGATGTCAGGTTTCACTGTTCTGGTTCCCATTGCATATTAGGATGACACAATTGTAACACAAGATGGAAAGGGGCTCAACTTTTCTGAAGATGCTCAACCTTACTGTCAACAACGTAATGCCAGACACCATTCCTTACTGCAGGCTGTGTGAAAGGGGGCAGTACATATGTGTTCTAAAGGTATTTTGGGATTGTAAGAAAGGCTGCAGCACCTTATTTGTCACATGGAGATAAAAAAAAAAATGTTGCTTTAAAACAATCCATCATTCTATGGATAATTTTGTTCCTACCTTCTGTCCTTTTGGTCCTGGGGCTCCCCGTGAGCCATCAGGTCCTGTGAATCCCTTTGAAGTAAGATATATGGTGTTAATGCAATGGTAATGTGTTTTTCTTAATCAAAACAGAAAACACTATAAAACATAGAAAAATGAAGCTATTAAATAAAATCAGTAACTGCAGGAGACTTGCAATCAAAATATTTACATGTACAGATAGAACTGCACAAGTACTAGCTTCTGATGACAAGCATTAGTGTTTGTGATATGTATCTTCAGGAAGTGTTCAGTTAAATCATAATTAAATTAAACATCTGATTTCACATGGTCTTATTTCCTCTTAATGGGAGATTGACTCATTTATTTCATGGCTAAGGTTAAGAACAAAAATTCTCAGAGTTGTCCATTTCAAATAAAAGTTTCATTGACAACAACAACAAAACAAAACAAAAACCCAGAAATCTACCAGGCTGGATTTAAATCTACCCTTTGAACTTGTCTGTATGTCCAAAATTAAAAACCCACTATGATATTATAACCAGGAATTAATTTGGATTTCTTATTTTTCCTTTTGTTTCCAATTTTATAGTCAGATCATATGGCTTAGAAATTTCCAGCTATCCAGAAGAGCTTTTCTTTTACATTTATCTAGTACTTTTATGGTTTTGGTACACTTCCACTTTTTTTGGTACACTTCCAGCAATTTAGTGTTCACACAATTGTTCTGATAATTTGATTTTGAAAGCTTACATGATCATTACAAGCAATTACTGTACAGTACATTTTTACAGTCTATTAAACCTGACACTGAAATAATTTTTGAAATAAAATGAGATTTAAAAAGTCAAAACTGCCTCACCAATTAAACCCAGAAGGTATTATAAATCTAAAACACCAATTAGAAGTTGAATACAAAGTGGAAGTACAATAATGTCTCATTTTTTTTCTTCAAGTGAAAATAAAAAGGTTCAATATTTCAAAAGACTGTACTCTAGTATTACATTTCCACTCATCCACTAATATGAGGGAATATACAAGTGTGAACAGATACCAAAAGCTGAGCTGACCTCAGTGTGTTCTGTTTCACATGATTGTGTTCCTATTAATTTTGGCAAGGAAAATAAAACTATGCCTTAAGTGAACATTGTAAGAGGCAATGATTTTTAAAAGGTTATCGGGTTTTGACACATACAAATGGGTTGTGGGCCTGTACTGTTTTTAGAAAAAAGTGAAGTGGTATGAGATGCCACTCACAAAGCCCATTTCCTCATACAGATATGAAATTTCCAGTTTAATTTAAGAATCTTCCAGCTCCATGTCCACAAAATCTTTTCCCAAAAGCAAATTAAATATTAACCTCTAAGAACATTGCATTGAATAGATACTGGGCCTTTTCACTTATATAATTTGCAATACCTTCTAACACACTGGTTTGTGCTATATAATCTTTATTTTTGATATTTTAGACTTTTAAAATTTTAAAATCTTATGTAAATTAAACATAAACTTGTCTACCTCCTGGCATAACACCTAAGTACTAATGCAACAAGCTTGCTTCATAACAAGATATGCTTTCTAACAGTGCTCTCAAGAGAGAAAATTAAGCTTCCTAAAAATGTTTGAAGGCCTTTTTATTGGCACAAATTTATTCAAGAGGTATGACCTAAAAGGCCATCAAAACTAGATGATGTTGAAACTTTGATTTTCTCTATTATTTCCCACAGGATGAGAAGATGCATCAGCAGACCCTCCTCATGCCCTCTCTGCCCTGCTCTGCAACCAGAGGTGGCTTCCAGAGGCAGCAGCACTGAGTCGTCCCTGAGACCACTGCCCAGCGCCCTCTCCAGGGCCAGGCAGCGGCACCGACAGCTCTTGTGCTTTATCTACTTGGGGAAAAAAAAAAAAAAGAAATTCTAGAAAATCAAGTGTACTCACATCAGCTCCCGGCTCTCCAGGCAAGCCAGGGGATCCTGGTTTGCCTGCATCCCCATCTGGACCCTTCAGGATTTAAATGGACAGTTAAGCATGTTTCATAGAGGGAAGCAGAAGCAAAACTCAAAAGTTCTTCTCTCACAGGAACAAATGAAAAGTAGTGAAATTACTTACCGGTGGACCAGGGGGGCCCTTCGGGCCTCTCTCCCCCTGCCAAGATATGAAAAAGAAGGTTATTAGTCAGAATTACAACAGCCTTTTATGGTCCTTCATGAAAATCACTGATTTACAAATTATCAGAAATAATCCTGAACTGACTTATTGTAGAAAATAAATATTAAATCCACATCATTTCTATTACAGACTAACAGAAATCATCACAGAAACCTCTGACAGGAAACAAAGGAACACACATAGTAACTTCTATCAGGAATAATGCCAGAAATCTTTAACATAATTTAGTATGTATGATTCTGTGTAATCCCTTTTGAGATTACATTTCTAAAGCCCCTACACCCCATTATCGGCAGATAATCACAACATATGATGCTGATTACATAAAATAAATAATCCTGAGTTTTCTCTACCAAAGATAATCTGAAAATCTGCTTTCTCCTCTCACTCCAGCCTATTACAGAGCATGACACCCATCAATTCTTTCATGTATCTGCAGCCAAATTCAAAGTCCTGAAGATCAAAGGCTGACAGACAGTGTAGGTACACCTCAAGGCATTTCCTCTTTCCTAGGCAGGCATGGGAAACACTTACATCAATGCCATCAATACCGGGAACTCCTGGTGGCCCTGGTGGACCTGGGGGGCCTGGTGGACCAGGGGGACCTCTCTGACAAGGAGTGAAAAAAAAGGAGCAATTAGAGCCTGACAGACCACAGAGCCATTCTGGGGGCACCAGCACAGTTAGAGGCTATGAGTTAGACAGGAGGTCAGAGCTGTGACAAAGACCTGCACCCTCACCCCCATGTACACCACAGTTGTATTTTCACTGTGACTGTGAGGTCTGGCAACACTGCCCTCACCAAAGGAATGGGAAAAGTGTTAAAATCCCCCCACCGGGCCCAGCCACTCTCCTGTGCCCACAATGCTGGCAGAGCCAGGTGGGCTCCACTCCCCACCCAGCAGGATCAGAATGCCACATGGCAATGTCAGGGTGGCAGAAATAAAAGTGATCTTTGCAAATCAAACACTGAAATTCACTATACTAGTTACTCTTTCTGCCAACACAAAGGAGACAGTCTTCCTAGGACTTCATACTAGCAATAAAAATTTACAACAACCCTTTCTCTGCTTCACTGACATGCTCAGCAACTTCCCCTTGTTCCTCAGGATTACATTAACGTCTACAGAGGCACTTTAAAGCCCCGGGCTCCCGAGGGGAGGTAGCAGGCGCCGCCAGCCTGTGGAAACTCAGGGAAAGGCTGTTACAGGTCTCCGTGCCCATAATGGGGAGCTCTGTTCTCCTTGGAGTGAGCTCTGCCCGCGGCCCCACAACGGGGCTCTGTGAGCAGGAGGCTGACCCGGGCCCTGAGCCCGGCCCCCCTTGGTCCCCACAGCACTGCTGCTCTGGACACATTTTCTCCACACACCAGAGTTCCCAGAAATGTTCCATCCAGCGGTAGTCGATGTGGAGCTCAAGCCCCGCCTGTGTTACCTGCCCTGTGCTCACAGGTGGGCACACACAGGTACCACTGCCCTGCGGTCAGCTCGCCTCTGCCGCCTCACCCACAGCTACTGGGGCACACGGGACCAGCCGCCTCCGGCGGGTCGGTGCCAGGGCACGGCAGAGCAGCCTTCGGTCCCCCTGCACCAGCACCCCGAGCTCCGTCCGCTCCCTCGCACTTACCTCGATTTCCGTCTGGGTTACCTGCGAGGGAAAAAAAATAAAAAAACAACAAAGCGGACGCGAAGTCAGAACAAACTTACTTGAGCCAGGCCGAGGCAAAGCGCCTGCAGGAAAAGCCCCAGGGGCAGGAGGCTCCGGGCCATGGGTGGAGGGAGCAGCCTGCGGCTGCCGGGGCGGGTGGGAGAAAGGTGAGCGCGGCCGGAGCCCCTCCCGGCTGCGGCCCGGCCCTGGGCAGGGTCGCGGGGATTGGAGGAGGGCTGGCTGCCGGGCAGGCGAGGATCGAGTGCCAGCAGCGCATTAACCCTTTGCCCTGCAGCTGTCGGG
>WEIU01020432.1:49001-111877 GCA_013389925.1 Aegithalos caudatus | reverse complement strand
AAAAAAAAAAAAAAAAGGCCAGTTACCTAAATCAACAGGCTCCCTACTCCCAAGGAAACTTAAATAAACCTCATGCCAACTAAAGAAGTTGTTGTAAATCAGTTGGCATCTTTTCCATCCTCTCTGGTATTCCAAGCTTTCCTGCTTTCCTCTGTGCTGGATTTGATCAGAAAATGAACATTCATGAAATGCAGAGTGATGGCAAGAAGACTTTACAGACCTTTTTTGTTTAACTAGATAGAATGGAGAAGAATTTTTTTTGAGGACACTAAAAATCCAATTTTTTTCAGAATATTTGTCAAAAAACCTTTGTCATGACCATAAGACCTACAAGATACTCAGAATTAAGCATTTATTTGAAAAATAAGCATTTATTTGAAGAATTTAAGAGCTGTGTACAAGTCCAGTACCAAATCACACTGAAAAATGTTAGCAGGCTGTGGGTAGGGAAGAACGAAGAGTGGAAGTTGGAAGGAGAAACATTTCTAACCTACAGAGGGCCTCTTGTGTACTGCAAAGGCTCAACCCTAAATGTGGGTTTCCTTCTGACAACACAGGCTTAAAGAGAACATTCATGTTGATGTGTTACACCTTAGAAAAGACCTCATTCTATATTCTTTGATGAGATACATGGCTGACATCCAGCCATTTACATTTTATGCCCAGCAAATAAAGTAGAACCAGTTTATTGCCACATGAAGCAGAAGAATATCTAACTGAAGCACTTTCAGAAGCACTGAAAGGGAAAGTCTGTGTCCTGTATTTACCATCTACATCCAGATTTCAATCCTTACCCTGAAAATACATCTAATAGCAAATTTGAAGCAACAACACACAGCTCTTGCTTTTCCCCTGTTTTTTGTATATATCCTTCTATCCGTCCATCCATTCATAAATGCACATAGACAGCTCTCACTCTGTGTGATGGCTAGTTACAGAGGATTTTAGGTTTGAATAAACACAGAATAATTCTTTTGACATTCAAAATTACACAAAGATAAAATGTAGATAAAATCTGTCTCCTTACTTGATTGGTGCTGGATGGTGGCTGAGATGAAAGACCACAGAAAATTACACAGGTAAAAGAAAGCTGTAATTTTCCTGTAAACAGAATGAAAACTCCAGTATGAATCTATAGTTTCTGACAGGTTTTGTTATTAAATTTCTCCTCCAAGCCATGCATATTAAACTTATAAAATACCAGTTAAGGATTTGCTAACAGATTTGACAAGACAATCTCTTTGACAAGATAATTTCTTTACATGACAACGTTTTATTTTTGCCTTATAATAAAACATGTCAATAAAGCTCTTTCAATTGTAGTCCCCTCATATAATGCTGGCAAGGACAGCTTTCACTGTTCTAATCTCTTATTTACAGATGTCTCTAAATCCCACTTGTTCTCTTACCAGTGGCTTTTCATCTTCACTGCTGGATTTCTTCACTTCTCTCATGTGAATATGCAGGGTATATCGTCACACTGCCTGCTTCCCTCTCATTAGTCTGACAGAGAAGTGCAGCAGTGGGTGCAGACAGCTGCTCCTGCCCCACCAGGACCCAGCAGAGAGGGAGGTGCAGACTGCTGGGCTGGTTTTATTCTTTCCAAGGAAGGAGGTGGAGGCTGGACAGATATGTGTGTCCTGGGGGACTCTGAGGGCGGACCTCAGGAGGCAGCTGAATATAAAGAAGCCAAGAGCGCAAATTAGAGGCTGATTCTTTCATCAGCATGAGGGCAGGGAGATTCAGAAAATGTGAGTTTAGCAAAGCCAGTCTCTGAATGGTGGGATCTGCTGTTTAGCCAGGCAAGGGAACAAATTATATGTACCAGGAGGTGTGAGGAAGCTGGTGGTCCTGATATGGCGTTAAGACTAAAAGCTTTGAGAAGAAGGGAATCCCTGTCCTATAAAGAAGGTATTTCCATTTCTTACTGATTTACTCATCAGATGACCTCAGGAGAAGCCTGTCTGGTGAGGTCCCAGTTGGTTTTTCTGAATAAAACAAGTTATGTAAAAGGATTTTCATTTCTTAGATTCTAACCTCCAAGGCATACATATAGGCATTATTAAGCAGACTCTTTTTCTGCTGTCATTGATAAATCACTCCCTTTCCAAAGGGACTATAATGTATACTTGGACACACAAAGACACTTAGTCATATTTGTCCACCTGAATCTAAAAAGAGAGAGAGAAACTAAAATCTGTATGTATGAGAAGATCAAGGAAAAGGTAATAAAAAGCCAGAACATCCTGATAGGAACTACAAAAATACATGTGTGTATGAAAAAGTATGCTAGGTTATTCTTATACATCCTCTCTAGACTACTGATATTCTGGTTAATAAGACTCTAAATTTCCAGATTTTTCAAAGTGTGGAATATAGGAAATGCAATAATCTCGGCTGTCTGATAAGTGTCTGGAGAAATAACTGGGTAATGAACCTTCATCCCAATTTGCTGTAAATCACATTCCCAATGAATCCTCTGTAAACAATAGGTTTACAGTTTAAACATATTGTTAGAAAGGGTGGGGCTGGATCACAGACACAGTTTGCCATGAATAATGTTTAATTTTGATGCCTAAGGCAGTGAAGTTTTCGTGTACCATTTTTTCACCCTTCAAGAGAAAGATACACCCAAGGACCCTTGTGGTCCAGCACTGTTGTGAACATAGCATATCAGCACTGGGATTGTCACATGAAACCTCTGTCAATTAAAAAAACAAAAAAGGTGAAATATCAATTTGATTTCGCAAGAAATTTGCCCAAGTCACTACACACCCGAGTGCCCTATCTCCCCATGCAGATATTTCCCTTGTGACATCCAATGATACCCGATGGGCATGAAAAGAGTCTATAAGGAGCTGGAGGAAAACCAATACAGGGAAGTCACTTGAAGCTATAATGAAGGGGAACGTGGCATGTGAAGGAATGACAGAGAGCACCCAGAGCTTAGAAAGACTACCAGAAGCTTTTTGAAGGAATGGAAAAGAGTCAGGTGCCAAACCACCTCTTTTGTTGTATAGAAGCTGTGGCATTTCCTTTGCCTTTGAGACTGCTTGATATTGCCAATTTATTTGAGGTAGTATTAAGGAATAAAAGCCATTCCAGTAGTTAGATATGGAACTAATTATTGTGACCTTACAGTAAGTTAGCAATATTTTTTGGTACATGGTGTGAAGACGTCTGCTATCCATTTTGTCTGGGATTGTTCACACACACATCATCCTCTCCTAGATGGGGAGTCTTGTACAAAGAAATTGAGAGAACATATATTCTGTTTCTGTGCAATCTATAATCTAATTTTGCTTGCATTTCATTGCAGCGATTCTCAAGGGTGGAACTTCATTTATGTCTGGAGTATTTTCCCAATACAGGATTTTCAAAAGACATTTCTACTAAAATAAAACATGGGAGACAATATGTAACTACAGCTGCGAAAACACATTTACTATTCTCTTTGTGAGCAAAAGAAAAAATTTTTAAAAGACTAATAGCCTCTGGTTGCTCTGTGTGCATTTTGATGTCTTCATCTTGATGGAAAGCTCACAATCTGTGATGGAATTCCTGATTAGATGTTCTGCTAATTATTATCACATCACCTTGGAAGAACCAGAAAAGTATTAATTGACAAACTAGTGGTAGCAGATTTATTAGCCCCATGATCTAGTTAATACTATTCCCATTTCAAGAAAATGTAAACTGAGATGGATGGAGTATGTATCTTACATACCTTGCTGTAACAGACACAGTCCCCACCCAGCTAACACTCATGTTTAGCCGATCTGACTATTTTGATGTCACTCTTCATCATTTTATAGTTTTCTCTTCTTATGAATTGGGCCAGTATAGATTTTTCAGAAAAACTCAGTGTGCAATGATTCCTGTTTAGCCACTTGCTCAGGGGTTCATCATCTAAACACTAACTACTCATCTTTTGATTAAATTAATTAAACAGTGGTTTAATTAAACAGTGGTGACTTTGTTCAAATACTATCTCCTGAAAATAAACTATGTAGCAATGTCATCACCTCACTAGCACATGGAGGTGTGCTTATACATGGACTTCTCATTCCATTCCTCAAATATCTGATTCCATATTCATTCTATACTCCTGTTTTTCTGTGTAGCTTAAGTTGGACAGCAAGTATTCACACAGCTGTCTCTGAGAATGTTGCTGAATTGTAGAGAAATAGCAAATGGCTGGACCCAGTTTCTCTTGCAGATGTAAAGCTTGCTCTCAATGATGAAAATATTTGCAGCAAGGTGGCTGCAGTTGGACTTTCAGAAGGTGTAATCCAGCAAAAACAAACAAACAAAAAAAACAAAACCAAAACAAACAAACAAACAAACTAAAGGCATGATTTAGGGAAGACCACATGGAAGAGAAGAAAGTTTCTCAGTTCAAGCTTGGGTTTATAGCAATTTAGGATGACTAAATTAAATGGAAAATCATTTCCTGATTTATTTTCTGTCTGGGCTTAAAGGATCTCAGTGTCACTGGCTTATACTTTTGAGCAGGACTTTTAGAAGGACCTAGGCAAGTTTATTCTTCCCCAGAAAGTATCTGTGACATATATGCAGGTACTGGGGTCTCAAGAACAAGGTTTAGAAATGGAAGAACCAAAGTCTGTTAAAGTGGGGCCTCTGCCTGTGTGAGTGATCTCATAAAGGACCAGCAGTTCATACTCCCAGCCCTACAAGCTCTTCCACACACAGCTGGAGAGGAGAGGAGCAGCAGGGAAGACATTACTTCTTATTTATTGCCTATCCCTGTCCTATTTCTGGGAGACCACTTCTCTCCCACATGATCTAAATTGTGCCTTTAGTCTTTTCATGCAACTTTTGCCTCTTATGGCCATGTTCTCTGTTCAGTTTACAATAACAAAAATCTGCTTTATACATTTCAACCTTCTTTATCCTTACCTATAGTGTAAGGGTCACTTCTCTCTCTGGAGTTTACCAGACCCCAGGATAAGCACATACCACTCTCTTGAGTGAGTTTGTTGCTATGTTGTGTTTGGCTCTCTCAGCAAAATGAACTGTACGGCTGTGAGATGGCATTTCTGAAAGACCTGCTATTTATTAATTATGCTAAGAGTTAAGGTAACTTGGACCTGGGACTGATCTCATTGACATCAGGGGCAAAACTTGCACTGACTTAAGCGCCTTTTAATTAAACCAGCAACAAATAATTAAACCAGCTTCCTCAAGTGCAGGGTAATTGAATTGACAGCAAAATTATAATCCTTGTCACGTTCCAACACATCATTGGAATTAACAAATAATCTATTATCCAATAAATTCTTACTCATCATAAAAATGTACTTTTCTGTCCAAAATTTTATGAATTTTGGCATGAGAAGAAAAACAGCTTTTCTTTCCAAGCTGTCAGATGCCATTTTGCATAAAGACCAAACAGCTTCTTGCTAGTAGAGGTCACTCAAAGAAACCTGGGAATTCTTGGGGCCAGATTGTCACCTCCTCAGCACAACCCTCTTTCCAGGTGAACTTCACTCTAATGGCACTGCAGCCAATTTGTGATCACCTAGGCTGTCCAATGTAGTCTACAAAATTCAACAAATCCCTCAGGAGTGTTCTTGGAGCACAAATAGAGATGGTCTCTATATGAAGCCAGACAAACTTCCACCTTAGCTCTATGTCCCCTTGCCATAATAATTTTATTTTTTTTTCCTGTGGATGAAGCTTGCAGCTCCCATTGCCTTTGCATGAAAGTCTATATTGTGGTATCATTCCTATTTTTATTTCCTTTGAGGTCAGAAGAGTTGTATGATGTCTCTAGCGGTGTCAGGCAGCAATTATCCCCAAATGTTACAGGCAGTGTTTCAGATTATCCTAAGTACAGGAGAATTTGTTTTCTAGTGGAATGGCAGAGAAAGTGAAAAGTTAAGGAGATTTCAAATGTTACTATGCTAATATTGCCATGAACACTGTTGTGTTTCAGCAGAGATTATGACTCTGATCTCACTTAACCTACATCTGTGTCTGTCTACTGTTCACACTCATTCTCCAAAACTAAAATAAGATCAGAAACAGGCTCTTCTATTATTTTATAGTTATTTGTTGAGTACAAAATGTAGTGAAAATGTTCTCATTTATAATAGCAAATACTATTACCAAGAGCTGGATCAAAATTTCATGTAAATAAAACAAAGAAGAAAATCACCCCAAATTTGGAAATATTTTCAGTCAGAGTTTAATGAGTCTTGATAATATTCTTTTATATTGTACTCTCTTCTAATACTTCTAAATATATTAAGATTCTTTTCTAGCCAAAATTACATTAACTCAACTTTTTGTATATGTTGACATGACAGTACCTAGTTTTGTTGATATTTATCTCTAAATACTGCAGCAAGTGTAATTTTTTTTACTGTCATCAAATACCCTTTGAAAGAGATCATTATACCAGTAAGAAAATATCTGTTGATTGAAATGGGATCAGGTTTTTCCTCTATAATACCAGCATATGTGCATCACAACCCTGGTTCATAGGTAAAAATACTCATAAAAATATAATCAGTGTATGTTTACTTGAGGCAGCAACCAGGCTTTCTCCAACACTCCCCACTTCTCTGCCCATCTTCCCTGGCCAGACTCAGCATCTTGCCTACTATCCTCAGCCCAGCTGAGCTCCAGTTGCCTGGACTCAGGGATGGAACAGGTTCCCCCCACCATCCAGAGAGCAGAGGATAAGAGATCCTGACAGGGTGGGAAAGGAAAGAAATATGCATATGTGGCTACTTGGTTACACAAAATAGCAAATTCTATAGCACAAATTCTGATTTTTGTGGCATAAGGGGGAAAAAAAAGCTATTTCACACTGTTGATGATTATGAGGATTCTGTAACACTTCTTTTTCTAAAATGGCAAAGTCCTCAGATTTTTCAAAAGTAATTTCTGGATTTTCATAGGCTCAGGGTATCACTATATAGATTCATGCTTATTCAAGGACATGAACAGCTCTTGGATAGGGACAGTAAGGCACTCTGTTCATTTGGAAATGAAAGCTCTGATTCAACCAAGTGTGGTATTAAGACCACAGAAAACTGGCACACACAGACCTCCATATAGAACTGATGTAATTTAGAATATGTATTTTCATCTTCAAGACATGTTCTGTATCAGAAAAACTGTTCTAAATTTTTAAAATTGCTATTTTCTCTCATGAGAAATATACAGGACATAAATATATAACAATAGCACAAGAATTAAATACTTCAAGTGTGATATTAGAAGCTTGTAAGTATTTAAATCTATATAATTAAGGTCTGCAATTTTGTTGCACTGATTTTGCACTTCCAATTACACCTGGTTATTGACATTAGCAGAGCTACTGAGTTGCAAAAAATGTTCTGGACAGGAATTCATTGAGAAAAAAAACTAAGAGCAACAATTTTTTTAAACATTGTTCCTTTTGTTTTTTCCCAGTGAACCCAACATTATGCCACAATGGGCAACTTCTGAACACTGTGCTGCCAAAATGAAAACCACAAAGAGGAAATCAAAGGGCAAATTTCATGATAATTTTCAAAGCGGAGGGAAGCTTATTAGTGAAGTCCCACAGAGACTTGTACAAAAGCCTGTGCCATTCAAAATATTCATAAATGTGATCTGGAAGGCAGGTGTATAATGGGGAGGAACATCTGCAGATAAAGGGAGTTACCAGAGTAATAAAAAATGAAAATTTGAAATTACCCAAGCAATAAAAATTGAGCTGGCAGTGTGCCTTTGTGTCCAGGAGAATCAATGATATCCTGGAGTGCATCAGGAAGAGTGTGGTCAAGAGGTCGAGGGAGGTGATCATCCCCCTCTGCTCTGCCCTGGTGAGGCTACAGCTGGAGTATTGTGCTCAATTCTGGTCTCCATCATTCAAGAAAAACAAGGAGCTACTGGAAGAAATCCACAGGAGGGCCATAAAGGCAACAGGGGGTCTGGAGTATCTGTCTTTTGAGAAGAGCCTGCAGGAGCTGCACCTGTTTAGTCTAGAGACAAGGAGAGCGAGAGAGGATTCCATCAATACATACATACAGCTCAAATGCAACTGCCAAGAAGATGGTGCCAGACTCTTTTCAATGGTGCCCAATTACAGGATGAGAAAGTGGCCATAAACCAAAACACAAGATCCACCTCAACATGAGGAAGAACTTGTTTACATTGAGGGTGGCAGAGCACTCAACAGGCTGTCCAGGGAGCCTGTGGAGTCTCCCTCTCTGGAGACATTCAAAACACACCTAGAGGTGTTCCTGGGTCCCCTGCTCTAGGTGACCCTGCCTTTTAAGGGGTGTTGAACTGGATAATCTTCAGAGATCCCTTTCAACCCTAACAGTTCTGTGATTCTGTAATTCTGTAATTCTGTAATTCTGTGATTCAGTGAAAGCTCATGGTATAAACTGCTGGAAGTTCTCAAAATCAAAACCTAGTAAGCTTTTCACAAAATAGCAGGTGAAATTCCACAAAAATAAAGAGGAAATAATAGTCAGTGAACAAGTAGTCCTAAAGTTATGGTGGTTTCTACTGTTCTAGAAAGTTTTGTGTCATCTGTTATAGGCAGAGCTATGAAAACATATCTTAGTGTTCAGCAATGGGCAAAAAGCACACTACATATTAGGAGAAATTAGGAAAACAATAGTGAACAAAGCAGAAACCATCAAACTATTGTGGTATTAACCGTAGTCAGCAGGGATGATAAAAGATTTGAGCTGGTTTCAGTAGGGAAAACAATTAAATGGATGAGAATTCTTCAAGACTAAAAAAATGAGATCTAATGAAGTGTAAGTACTATGGGAAAGTGAATAACGAACAGTTGTCACTCTCTTTCAGAACAAGGACTAAATCTACCAAAGAGAGATGGAAGCCAGGAATTTCAAAACAAGCAACAGCACTTCCCCACACAACTTTTAGGTGAGAGGTGGAATCCTTTTCCGCCACTTTTAGTATTCATCATTGAAAATGCTGAAATTTTTATGGAATCAAAAAGAGATACTGGCTGGGAAAATGCATGGGAGAAGTGTTCCTATGTACTTTTGCTACATTTGCCTGCTTCTCTAGGCATCCACTCTTACCTCGACCAGATGGACCTTTGATCTGACATGATACAGGCATTCTTATCTTTTAATATTTAAATAATTTGGAATACTGAAAATTCAAGAGGGAAAGACTGCCTTTGTAATGCCAGAACACATTTCAGGGCACTTAGACCTAGTAGTACTCTTAAAAAAAACAGTCATGGTCTGAGAAGAAAGGGAATTTTTTACTTATGTTTCCTAATATTTTCAGAGTGCAAGATACTGGAATAGAAGTTTTGGTCTTCTATCTGGTGAGGATAATCAAAGATCACCTCACAGACTGGATGTTAGAAAAGAGGCCAAAAATGTAGAAGCATAGATGAATTTAGTCCAGGAATGATCCAGTGACACCACTTGGTCCAGCCTCCTCTCAATGCAGAATTGTATTTCAGAGCCAGAGAAGGTTGTTTAGGGCCTTAGCAGGCTGGAACCAGAGTACATCCAAAGGCAGAGATTCCAGAACTTCTTGGTGTGACTGCACTGTTTGTTGAAGCAGAATTTCCACTTCTACATCTTAACACCTTGGACACTGTGTTTGTTAGCCATCTGAGTTTCTGGGCCTCATTCCTCCCTCTCATGCCCTTGAGAATAAACGTGGGAAGGACTTCCACTACCAGGAACAAGTGATTTGATAGTTATTTTCTATCTAGTTTGTATAGTTGTAAGTAGCTATTTCTGCTGCAAGAGTGTGAGGAATCAGGTTCTCAGTGTAAGAGCAAGGTTTGAGATGCATGCAAGACCACATGAATTCAGAAAAAATATTTTACACTGATATGTGGAAGATATTTCTTCTTGAAAACTACATGAAAATCTTTTCTTAAGAAACAAAACAAATGGAGGCTGAGCACAAAAGTGTTTACCATCTTTTCATCTTGATTCTTGTTTTAATGGTTGACTTTAAAAAAGATTAGCAAATCTTTTACTGCAACTCACTGAAAGAGGAAGGTGGCATGCCTATAAATAAATCCTATTGATTATATAATAGTATAAGCTTCTCTGTCTCCCATATTACTAATGAAATCCACTGAACTGCATCTCATTAGATATAATTAGATATTTCCTGTTGTCATGTGTAAATTAGTCACTCACTCCTGCAAATGTCACAGAACTTGTTTTGTTGTTTTCTCATTTATTTTTGTTATGTCCTATAGCTGGATTGCCCAAGACAACTGTTGTTACTACCTTTTTTAATTCCAATTTTTCGCTACCAGTGGGTTCCATGTACAACAAACCTGGTAACTCTTATTATCCAAACAATTTCTGGGTATTTTTTAGTTAAATCTTTGTATGTATGGTTGAAGTAAATATTTTTAACAGTAAAACTTCTTGTAAAGTACCTCAAGATTTCTTACCTTTGCTTACAGTTGAGATAGTACTTTGTTCATATGCCTTCCTAAACTAACTATCAATTTAAAACAAAAGGAAGATGAGCATTCAAATCTAGCTGCTATTGTGGCTTACAAATCAAGTCAGATGCCTCCCCACAAAATCAAGTAGGAATGTCTCCTGTGTACAGAATTCTCATCTCCATCCACAGGAACTATGCACAAAAATAATGGGAATAAAAATAACCTCACTACAATGTTCTGAAACGTCAAACACATTTCTTCACAAAACTTGAGACCTTGCCTGGGTTATACAGACTGTATTGCATGCTGCAGCCACTCTGGAAAGCAGCCAGTTGCTGCAAAGAATTACAGCATACTTAAATAGTTGAAAGGGAAGATGCATGTTCAAGGGGGAGGCAGTGGTGCAGAGGATTAGCAATGGGAGAGGACTCCTGCCTCTTCCAGGTCAGCACTCAGCCTTACTCAGAACCAAATAAAAGCTGTTACTATCTCCTGTCTGCTAGTCCATGTGAAATGAATTAATGATCCCAGGCCAATCCTTGGAAGACAAAAACCCCACTGCAAAATCACCCTCCCTTCACAGAACTTGGCAAGAAAATCAAGAACTAATTGGGTGTGGAAAATGAACTACCTTGCCTCTTCTAGCCAAGGTCTTTCCAGGCTAAGAATAAAGCCAGGTGGTGGGAAAGGGTAGGCAACTAGCAAGTTGCCTGGAATTAGGAGTTTTGAGGATAATCAGATGACTTTACAGGAGCACAGCATTGCTTAAGCCCTTGTGGACATATCTGGAAAACACAGGTATATGTGAGCAGCGCTCTATTCAGTACTATATATAGTATTCGAGACAGAGGGTTGTGACTGAATTTTTAAGACTATTTAGATTTGTGTTATCAATTTGAAAGATCATTTTAGGTCTGAGTTCTCTTGAGTCAAATCTTAAAATAATTAAGGTACTGGACAGAAGAGCACAAACATCCTGCTTGTGTTGGAATATAGTGAGTTTACCAAAGGTGTGGCAGAGACTCATCCACTAGTTCAGCTTTGAAGGGGTTTCTGGAGGTCCTCCAGTCCATCCCCTGCCCAGAGGAGGGCTAATCTCAGGTGCTGAAGACCTGTCAAGTTTTGTTATCTCCAAGGATGTACACCTTGTTCCACCATTCAAATACCGTCTCACATGGATACTTCATAAATATGATTAGTTCCAGCATTCCAGCTGAACTACTTAGCAGTCCTGGAGCACAGAAGTACCAGCAAAACTGCTTGACACAGTCAGCATATAAATATGGGAGAGAACATTTTCTACACTCACTCTCAGTCAGGCTGTCTTCCGTAGCTCTAGGACATTTCTCAGAGTATTGCAGATGCTTTGATGTAATTGAGAATAATACTCCAGGGCACTGAACACAATTTTCAAGGTAACGCAGCTCAAATTTGACACAGAGTGTCCTCTGGTTCTGTGAAATTTCAATATTTTTTTCAGGAAATTTCCTATTTTCAAGTTATCTGTTTCTTTAAGCCTCCTCCATAATCTCATTTAATGCCGCCTGTGGAAACTTTTTTTAGGATGAGTTCAGGTCTATATTGGAGAAGCCTTCCCTGGCATAATAATGACAGAGTGTGGGATTTCTTGTGACATNATACCACATAAATGGGTTTTCATCAGAACAGGCATAAGTGAGTCCAAGAAAAGCAGAGCTTCATTGCAAAGAAATTATCTAAACTGAGGATTTTTTCCAGTGTGAAGAGGGCACAAATAACCTGCCTGCAGCAACCCGATTAGTGAACTGACTTATCTGTCCAACAGATGGAGTTTTACAATCACCAATACTCACATTCTCACACCATGCTGTTCATTCATTATAAATAAAATTAGTTCTAGCCACATATTAGTACTGCTTAATATTGATAATTCCAGATATATGCATAGATTAATTAATTATTGGCCTTTTTCGTCTTTATGAGTATTTATGTTGTTAAGACACACAAAGTCAGTTTCTATCTTTAATTATATTGCTGAGATATTCCAGAAACATGTTTTTTTTTTAATTTTTGCTTTCAAGTACTCTAGTATTACCTACACATTGCTTAAAGAATGTTTTGCTGCAAAAAATCAGAACATTTCATTCTGTCAAATAGTATTAAGCTTTACATTCTTGCATTAACTATTATACATCTGATGTAGATGACCTTTCATTCTTATCTGCACTCTCTGCATATTTGGAAGAAATAATAAAACATATGTCAATGATTTTCCACCTTTTAATTACAAAAAGACATTTCATTCATTTTCTCCACTGTGATTCCATATTTTCTATTAGATGACAACTCTTATTGGCTTAATATTGTGGATTTTCAAGAGTTTTCATTTGCTTTGGAGCACAATAATTCTCTTATCACAAGTGAAAAACTCTGAAAAACAAATGGAAGTGCAACAACCAGGAGAGTGATTATGGACTGAGCTGGGATAGGTGGATAAAGAGCTGTGGATTGATGGTCATTCCCAGCCTTACCAGAAACAAGATCCATTCCTTTGGGGTTTAGCTCCAATTTCTCATGTTTAAGTCATGCTCCTTTATGGTGTCCCTGCCTTCTACTCTGATGAATCTTGCATCACTCTGCATACAGTGTGGCCAGGAGCACACAAGGAATAACTGGACTTCAGTCACTCCCTGCAGATGGAAGAAGAAATTGAAGCTTGATCCCAAATATGCTGGACATCTGGGCAGACTTGTGTGCTGTTACACATAAAATAGGTGTGGTGGTAGCATCACCTGTAACCACACTGTTGATTTGAAAAGGCTGGAACCTGATCATTGTCCCCAAGGTGAGGTGTCAAGGCCTGATTACCAGGGTTGACTCCATATTCTGGATGCCAGAGGTAGGGAGGAAACTTCCTCAGGTCTTGAGTCAGAGACTTGAGCTCTAGTGTGTTCCTGTTGGTCCCCAACAGACCTTAAGGTATGTCTAGCTCTCTTAATGCTCACTGAATAATTCCCCAACATGCATCCTTTTTGAGGAGGAGAGTTATAAAATTAGAATTTTGGGTGCGCATGCAGTTAAATCTCTTGTTTAGTCTGTATTCTTTCTAAAAACTTCCTGGGCATTTCAGTTGTTACATAATCTTAATATTTACCCTGGGAATTTCCTGGGAGAGTTATCTTTTGCTACATTTTGTACAAGTGCTTCAAACCAGTATGAAAAAAAAAAAGGAAACACAGTGAAATGGGGTTGATGGAACACATGAGTTGTGCAAGAGTCTCCAGAATTTCCCAAAGCTTTCTGTTGAATTAATCCAAAAAATTTATTCAATCAGCGATCATAAACTGGTAAAAAAAGCTAAAGAAAATAATCAATTGACTGGCATCACCGGTTATTGTCCACATCTTTCTGTTTTGCAACCAGGGTTGTGACACTGTAGCTTTAGCAGGTTTTTTCTCTGTTGGGGGTTGTTCTCTTAGGTATATTGAACTAGGTAAAAGCCAAAGGTAGAAATATCTGTAAATTATCACATCTTCCAGAGCTGTAGTAATCTCAGAGTGTCTCTGACATTCAGAAGTAGAAAGATATTACTTGGATAGAAGTGTGTCTCTCATAGCAAAGAGGCCAAGAAAATACTGTAAATGCTGGGGGTATAAGGAAATGAGTTAGTATATACCATGTTGTATGCACATTCAAATGCTATGGTCTGGCACATGCTTAAAAGTGGTAAAAAGGAGACAGAATTAGGGGTTTGTGTTTTTTTTCCGCTGAATTATAACTGCATTTATTAATATTTATAAAAACTCTCTAAAACAGATGTCAGGGATGCTGAATTCATCATTAATTACTCAGTGAAATAGCATATTGATAACTGAGGGAGACCCAGCATTCTGAAATGCAAATCCATAACACTTTTCTTGGTGGGTAAATGTGGACTACTACACTGTGAATAAATACACACTTAGGACTAATGTGAATACAAGTTTTCTCCAGTAGTTCTTGAAAGTCACTTTTATACCATTGTGAAATATGGTTGAGGCCTGAACAATGTGGACAGCTGGAACACAGGGTTGGACCAGAGTTTATGTTCACATTTATGTTCACAGTTTAGGCACATCATGTAAATATCCCCAAGCAGTGGTACATCTCCATTTTTTACCTATGTAACCATCCAAAAACACTGAACAGTTGTGCAAGATCCATGGACATTTTTCCTTACAGCATTATCAGCCACCTTAAAATAGATGTCCCAAAGAACACACACAATGTTACATGATTCAGTCAAGATTTTTGTTTCTCTGGACATACTTCTGGAAGTGAAGTGAAACTGCTAAGGGCTAACCATTCATCATGACCTTGGATTGCAGTTCTCAGCCCAGAACACTAGTGCCAAACGCAGGTGAAAGGACTACAGCCTCCAGAGAGAGCAGTGACCCTCCTTTAGGGAATCTGCCCATCTCTGTACCAGTAGTAATGAGGAATGTAGTACCTTCTCTTATTTTTTAAACACTCAGGGCTAGAACTAATTTTACACCTATTATTTAAACTGCTTTGTAGAAATAATAAAAAAAAATGTGGCTCCTATTCCAAAAGGATAAGATTAAAATAGAAGAAAATATTGATGGTGAAAAGTCTTTAATGGGTTGCAACTTTAAACAGCTGATTTGGAGAGGGTAGATTCTTGATACTGTTTAGGGAACAGGGCCTTTGAAGGAGTCTGCCTGGAGTAGCAAGGACTGACAACTCCCTGGAGGTCCCCCAGGACAGGCCTGGCACTGCTGTGGCATCTCTGGGGAAGGGCCTGATGGCCCCAAGGGTCTGACATGGGGTCCTGAGCCAGGGCAGGTGTGGGGGAAGTCAGGCAGGGACAGTATCAGAGGAGAAATAACTATCAGGTTGAGGGAAGGGATTCTTCCCCCTTCTTCACTCTGGTGAGACCTCACCTGCAGAGCTGAATCCTCTCTGTGGCCCCAACATAAGAGGAATGTGGACTTGTGTGCAGGATGTGAAAAGTCCAGAACAGGACCCTGAAGCCGATAAGAGAGAGAGCTGGAGCACTTGCCTGTGAGGACAGACTAAGATAGCTGGGTTTGTTGAGCCTGGAGAAGGGTCCAGGGACACCTTAGAGCTGCACCTTTAGCTGCACCTAGAAGGGTCTTATCAAAAGCCTTTTACATGGGCAGACAGTGATAGGACAAGAGTGAATGGTTTTAAAATTGAAGAGAGTGAGGCACCAGAGCAGGTTACCACAGAAGTTGTAGATGCTCCAAGTGTTCAGAGGCATCTATTCAGTTCAGTATGGATGGGGCTTTGAGCAACCTGGGCTAGTGGAAGGTATCCTTGCCCATTGGCTAGGAGTAGATGACCTTTAAGGACCCTTCCAAGCCAGATAATTTGATGATGATGATGATGAAGTATGGCCCTCACTAGAGGCCTCAGATTTTTAGGTGATACATCTGGAGTCACCAGATCTCCCCTTAGTGTCAAACCCCATGAGACAATTTTAACATGCAAAGGAAGATACTCTATCCACAGGGAATAGCTTGTCTGGGATTATCTTTGGCTGCAGCTATGCCAACTCATTTAATAATTGATACATCATGAGAGTATGCAGTCTGTTTGTTATTTAAAGCCTAAGAGATGTAAGTCAACATGTAGTTCAATAAGCAACCATTGAAAGTCAGTCCAAAAAGGGCTGGTGTTCTGGAATCAAAACACATAGCTTCAGGATCTGAGATGGATGGTGACGGGTGGGGTAATTTCTGGTATCAAAAACATTAGGAGATTGAAACAGCAAAATCACAAGAGTAGAGAGATCAAGAGATGGTAGATTTAAGAGCAACCTTTTTTTTGCCTTTTCTAGAGAAAGAAACTGGAGTTTTGTCAGGGCACAAATATGAGCAAAATAAAAGAAGGAAAAATTTTGATGATTCCTAGGATGTGATTTATTTTAGTGAACAGAGCCCTGGAAAAGGTGTATTTTCGCTCTGTGTGAAGCTTTGAGTCTAAGAAGTTTGTGTGCTACCCATACCATGATGGAAACTTCCCCTCTATACATTCTAAGGTCTCTGTCTTAGGAGAGCATCTACACTAATGGAACCATGCACTGATGTCCATCAGCTGACTACAAAACAATGGGAACAAAAATTAAACTCAAATGGATGCTAAGAAAGATGGAAAGAATAGCTGGGGGATGGATGAGGAGACACAGGTCAACAGCCCGGAAAACATATGAAGACAGAAAATCAAGAAACAAAAATCCATCCTGAATTTAAAAGTCAACAAGAATGGAAGGAAAACAACATTAAGTACTTGAAGCCCAGCCAAGAAAATGGGTGTTCAGATTCTTTGCACTGTTTCTGCTGCAGTTAGTCTGTGAAGAAATACCAGGGTTTGGCAAAACCAAGCATGTTTACAACATTTATACAGATTTATACATTTCAAAGCATACAACTAGACATTTCACTACTGCTCTCTTTTATTCTCTTCCCAAGTTAGTCCCCATGATATCCACAGAAATCAATTGAAGTATCTTCATTTTCATAGATGTAGACAAGGCTAGGATCTTGCCCAGGAACATTTATTTCAAAATAGCTGATTGACACCAGATATGAAAGCCCCCTAAATAAATAATGGATTCTTTCATGTGCCTGCTTGGTCTGTGTGTGTTCTGCCTGCTGCTTTCACAGCAGATGCTGTAAGAGCTGCTGGAGGGAAGACAGAAACAGCAGACGTGTAGGTTAAACATAAGCAGTGATGTTAACAGGGTTTGGGCAGCACCTATTCAGTGAGCCCATTAGCTGTGAAAGGCACTCTGCTGTGAGACAAGCTTATGTCTGACCAAATTTTTTCCCTCTGAACATGGAGATATTTTAGAATTTTTTTATGTTGTTCCCATGGAAACTTTCCCTCTGTCACTCACATTTTTCTTGCTGCAGGTCACATTCTATTTCATCTTCAGTTATTATTATTATTAATGTAGATTGGAGTTGCTTTATGACTGCCTTGCAGATTGCATACTCCTATGGTCACCCTCTAAGATAAAGATATAATTGTCCTAATTGTTAGGATTTAGCTGTCATTCACTTCCTGTATGCAATTCAGCAAGAAAAAGATCCTCTTGGGCTTTGTTTGCCAAAGCAAGCAGGCTGTTTCAAGCACAATGATCTAAAATAGCATCAGATGTGGTTTGCACAGGATACTATTACTGCAATATCTGTAATGATCTGATCCCCTATACAACTTGTGAAAGGTCATTAATTGTACTCAGATGGGCCTATTATAGGGTAAAATCCACAAGTCAGTTTACTTCTTAGTGGTGTAAAAACTGTATTTGTGGAAAAAAAAAATTAAAAAAGAAAAGGTGAGTTTTGCTTTTCCTCATTTTCACTAGCAACATTCTAGCTGTAAATATTTTCAGAGAGATGCTGAAGTGCTCCTATTATGTTCTTCTTTTTTCCCTTTATTCCTTCTGGAAAAATTTTGCCTTTTGAATCACTGCAGCCCAGGATAAAGCAATTTTGGATCTTGAATGAGTAAAGAAACATAATTATTTGTGTGTGTGTGTGTGTGTGCACATATGTATGCTTTTAAATAGATGCAGTTCCGCAATTGCTTGGCTAGAAAATAGTTTAGCAAAATATCCCTCAGAGAGGAAAATTGTACGGATGTGTTGATGAAAATCAGTTTAGATCTGGCCAAGTTACAGCTTGCTGAAAATAACTTATTGCAAAAGCAATGTTTTTCTTTAGAATGAGTACTTAAAATTGAAAAAATACTGAATGACTGCACAGTTAATGCAATCACCTATTTTCTCTAACAGCAGCTGTTTCTCTAACAGCTCACTGTAATACACAGCTTTTTGCTGCAGGCCTTCCCAGCAATTTCTAATAAACAGCACCCTGTGTTTCTGTATACCAAATATGTAATAAGACAGAAGAAAATGCTATACATTTATATTTAAGATATAGAAACAGCATGTCAATGTGTATCTAATGGATCAGATTAAGATATGGTCAGGACTGATGCCCTGTTTCCTCCAGTTCCTACAAAGGTGTTTACCCTGGCTCCTTTAAGAGAATAGAACACTACTTACTGACAATGCACTATTGTCACTCATCTGTTATAATTCCTTATTACCCACAGCAGAGCATGAGATACTGACAGGCAAGGAGTAAGAAGTTAGGCAGCAACTCCCACAAAGCTGCTTTTCCTGTGGTGATCTGGAAAGGGGGGAATTAAATAGTAACTTATCTTTTTGTTCTTTCACTATCTTGCAGCAAGAGTAGTCCTGACACATCTCCCTTTTACATGTGCTTGTAAGATATTTTTTTATCATGTATCCTTGTCTTCTTGCTAAAATATGCAGTGCTGGTATTTTCAGCCTCTTTTCAGTGCAGAGACATTGCTTCATTTTGTAATTTTTCACATTTTTATATAAGGTACAGACTCTCTGAGTTAGATTGATCTACATCATACAGAATATGCATGTGAAACTGCAACACTCATTTCACTAATACCTGCCTTCTCTTCTTATTTGAATCTTTTTCCTCCTGCATCTTAGCATGGCTTTGTTTTTCAATGCCTGGATGCCTGTGAGTGTCACACAACTCTTGCTACAATTTGTTCTTCTCCCACAAGATGTTGGGCTCTTTTGCTGGGTTTGTAGGAAGCAGGGGGCAGGTCTGTGAGTGAGAACACTTTTCAACCTCCAGCTACAGAAGAGCGTCCATATTGACAATGCCCATTTAATTCTCAGTGGTTTTATTGTCAGATGTATTTTTTCCAGCATTCACTGAAGGTATTTTTGTAGCAATACAGACCATCACACTGGAAGAAAAAAATATTTTTGAGAGAACTTTACTTTTTGAAATTTGTGGTTTATTGAAATTATCAAAATAATAAAATCAGAATGAGAAATATCTCTCCTCCCAGCATTTCATGGACCTATGTACCTCCTCCTATGCATCTTTGACTAGCTGATTTAGTGAAAGAACATATTCATTATCCTATGCTCTTTTTGAAATGGTAATAAATTAAAAACCAATTTTTAAAAAATGTAGCTCAGACAGAAAGCAAGCAATAACACATAACTGACTGTATATTTTATTCTTCTAAAGCAATGACTAGACAATACACACCTTTGTTAGATCTCTTTCTGACTGTAGTAGAAGTGCGAATATATCCTTTTTATACCTCCTGGTTCAGAGAAACACTCAAGACTATCTCTAATTTTCTCAGGACATAATGTCTGCAAAACATGAAATCATGTCCTATGTTAGGATGCACAACTCATCATGCAAGATAAGACAAAGATATATAATTACAAAGTGTTCTATTTGATAAATATAGCATTGCCATTGTGCTACCTTTAAATACTCCTCTTTACTGGGACATAAGAAAAGATCGGACACGGATCAAACAAGTTAATTATAGGGTTACTCCAATTGCCACAGATCCAACCGTACAATAAGAGGAATTTATTTAAACAAATGTGTACTCTAATCAAAGATCCAGGAGACACAAATCTGTGCTTCCTTGGAGGTGTCTCTATGGAATAAGTCAACTTACAGAGTGTCCTGGGAAGGAGAAGATACTCAGAAATAAACTGGGATTCTTTTAAGAACAATACATTAATGAAAACAAGAAGTTTCCTGAGCCATTTAATTTCCATGAACTCTAATTAATCAGAATGGATTTTTCATCATTTCCTCACATATTTGAAAGTTAGGTTTTCTTTTAAAATGTATTTTAAAATCCAATCTATTTATCTCAGATACCCAGAGTCTGCTAGCTCTCTGTATTCACTCCAGGACTGCCGTGGCTCTGTCTATTGACATATCCCATACATTGGGTTTCAATTGTAAAATCCTCCACTAAATTTCACAAAAACAATTTGCACAGACTTGCATAGCCCAGGGCCCTCATCATCTATGCATGACCATCTAAGCTAATTTTAACTTGCAGAGTTTCTTGAATACTCTGCAAACCCTTAGTTGCCATGGAAACCCCTGCACCTCCGTGTGCACATATAAAACTTCCACAAAGAAATCCACACAGGGAAATAGTGCCTGTTTTTAGGTTAAATGCTAGTTAGATAGTACGAATATTACAGATCTCTAAATCACCAGTATCTATGCATTTCAGAAAATGATGTGGTTTCACCCACAACAGAATGGGTGAAATGGCCCTGGGTGAATGTACTGCAAAATAGAAAGAAAATCATGCTCTGCTATTGTCAGCCTGGATAACAGAATAAAAAATTAGCAAAATTTCCATTAAGAAATGACCACTTCTTGTAAACACATCATCTTGTCCACCATTATCATGCTAAGAATAAGCATTAAAAAAGAATAATGTTGTTTTCACTTGTCCTTGTAAGAAGTGACTTTTCTGAGACAAACAGACAGCTGGAATTTTGAAGTGATGTTTTAATAATAAATGCTTCAATAAACTTTTTCATACTGATCTGAACAAAAATCATCTGCTGAAATAAAAATGCAAATAGAACCACTTTAAAGCATTACTCAGTGGCCATAAACATGTGTTCTTTCTAGTGGCTTTTTTATCAAGGGCTGACTAGAGATAAGCAACAGAGACATACCAGCGACAAAGGGGAGAGAGAAGGAATGTGAGCCAACAAATGTAGGTAGGACTCTTCCAGATGCAGATTATCATGAGGTATCATTTTAGTGCATGTTTATTGATTTTATCAAATGGTTAGGTCTATGTTTTTCCTGCCTTCACTTTATATTGAAATATATTAAAAATATACATTCTATAATATTATAAGCAGAAAAAAATTTACTTAACCAATGTAAAGGTCACAAAGACTATCCTTTATGTTTCCACTGCACTGATATATATAATATTGCCTAAACTGTTTTGCCTTTTACCCCTCTCTAGACTCGGCTGTTACTGCAGTGGATTAAATCTAGATTCCAATTGATGCATGTCTGACTTCTGTCCCTGGTATTTTCTGTTTCAGAGTGTTCATTTAACCCTTCTCTCTTTTATTTCTACATTTATACATGGGAAACCAGATAACCTATTCCTGATGGCTACAATGCAATGAAGTAATTACATTGCAAGCAGATAAAACAATATCTACACTAATTGCAATGAATAGAAATATTACGGCTAAATCAAGAAATGAAGGGTTTTTTGGTTTTTTATGGTTTTGATCCCAGCATACATTACTTTGTAATTACTTTGTATTACATGAATTTTAATCAGAATGGTTGTAAATCTTTTTTTATATAAAATAATTAAATATCTGTGGTGCAGAACTCACTAGAGTCCATTAAGAAATAACACAAGAGATAATCCTCTATCAATTTCAGAAGATTATCTCTTCCTGATAAGATACTTCTTTATTGATTCTTGCTTACTGAGCTCCCCAGGGTCTTTCCATAACGGATGCTGACCAGCTTTTAACTAATGGCATTACAACACCACTTCCACCTTCTCTTTCAACAATAAAATGTAACAAAACAAATAATCTGCAAGGGAATGTCTGCTGCAGAATATGGAGCCGCTGTGTTCACCTTTACGTTAATGGACAAAGGTCATTAAAAAAGGAAAACTAAATTCTTTATCACTTTTAATATACATCTCACCTGACTGGAAAATGAGCTCACTGTTCTGAAAATATTTGATATCCTGCATATGGGCTGTCTTTATACAGCTATTCTTCAGTCCATTGGCTGATGATGACATCAAATCCAATAATAACAGAACACACATCAATATCATCATCTCTTTCTTATAACTAAAACCTAAATTCCATTTCCTACCCCAAATAGAGATGTAATAAGAGCATTGTGAGATGATAAACATATTATATGTCCTTTTAGAAGTAAGACTTGATTAAAAGTCCTCACTCAGGTCAGTTGCCCTCTTAACCATAGTGCTACAAATTCAGTCATCTATTTGAAAATGCAGTATATATAATAGATGTACAAACTTTGTAAAATCCTTTTTAGAAAAGAAAAGTGATTAACATGCAGAGGCCTCAATCCTGACTTGACAAGGGTCACGCTTGATTTCTTT
The DNA here is from genome assembly GCA_013389925.1 of Aegithalos caudatus. NCBI lineage: Eukaryota > Metazoa > Chordata > Aves > Passeriformes > Aegithalidae > Aegithalos > Aegithalos caudatus. Next base: position 89,415 of record WEIU01020432.1, on the reverse strand, counting down.
GTTGTTAACTTTCCAGTGAAGGAGGGTGACTCAGTGAGTCCTTTGACAAAAGCAGCAATGTATAGCACACTCCTTACAAATTCCATCCAAAACCATGAGGAGATGTTCCAAGTAATAACAAGCCATAACAGTACAATTATATGACAAGGAGGTGTATTTCATTTTGGTTTTACAGGTGAAAAAACTTAGGGAAACTAGTGTACCAAAGATCAGGCAGTGCAACAACAGTAAAACCAATACAGAATCCCAGAGTCCTGAAGACTACAGTTCAGAGATATGAAATTTTCATATTCCCATCATGCCCATGTAAGATGTGAAGTTGACTTGCTGAATAATGCTATGAAGATGCAATTTACTACATTTTTGAAACAAAGTGTTAGGTTATTTGGCCTTTGTGCTGAAGACACTGACTTCCTGAATGGTCTGAAAGATTTTTAAAGTGAATAAAACACCGAAGGATGTGTCAAGATATATCCTAGTAGCTCATAGACATAAAAGTCTTTTTAAGTATTATGGACATAATTTTTGTCTTTTCTCATGTGTCGCCTCAGCCTGCATCTGGATTCATGATGCAAACGAAAAGTAACAGGTGAGGAAAAGTTCTTCTCCCATAAATTTTTGTTTGATCCAATGGGATGAACTTGAAAAAGAAAGCACATGCAGTATTTCCTCTATGACAGCTATTTTATTAACTTCCCTAGTCTTTTTCTTAATGGTTTCATAATTTTTTTCTCTGTGGGTCTTGGAATTTTGGGGAGGATTCTGGGCCTTTTTGTTTGTGGGTTGGTTTGGTTTGCTGGAATCACTTTGCTAGAGGAGGGAATGGAGGGAATGGAAGGAAGGAAGGAAGGAAGGAAGGAAGGAAGGAAGGAAGGAAGGAAGGAAGGAAGATGACAATGGAAACCATGTTATGCTGCATTAACTGTAGCTGCTGTATCGGACAGTTTTTGCTGAACTGGGATCAAAGTGAATCCATTATCTCCTTACCTTTTGACAAGCAGCTATACTGCTGCCAATGCCAAATTGAATGTTAGTATACATTTTTGCCCTTAATGTCTTTAGCTATAAGCTCAGCTACTTAGATTCAGGTATTTTTTCACTGTCTGGGTAGACACTATTAAACCCTCAAACATCTGTGCAAATCTCTGATCCAGAAACAGTTGTGTGCCAGACAGCATTTAATAATTGCTACCACGGAATGCCATCACAGGGCACCCAAACCTCAGCATTTCAGCCTGCAGCTCTTGTGATGCTCATTCCAAGCAAAGGTGGGACAGCTGGGCTGACTGCTCCAGGGCAGGCAGGGTGTGAAGGAGGGTAAGGCTGCATGATCAGAGCGTGCCAGGGGAGGAAAGCAGTGTCTCACAGATCTCAAATGCAGTAAGTTCCACACAACCCTTCACTCTACACAAGTAAAGTTCCCCTTCCCAATTTAGCCTTAAGAGCTCTTGCATGTGCTTTGCACGCCGGTTCTTAGAAGGTGTTTCAAGACTCTACATCCAGTCTAGATTGTAGATGTTTTTCTCTATCTCCCTCTCTGCTAAGTCATTAATCAGTCTGAGATTCTCATCCTCTCTCATCCTTCCATTGCCCTTTCCTTTTATCCTTCTTCATGCAAAAATAAAACTGTTTCTTATTTTCATAATAAATCTTCTTTATTCACATCCAGATACCTCCATTCATAGGTTGCAAATGGTTTTCTCTTCTTCTCTCCATCATGCCTATTTAACACTTCAGGTCCCAGAAGCAGAAATCTCTTGTGGGTGTCAGAAGGCTTACTGGGAGGATCAGCTCTACTCTAAAACTGCTACTAGAAGGATATTTATAACAGTGATACCTAGAGATTGTAATTGAGTACATTTGTTGGTGATTTGGAAACATAGTACTGAAATAAATCTCCAAGGCATGAGTGACAAAGCTTAACACTTATAATAAGTTGCTGAATGACACACTGACACATGCAAGGAAAAAAATTATTGAAATCTTGAACAAACAAGTAAAAATGTGACAGATTGCAGTGCTGAGATATTCAGTTAAAACGCATACTGATCTTTCTCCTTAAAAATTTTGGTAATCTTGTAATAAAACTTACCTCAAGCAAAACTCAGCCTACCAAGTATTTGTCTCAAGAAGCAAAACCACTTCTGTGGAGTAAAGCTGATAAAGTTCAATTGTGAATTCTCACAGTGAATAGATGCTATGGACTGAGACTTGAGACAGTGGCTTTGATGGATGAAGCAAACATTTGATTGTTACTGAGTGTACAAGTTTGCCAAAAGAGCAGGGCAGCTGCTTTGTAGCAATTCATAGTTCCTATAGCCTGTGTACCTGTTAAGTAGAGATGAGAAGCAATGAGATGGTAAGAGTAGTTTGTTGCTTCTACAGAAGTGATTTCAAACATTCACTGATGTTTGGCATACATCAAAAGCAAGTAAATGACATACAGAAGATCTCTGAATTATGTCCTCAGAAAGCACATGGGCTTAGATTATCTTTAAACACAGGCATTTGTTCATGTGCTATTGTCTTATACTGCAAACTACATTCTCAGCAGCTGTGATGTGTCCCACAGCCTCATGTCCATAGATACTTAAAGAGAGATAGATGTCTCTTAATCCACATTTTAACTTTGCATTTTTTTTTTTCTCTATCTCTTCTACACAGTCTTACTGCACAGCCTCACTGTCTTGTCCTCATGATTGTCAGGGATTGTCCTTCCTTCTGTCAGGGATTTTGGTCTTCCTGCAGCCTCAATATTGGACTTGACCTGAAAGTGCCCTGGGAACAACTGGGTGCAGGCAGGAGCAGAAGTCCTACCCAGCAGGCACATCCAGCTCTGGGAGAGCAGGTATGAGCTACATGGGCCCATATGGGCTTCTCTTGCAACAAAGGCAGTGTCCACAGGTGAGAGAAATTCAACCATGTGTGAGTAAATACAAAGAACAGCCTTCTTCACAACAGTCACTGGGAATGGCATTCAATATTTTTGATTTTTACTGTTTCCATTTTAATTTATGCTGACTGTTAACAATAAAGCTTTCCAGACACTATCTTCACAGTTTCTTAAATCACCTCAGTTCAGCTGTTCTCAAAATTGTTGCTTCTTTGTTACCTTCCTCTTCTATGGCCTATTTCCTCTTTTTTTTTTTTTCCCCATATATTTATCTCTCAGTCCATTCATTCTCTTTTTAAAAAGTCAGCCTCAGGAACAGAAAAGTCCTTCCATTTACCTCATGGAAAAGGAATTGAAAATTGTGAAAGTAGCAGGGTATTTTCACAGAGTTCCTCTGCTTGTAGGATTTATCCTTTCCTCTAATAGCTTCTCTCTCTCTTTTGTTTGTAAAAATTTAGGAAAATAAGAGTGTTTCTTAAGGTGGTTTGCACAACGATGGCATTTTGTGATAAAAGGTCTTCCAGAGTGGCCTCTAATACACTGCAATATGCTCTTCCTGTTGTTGTTTTTCAACAATGCAATCCCTAGAATATAAAGATTATATTAGAAATAACTAGAGGTGACCTCCTGTCATAGACACTACTTCAGTTAAGTGGTGATGAATCAAGTCCAGCTCACTGCTTACCAGAGTGGGATAGAAACTCTTAGCCAACTGATGATCTTAGAATGTATTACTCATAAATACATGGTATGTATAATTGTTTAATATATGTTGATGCCTTTCATAACGTGTGATCAAGTAATTTAGAGGATGCAAGTAGATGTTGAAAAGAGCAAAGAAAATGTGGGTATTGACACTGAACATCTGTACATTGTGTATTAATTGGTGAAGGTAGAATTTCCAACAGCGTTCATTAGCAATGTTCCTCCAAGCTTCATTGTTGCTTTCCCTCTTATTTCAGTTTCCATGCAGCTCAGAAAGAAAGAATTATCCATCAATAGCAATAAATTAAATAGATCAGTAAAAAGGATAAGATCTTTCCTTATATGAATAGATGACCATCAAATGCTGTAGTGAAAGGGCATCTAATATAAGAATTGTGAATCTATCCACTTCCTCCAGGGATGAGCTCAGTGTTGCAAAACAGCCACTTTTTCTCTTCCATCTCCTGCACCCACAGATAGCAAAATAGCCACACTCCTAGTGGGTTTCAATTTGTTTATTGGGTGCAAATTTATAACCTAAAAAGCAAGGAAAAAAAGCACAGGCTGCAGATTATACAGTACAGCCGTAGATGGGCATTTTAAGGAAAATCATGGAGCAAAAGCCAGCTGCTGCAGGGTGCAGATGGCAAAGCCCAAGACAGAGTTCAGGTTGCCTTTGTGGCAGCTGTCACACAATACTCTGCAGCTGCTTCCTACTCCAGCTTCTCAGATTATCACTGAATGCATAGCCCAGCTGATAAATATCTTTAGTATCATGGAGGAAAACTAATTATTTGTGTACAAGATAAAATGTGCTTGCAAAGTCTGTATTTGGTAAATTATGAAGTCTGTTTTGTCATACCCTGGTTTTGTGGTCACAAAGTAAGTTTTGGTAGCTAAAGAAGAAGTGTTGCAAAATAGTGTTATTAAGCTCTAAATTCAGAGTGTACAGACACAGACCAATTCCTGTTTAGTTTTAGATAAGTACATACAATGAAAGAATACCATTAGCTGATGTTTTCATGCTGTTGCATATGTCATAAATTCAACCCATGGGAAAAATGGGTCACTACTTCTACCATGTCAAGAAAACATGACAAATAAGTGGTTCATACAGCACTCACTGGTTGTTTCATAAAATCATTTCATCCTCAGATCTGGTATAAAGCCAGAAATCCTAGCCTGTACAAATTGCCTTGCTGGTAGAGCACACAGCCCCAGTACTCCAACCTGGGATACTCTAACATATTGATGTTCCCTTTCAGTACAGGACCAGCATGTTTTGCCTTTGTCTCTTCTTTTATGCATGCAGCTTTTGATAAGGTCATTTTACAGATAAGGGAGGTAGGAGGTGCACCTCAAGGTGATACTCCTTAGGTTGTTCAGGACAGGGACCTCGTTTGGGCATTCCTTGGCTCTCTTCTAGATCTCACAGTGTAGATTCCTCAGGAAAAATGAGGTTTTCCATGAGTATATAAAGACTGTGTGAGATGAGGGAAGGTGTGGCGAATAATGAGATCTCATTATTATCATACAGGAGGTGACCAGTGAGAATCAGATGTGGGTGGAGTTCACAAGGCTGAAAATATTCCCAAGTTCCCCAGAATAGACAGAACCCTGACTTGTTCTCAGAGTTTCAGTTTATCCCAGGGCTGGGACCATTCTGTTTTCAGTGCTGCAACAGTCCTTTGGATAAAATCCCAGTTTTACTGAAACCTGCTAACTCCTCCAGTCCTCAGCAGGACTAGAGTTTTAGTCTTCGTTACTTTTCCCCTAAATACATATATGTGTGTATACAAAAGAAAGAATTCAGAGATATTGCTGTTCTATGTCCATCAAGTCACTGAACACATATAATAGGTTTGCTTCCCTCTACCCAAACCAAGAACTGAGGCCAAGTGTTAATTTTTATATAAACTGAATACTGTGATTTTCAAAGACAAATTAAAATGTGGATTTTTTTTTCCCTAATAAATTGGTATTAAATTTTTGAAAAATACATTGTACAATCAAAACATTTTATTCAGCATTATTTACAGTTAGTAGTTTCTGAATGTCAGTATTTGTGTCCCAGCTGGGGAGGAGCACCATCACAGAAGCAAATAGAAAATATAATATGAACAGTACATTTGCTGTGCAAGCAATCTTTCAGAGTGAGTAGATGCACTCTGGGAAGTAGATGCACTTTGGGGAAGGACCTCACCACTGTACATTGTATATATTCACTAACTATAATTTTAAAACCTTAAATGACATATTATTTTTTTAAATTAAGAAATATGTTGTATTTTAATAGTCCTGATTCTAACTCCTGACTTCCTTCCATTCATTCTAAATCTCATAAAATACAGATTTTTTTCAAAGTCAAATCCTTCATTTACATAGTAAGGAAATAGTGTATCAATATTATAAAATCCATATACTGTGGCAATGTGAAGGCAGTATGTCTTTGCAGTGCTTGTTTTAATATGCATACACTTTAATGCCAGAAAATATTAACATGATAATAGCTGCAAATATGCAATAAAATTTAGACTGGAAAATATGACTGTGTATTACTAAAATATTAACAAAAAGTCTTATACACCCATCACTTTTAAGAAATTAAACAATATGATGTAGACTCCACTTAACCCTGCAGGTTATTGGGAGACTGCATTTAATGCCTTTGCTACCACAAATAGAGCTTGATACCTGTTCAATCCAGTTTTCCTTTCAGGCATTTCTAGAGATATTAAAAATCTCTGCACATATATAATGCTTTCTGGCTGAAAATGAAACCATTAGCACACTGAGTTTTCAAAACTGCTGAAGACTTAGGAATTCATGTGGCCTGCAGTACTTTGAGGAAAAGTTATACTAGTTGTGAACAGCTCAAGAGGTGTTTTCTGAACACTGATACACAAAATGTGCACATCTGTAATACTCAAAACATAGAAGATAGACTAGAGTCCATATGCTAGTTCCCTGCTTTTTATATTGAATATAATTGTATTCAGAATATAATTGTATTTAGGATTTTTTGTTAATAGCACTGCACTCAGCTTATAAAATCTTAAAACCAGTGTGATGGGATAGCACAGCCTTATCCTGTGTGGTATCCACACACACAGGGACACACTGTGAGCTTCCTGATCTCTTAGTTTATTGGAGGAATAAAGGAGCTGAACTTTTAAACTGACAATGTAAAAAGGCCTTCAGAGTATGTCAGAAATTCTGATTTTTATTTTTTTTCTGAAACCACCCATCCAACCTTAGAATGTGACATATTGGTATTGCTGTTATGTTGTATTCTTTCTATATTACCACAATCATAGTTCTGTTACTGAAACAATTTTGTTTTCCTTTAAGTACAATATTATTTTTAAAAAACATAACTGGGGGAGTTTTAGGTTCAAATGTCCTTTTTACTACTGTTTTTGCATAGTGTAATATTCATACATACAGGATCTGTCCTGAGGATTACCAACCAGTTGATTCTTGCTGGATCCTCTTATAACCTCCAAATTCAGTTGACTCTAAAGCTTCCTTTATTATACCAATATTTTACATGCACAATTCGTGGCACTGATATTTTCCTCCTTTCCTTTAAGGTGGGATACACATGATACTGTTCTTATACCATAGTGGTCATCCATTGGAACTGTACTGCTCTTACCTTTGGTAGAACATTTCTCCCTGTTTTTAGTATTGAGATTTGGTTTGCACTCCAGACCCTATATAATATCTTTCAGAAATGTTTACAAAATTATGCAGCTGGTCAGGCAAAATTCATGCCAGGCACTGCCATGCATACTAATTTTTGACAAACACAACCTTTTATCCCTCAGCTCATTGCAAGTCCTGAGAATTCACTACAAAGAAGGAGCCCCTATTTACTAGGGACTTGAACTTTGGAGCCTGTGCAAAGCTTGAAGGGACATATTTGTTTTCATACCGAGATGGGTGTTTGTGTAAATCACAAGGCAAACAGGGAAAAACTGAAAAGTGGCTGGTTTATTGGAAGAGACTTGGAGTCATTTCCCACCATTACCAAGCTTGTTCTCTGTGAAGCTGGCATTTATAATCTTGATGCTGGCACTTGTAGCAGGCTGTTAAGGGGTTTGAAAGATCTGTTGTCATGTTTGTTCATATTCCATAATATGTTTTAGTTAGATGATTCCCACAGGTTTAATCCTTTTTTCTCACTCAAAGAAAGGGTGGGATTATCTGCTTGAGCCAAAAAGGATACTCAGCTCAAATATGTTAGAAAACAAATGATTATTGGGCTGATGATCCTGTTACTGCTGTAATGAAGCTGGCATTACAGTTTTTACCTGAGCCAAGAAGTAGAGATAATTTTCTATATAGTGAGACGAGAAAATTCACAGCACACTTATGTTCCAAAAAGATACTTTTTCCCCCAAGTTTGCTTGTTAAGCATCTAGTTTCTAAGTTTATACATAATAATGAGAGATCAGTTAATCTGAGTAATAAATTCTGAGACAATAGGTCTGGGAGTTAGATTTCTTGAAATTGCTGACCAAAATATTACAGAATTTGTAGCTTTGTAGCTGAAATGTTTAGCATGCCTTATGCAGTGGTAAACTACCATTTTATTTGGTAGTGTATTGAAATAAAACTGCTACATAGAGAAACCAGTCTTCTCATTTCAATAATTACAGACCTACCTTTTCTTTTTTTTATAGTGAACCTGATGGCAAAAACTGCACATTGTCAGCAACACAAGCCCATCTTTCTGCATAAAATGACTGGCTGCATCTTAATCAAGAAATTAAAATAGCTCAGAGAAAAGCAACAAAAGTAATTAGACTCAAGAAAAGACTTCCATGTGAACAAGAATTGAAAAGCTGAAGTTCTAAAGGACACAAATAAGAAGAGACATGAAGAAGTAGACTTTCAAGGATAGGATATTTTCCAGCTGCAAGCTGTGGGGATTCTACCACCTTCCCTAATCTTGGGGGTCTTTGTAGGACCCCAGAAACCAGAGAAAATGTTCAGTCACTTGCCTAACTCTGCTCTGTCAGTCCAAAATTTGCCTAAGTCTCTTCAACTTAAAATTCATAGTCTGCATCTTTTACCCCACAAAATCTGGAAGCACTTTTTTACCCCCATCCTAAATATTTTCCATGTTTTAAAGTTCACCATTATAGTTAGGGAGAACCACTGAGACCCCTGAGAAGTATTTGGCAGAGCCTGCAGTCGACATCTAATCTGCCTGACAAGTGACCACAGCCTTGTAAAAGCTGCTCTCCCCTCCTTCTCCTTCAACTGCCCTTGAAGGTTATGCCATTGAGAAAACAGAAGCAGACAAAAGGAGAAGTGAGTCCCAGCTTACCCAGTCTGGAAAGAGCCCAAGGACCCTTCTTCCTGATATGTTGGCATGGTCACTTCTCATTCTGCCAGGGAAATCCCCCATTGTTAGTCTCCAATAGCTGCAGAGTGACTAGTATTTATGTGGGTAAGCATATTGACCTTTCTTATAAGGATTTCATATGGATATGGCAAGGGATGACTGCTGATGGATGCACCTGAGATAAGGCTCTCTGCATCACATGTTTCAAGGCTATTGCTCTCTTTGAGAGGCAATATGGACATAATTATTGCCTAATTTTTTACTGTTAATGCTGATACTTGCATGCAGTCAGTTGTTATTTTCTGAATTTGCGCAAGTCTTCTTTCACTTGGAATATATGAATTAAATATTTCATACAGAATATATGAAAAACTGAGGCAGTAACACTAGAACACTCTTTCCAAATACTGTAGAAGTCAAAAATGAGCTTTGTTTCCACAAGAGAAAAGACCTTTCTGGCCTGAACTCTTATTTTAGAAATCCTCAATGTGGATGTTCCAGTTCAGTCATTATATTTGTGCAAACAAAGTAGAGAAACCTTTTTATATCAACATTTTTCTCATCTATTTAAAATACTCTTCTGTGCAAGACACTGTTTAAGAAAATGCAGCACAGAAAAGCAGGTGTGTGAAGGTATGTGAAGGAGGTGAGCACAACTCCTCATCCTGACACCACCAGCATTTTTAGTTCTTCCACGATGTCCACACTTCCTCTGTCTCTATCAAGCTACCAGACCACACCACATCACACACAAATGTGTGCATAAGGATAGGTGTGGCTGCATGGGTGTGCAGGAAGCAACCAGCATGAAGTAGGACATTTGTGTTGATAGCAATAGCAGGTTTGTGTGGGTGAAAGGAGACACATTTAGAAATCTAGGACAACAGGAAACAATGGCTCACTAAAGCCATATGTAAAGAAACAGACATCTCATCTATTAAGTCATGATTCATTCATGTGCCAAAGCTCCATATCTAAACTCAGAGTAATTACTGTTGAGTCATGCAGACAAGGAGACGAGCTGGGAGCTGGCACAGGTATTGCCAAGGAGTGATACAGCAGCAATCACCTGGGGTGGGGAGAAGGGAGGTGCCGCTTCAAAATCTTGGGCAAGGCCAAAGGCCACACAATGAGATCAAACTACCAGTGTTTTTTGTAGAAGAAAACACTTTCCATTCTGTCTAGATACTAAGAAAACCTTAAAAATGTAACAAGCTACCTGCTTTTTGGTGTACAGCCTGATATAATAGCTTTATTAGGACTAAGCTGTCCTGCTATGTCTCTCTCTGATACATGCTGCTAGCTAAAGAAGGAACATGTATCGTGGGAAGCAGAAGTGAGAAGGTCAGATTGTACAGTTTCATGCAAAGCTTGGCCTTTCTCTGTCTCTGGAGAGGCACTGTCCATTCTGGGCATGATAATCTTCATGCAAAAACCTATTTGCTCACATTTTCTTGCTGTCCTTTGCATGGTGACTTTGCAAAACTATGAAAAGATGATTTATGCATGACGTACAAGAGGGCTGGCTATGAGTCACAGTCAAGATGTACAAGTTCATTCAATGGAATGTTCTACACTAACCAGTTATTATTTGAATTCACTGCCTTGGTTGAAAATTCCACCACTGCTTTGCACAGCACACAAATAAAGCACAGAGTTAACAAAGCTAGCTAAGTTAACTGGGAGCACAGGCATGTGTCTTTAGGAGACTTGTCCTGACACAGCAAGGGATGAAGTGCGTTTTGGGGAGCTGGTAGCCCTCAGGAGAGTGCAAGTTGTCAAAGTGTTCTGTCAGCACTGCCTAATGACTCAAACATTTCCAGGCATGCCCTGTGCAGAAGAGGATCAAAGCTGAAGCAGTTGCCAGGGAGAGAAGTCTCATTCCCAGGCTGGAGGGTACTGCACTTCCTCCTTGGCCTGCTGCTGCTCTTGTAATGTTCCTGTGTGCCAGGATGGAGTCTGTCACTGTAGACCAGATTTTTGTGGATCTTCAGTATGTGTTCCTTTCTCTATCAGGAGGGTCACATTCCTGTTGGCTATTTAAACCAAAATTGACAGGCAGCCAGGTTCCTCCTACATGCGTTTATTGTGGCAGCTCCCTATTTTCCTCTTTAAAGTGCATTGAATTCACAGAAATGCATAAACCTTGACCCAATAATTTAAGTTTAAAATTTAATACTCACCAAATATATAACATACTGGAAATAGAAAAGGTTTATTAAGACTTTTGTTTTGTTAGTACCTAAGCAATTAAATACATTTTGGGGTAATAGATTTCCATTATTACTCTGAAAGATAAATTAATATTTTCAGTCATTAGCTAAAATAAAACTGATATTGTTATTTTGCAAGTAACTGACTTCTCAATCTTTGCTTAGGGAATACTGATTTGAGATTTTGAGAATCCAGAAATGAAAAAAATGCAAAATAAAAACATTCATTAAGAAGTCCTTATGATTAGCTTTCCTTACCCCTCTGTAGAAAGTTTATGCTGCTGGTGGTGGCTTTGCAAATGAGTCTGTTCTTGGAGGAGCCTAAAAAAATCTTAGTCTCACATAGAGATAGATAAAAGCTGTAAAGCTGAGGGTAGGGCAAAAATTCATTTATTGGCTATGCTGGACTTCTAATCTCTTTTTTTTTCTTTAATAAATAGAAAAGTCTAATTTGAATTATCAGAAGCACCTGAAAATATGTGTAGAAGGACTGATAGATCATATTTGCTATATTACAGATAATTGATGCAGTTTATTACCTCTGTATTGTTTATTATCTGTGTATATTATCTATGAAAGTGGTAGCTAAGAGCAGTTATGAGAGTAAATTCTTAATAAACCTTCTTCATTTAAACTGTATTCAAAAGAGTAACTTTTTATATTTTCAGTGTTCAAAATGTGTTTCAAATAAATCCAAATATCATTGCTCATGAAAACATTTCATCTTACTAAATTAATGAAGAGTTTCTGACTTTTAAGTAGGTATTCAAGAATGCATTATCTTGTTTTCATAATCTTTTTTCTGTTAGAAAAGTGGGTGTCGTGAGTCATTTCTTTTTGAGTTGCATAAGCCAAAGACTTGTGTATGACAGGACAAATTTACTTCCCAATTAATATAAATAACGTATATAGCTACTGTCCTTAGTTAAGAAATTAAAAAAAAAAAAATAAATAAAAATTGTTATAGAGTTCATAATATGCTCTCAGATAATAAGAGTACCAAAAAATTACTACCTAGACCGTGTTAGGATATACAGCATTTCATGTGTAATCTGACAAAATATATACTGTCTCAAACATTTAAATAAACAAGATTTTCGTCCAAGGAAGAGAAGACAAATTATATAAACAACCTTGGCAGAAAATTTTGAATGGTCAGTGCTTGTCTCAAGATGAAAGCATTCAAAATATTGCCAGCAGGAAGGAAGTTTCCAGTGAGAAGAATCTTCAAGAACCTTTCAGAAATGGAATATTGGTGCAATGAAAGAGTCGTGGTCCTGAGAGCAGTAATGGGCCTGATGTCCTTGCCCACTCCCTGGCTGTCCCTGCCCAGCACCCCATGCCAGCCCCCTGGAGCCACCATTCCCTGCTCCAGAGATGCTGTGGCAGAGCTTGTCTCCAGCCCCCCACAGCCCTGCCTGGCCTGGCCACAGCCCAGAGGGGCTGCCTCGGTTCCTGCTGCTCCTGGATGGGGCAGTGGGGTGGGCCCTGGCTGCCAGACCCTTCCCTGGCAGACTCTGGGGGACTCCCTGCCACTCCATCCACAGAGAACCATCCCAGGTGCCAGAATAGTATGGCTGCATCACAGAGCTGCTTTCAATTCTGCAAAAGCATACACCTACATCCCTTGGCCAGATTTCTTCACAGTGCTTTTATTTTTAATCAACAAATTTGTGTTTAAAGCACAAACACATTAGAAAGCCTGCCTTTCTGACGTAAGCAGCATACACATGCCAGTGCTGGAAAGGCAGAGATTTCCCATCCTTCCCCTCAATCAGAGGAACAGCAGCTGTCAGATTTTGTGGCTGTTTCCTGACCAATACCAGGTACCTTCATAATCTGTGGTTATTAATGTATTTTTAACTTCCAACAGAAAACTTCCAGTAGGTATGTCAAATAAACCACAAAGTTTGAGGCTTGCCTGTTGCTTCTAACACAGATTAGAAAGAACTACAGGGAAAGCTGAAGCAAGTAAAACCTGTAAAATAGAGCAACACCCAGTGCCCCAGAAGCAGCCTCAGAAGGAGTGGAAGGATGTGATTCCACAGTAGCTCTCCATGCTCAAGCCAGTGCCACATAGCACATCTTCATCCCATGGGTTAACTTCTGACTCCAGCTCAACCTCTTGTCAGTGAGGCCCCCCCCTTCTGCAAACCTATTTTCAACCCAGCCAGAGTCCCAGTTGCAAGGTTGTGCAATATTTTCACATCCTGCCTGCGAGACACTGCATTAATTATTGGTGAGTTTTTTGAAGTTTCTCTTTATGAGGTCTCCAGCCTAACAACATTCCCCTTCAGGCAACCCTGTCCTCCAGCACACAGACTGTTCCTCCCACTTTGGTGCTATCTGCCAATTTGTTGAGGGTGTGTTCCACTCTATTATCCCAGCCATCAATAGACGTCAATATTGAACAGTTTTGACCCCAGCATCCATCCATGGGAAACACCATTAATAACCAGACACCAACTTTACTATGAACACTGAGCATGAGTTAATTTCTGCAACCATGTTACAGTGTACCCATCTGGAAGAAACTCCCTCAGTTTGTCTGTTATATGCTATCAGAGAATGCAGCAAAAATCTTGCTAAAGTCAAGGCCAATGATACCTACCTCTCTCCCGTTGCTCCTAAGGCCAGCCATTTCATTCACAGAAAATACTCATGCTAACTAGGCATGATTTGTTGTTCAAAAATCCACTAGGGCCATTCATAGTCCCTTTCTGGGCTTTCATGCACTTGGAAATGGCTTCCAAGTTAATTTGCTCTGTAATCTTTCCCAAGAAATGACTTGGGGCCAAGTGTCCTGTAGTTGTCCTGTAGGTAGAGCCTCCTTAGTACACAGGAAAGTGCCTTTTTCTCATCACTGGGAAACTCTCCTAACCACCACTGTCTTTCAAAGCTGATGGAGACTGGTTCTGCAATACAGTCGGCCAGTTCCCTCAGCATGCAGGCTGCACCCATGGATATCTTTACATCCAAAGTGCTTAAATAGGCCATAACTAGATCCTCTTTTTGTATGGTAGTGCATCTCCCCCTCAAACTCAATCAGTCAGCAGGGACCTAGAGATGTCTGAGGAAATGTTGCTCAGTAAAGACTGAGGTGAAGAAGGTACTTATTTGTGGTTTTCATGTTCTTTTTCAACCACCACATTCAGCAGCCAGTCTTGCTGGCAAGGTAACTACAGCAAATGTTTTTTACATTTCTCACCAGGTTTAAATCCAGCTGAGCTTTGGCTTTTCCCTGCATGCCTGAGCAATGCCTCTGTACTCCTCCCATGTAACCTGGCACCACTACCACCTTATGTACACTTCAGCCTCAGCTGAGGCTGAGTTGAAAGCTCTGCTTTCAACCAAGCTGGCTCCCAGTCATGCTAGATTCCCTACTTAAACATATTCAGGAATTTTGGACAAAAACAAACTATTAACTTGTTATACACAAGCTTTTTGGTTATAAAACATGTAGATACTAGCAACAGCTATTTTGAATAGCTTTGATATGCACAAGTCAATAATATATCTTCTTTGTCCTCCAGATTCATCAATATCAATAATTCTAAAAAAAAAAAAAAGACAGTACCATCTAAAATGTTTCTTCTTCCTAGATTTCTCATATTTCTTACAAACAAGTATCTAAGAGTCTTTCCTGCTTCCTTTGTGTACAGAGGTATGGATAAAGTAATGTGCCATCAGCCTGTGTAAGTAAAATATGGTAAGTAATCCAACAAGTAACAGGCCTCTACATTAGTCATCTTAACTATTTTATTGACTATTAAAAATTCAAATAGACTAACTGTTTTATCTTCATTAGCCATTTATTTGATTTTATTCTTGTAAGTCTTTTATTCTGATGTATCTTGTATTCTAATACACCTAAATGTGTTTTTATATACCTAATATGTTCTCATATGCCATAGTACAGATACAAGAGTTGTGCTCATAAAAGCTATTGAGTCACTGATTGGTAGAATCATGCACATTTTATGCTTTGTTACACCATCATAAGTCAAACACAAATGACATCCTCTCATTTACTGCTTTTACTGCTGTGTAAAATGAAAAAAAATCGTGAAGAAACTTAAAAAAAAAAAAAAATCCAAAACATTTTCTTATAAGGATTGGGAAAATCCATAGAAACCAAATCACATGAGTCATGAGATAACACAAAATTATCTTTCAGCTCTCTTATTGTCTGTGTTTATGGCATGAACGTTTTTCACCCTATGAACTGTAAATTTTTTTAACCATGCATTCTGCCTTTCATCACCTCCTCACATCTCACAGACTGATCAGGAGGAGGATGTGTCACTGTGAAAGCTACACAGGTAGCATTTAAGTAAGAGCAGAAATTGGGAGGATTAGTTTTTCATAAGTGATGTGTGTGTGGTGACTCAGTGCTTCTGTTTGGAACTACTTACCTTTGAGATGAGAGCATGACAGAGAAACCCTCTCCCATCCAAGTGTCCATGGCCACACTTGCAATCTGCTTTCAGCTCTGTGGTGTCACATTGACCCTAACCCCAACAGTCGTGGAGGTGTAGAGGAAGCCTTTCAACCGAACCGCCCTACTCCCAAGACTGACAGCAATTTATGAATGTGTCAGATGTAATTTCTTTAAAAGATACATAGAATAAGTGGGTTGCAAAATGTTACAAAATCCAGATACTTTCACAATGTAAGCTTGTAGCTGCAAGTCAAGTCTGTACCCAAGCTAAAAGGCACATGGATGTAGTAGTCAGCCTTCTGAATCCCCTGTGCTTGTATCAAGGGAGGGTCACTGCCAGTCAGCCTAGAGATGCCTCATTTGGATTCCCATTGCAGGTCTTGAGGCATAAATGTAAATTGTTTAATAAATTAATATTGGTAAGTCCAGTCTTTCACCCCTGGATGTGCTTGAGTAACGATCAAAGATGTATAAAAGAGAGCTAGAAACAGATTATCATTGGATGTATTAATGCCTGTCTTTGAAATGAAAATCACGATAAAGAAAAAAGCAAATGTGTATGTTTGTCAGCTGAAGTGGGTATCTGAGACTGACTGATAAGGACAAGATTTTTCCTATGTGCTCTTTAAGAAAAGTATGAAGCAATTATTTCCAGAGTGTTAGACAGCTATTGTATTTATGATTATTGAGGCTACTGAAACTGTAAAGTATGTTCAAAGTATGTTCACCCACATCTTTTTCTACTTTCTCCTACTGATGCATCCCAGATCTCATCACTCACTATGCACAGAGCTGGGGGACACCAGCCCAGCCTGTGGATTCTCCTGGAGGAACCATGAACATGAAAGCTCAATGCTGCAACTATTTTCCAGAAATCATGATCCTAAATAATGCCAAAGTCCACATATTCTTTTGGGAGCAGAGGGTGGATCTCCACTCATGTTACGAAACTCAGGATGAATATTCATGTATATTTGGTCCAGCAGGAATATGGATGCCCTGAAGATGCATGAGGTAGAAGTAAGGTGGATTTCTAGCCATCTTGTCCTCCTTGCAGGATTAATACTTCACTTCTTCTTCCAAGTATTGAAGCAGGAGCCCTATATCCATAACTTTCCAGAGTCAGATGAGCAGAGCTTATGCTGCTGTTGTTCACTGGAAGTTCACAATAGGACATTAGCACCATATCCATGGCCCCTGGGCAGGTGGTGGTTCAGATGAGAGGCAGATGTCAGGATGCCACATGAATCCCAAGTGCCTGGACCCTCAGCCTGCAGCAGCACATGTTGGGAATTTGGTTCTCTGCTGCTACTCTGAAGTAGGACAATCCTTGATTCCTAAAAGCTTCATCTATTTTTTCACCCTGGATTCAGTGTGTTTTACATTGGTCAGAGAGCCAGACATTTCCAGGGCAGGCTGATCTTGCTGTCCTGTCCAGGACCAAGAACATGCATGAACAGTAAAGCTGCTGATCCCATGAAGTGCCAGAATGATGATGTGCTGCATTAGCTCATCCAGTTGAAAGAGTGAGGATAGTGTGAAGCATCTTGGCTGGGATGGTGCTGCACCCTATGGCAGTAGAGCCAAGAGCCAAGTTCACCTTGCACATTGTCTTGCACACTGACTTGCACACTGACTGAATGCCCCCAGAGACATAAACTTGATACTGATCAATTATTTATCAGGAAATAAATTCATAAAGGATTCCACAAAATTATACTCTTCACTANAAAAAAAAAAAAAGTAAGAATAACCCCAAATCTCTGGCTACTGGTGTTAGTGTGCTGCATTTAAAATTCTGCTGTAGTTTTGCTACTGGCCATTTACAAACACTGTAGAGGTAAAGAGAAGGTAGCAACCAGAGTCTGAACCCAATGCTCAGTATGAGTAGCAGTATTTTCTATAATTCAGGCTGTTTAAGCAAGTTATGGACCCAAAACCTGATCAAAGTCAATTGAAAGTTTTCCTTTGCTAGGATGCCTTAAATTTCCGGTAGAGCCAGCTTCTCTGTGTTAGCTGTCTGTATACATTGCTCATAAGGGTCCCTTTTCCCTACTCTTTTGCAGGAGAGTTCCACTGACTTGAGGCTTCCAAATGAAGAGAAGACACAAAGTTGCTGATATGGTGCCAGTGTTTTCTAGAACAATCATTGCTTTTGGTCTGTCTTACCAGACAAGACCCTCTGTAAAATGTTCAGTGCTTATACTCACCTCTGATGCTTCTTGTGCTTGTAGTGGTTGGTTCCATCTATGCCACACTTTTGGAGATCACTGACTTTTCACTTAACTATCAACCAAATGTGGTTGATAATGATAAAATAGCATTTTGTAACCAGAGAAAATGATCTAAATACCCTTTGTGCCTCAAGAGAGATCTGGTTTTCCCCAGAAATTCTATGTGTTTGTTCCACTGGATTATGAAAGTATGACAAATGCAGATATTCTTTTGATGGGTATTACATTAACTCCTTTAAAATAAACTGAACACATGATTTCCAATAAGAAAACTAAATTGGACACATCTTTTTTGGTAATCAGAATTCATCTTTTAAGCTGATAAAAAAGAAAAAGGTACACAAGTTACTTAAAATTTTTACCCATTATTCTTGTGTATATTGTGCCAGATTTCTGATTGTGAAGAAGATGAGTGAGTCTCCTCTTTTTTTGCTTTTACTTCAGTCTTGTTGACAGTATTTAGCTGGCTTCTTTTCCCTAGTAAGGCCAGATCAAGCTGACACTTGTTTACTTTTAAGACATGAGTAACTAACTCCACTTGCTTCAGCCACACCATGCATTACAAAACCCAGGGTTCTCACCAGCTTGTGGATGATAACATGGATCACCTTTGCAACAGGTCTGAAATGACAGTGCAAAATCTGAGAACTGCTAAAGCAGATAGCATGTTTTTTTCATGCCAGTTTACTTGACCATTAGCTTCGGCTGCTCAGGGCTTTTCTCCCAGCCTCTGCTGCCCTGGAAAACCATTTATTGAATAAAAATGGTACAAAGTGGTATAAGGAACAAATAGAAAACTATTTTCTTTATATTTAGTAAGAGACATTCCATGATCGTTTATTTCCTGAGATGAGCTTCCCATGGAAGCAGAAGGAGCTAGCCCTGCAGGTGTGGGGTGAAGGTTATTTAAGGCTTTGGGAGAGGAGAGTAGGAGCCCAACAGCCCATACCTGATGTCAGTTTAAGTTGCTGTAGTACCACACCCAATAGGCAAAATATTAGCTAAAATTACTTTCAACTGTTATTAGATTTGTTACCTTGTTATGATGGTTTATCTGAAATATCAGTTGGCTTCTTTCTTTTTCATCTATCTGTAGAAATTATTCTGAGCTGTTACTAGAATGAAACCAAGCATGGTGAAGGGAACATTAGTGTTCTCAAGAATACAAAAAAACAGTCTCCAGTCTTAAAAGCTCCAGGCTGTTCTAGTGGTAGTGAAGAAGGGTTAGGTTTGTTGTTTGCAAGGCAGTCCACAATATTGAACTCAGATGCATCAGAGTCATAATGTATTCCTGTAGTTTAAAGTATGCAAAAAAGTAAAGCAATTGACCTAACAGTGTTCTTTCAATTTTATACTAATTTTGATTTATAAGAACCAACTGTGTTGGCTCCAAGGCACTGCTAGAGATTAATAAGCCATTTGGAAAACTTGAAATGACTACATGAAGCACAGAGCAGTAAAAGAATTGGGGTTTGGATCTGAAATATGAAGGGGTTTTAGATGCTTTAAATGAAAACTCACTGAACAATACCATCTGAACCCCCCCTTTGCTTCAGTGTGTTTTTTGCCTAAAAGACTAACTTTTCTGCTAGAATCCATCAGTGCCTAGATTTCCATTCTAAAGATCTTCATAAAACCCCCTGTGGTACTCCACACGTAAAACTCAGTAATGCTCACAAGTGTCTGTCCTCTATATGTCTTAATGCATGACTCATCTGAAAGTCCTTCCAAAGCATTGTCAGTAGTTTTTTCCTGTCTTGGTACCTGTCCTCCTAGTCCAGGTGGCCTCTTCCTTAGCTGGTTGGTTTATTTCAGTCCTGTTTTTAGGATCTACATAAATACCTACAGGCTAAAAGTGGGGCTAATGAAGAGTTTGGAGAATTAAAATCAAGGTGTAGCTAATCCCCACCAAAGCTTTTATTTGTCCAAAAGCCTTTGGGCATGTCTGTTTTTACCAGAACAATTCTTGTGGCTCCTACAGTTGTTATTTTTTGTAGACTAAAGTGGGCTTCCCATTACCTAAAACTATTTGGATCTGCCTGCCAGTAGTCTTTCCATCTAAATCCCATTCCACTGTGCAGGTACAGAAGATGATTACTAGAATCGTGTCGTTATCTCACATCAGATATTATTAAAAGTTGCATCATGAAAAGTTCTCCTCTGGCTCTGAGCTCTCATACAACAGTAGTTTTCAGACTAAGCTTTTTTTATATATATATTAAAAAATGTAGTTTTGTCATGTTCTTAGTCTTGATTTTCTTGCATAACTTGACTTCCAGAGAATAATTGGCAACTAGAAGGCAATGTTTCTAGTATAAATATTTCTTATAAAATTAGGTTCTTTCTTCACTGTTTCATTTCCCTTTTACACCCTTCAGATGCATTATTCTCCCCTCTTCTTGATTTTCCTTTAAATGCGTTTTCCTGAAAACATGGCAATACTGCCAAGGGAATCTTTCCTTTTTTTGACATTGCATTTTATCTCTGATTTTAGGTATTCTCATAAAGCAGATAGAATATTTGTGCTGAAGAGCAGAGACCAACAGAAACATGAATATCATAACTGGGAACAGAAGTATCACCAGAAATCAATGCTCTTGGTATGAAGAACAACACACTGAATGAGGAGGAAAATTCCTATTGTCTAAACATGCTTCCATAAAGGCTTTATTAAGTTTATTTTTGCCCCCATATCCAAGCTGTTTCAGTTTAGTTTTAAAAACTGAATGTGCTTTCTTACATATTTACATTACTACAGTGCTTAGTTTAGGTCTCAGCTGCAGGCAGATGAGCAATTCTAATGTTACAAGGACAAAAAACATGTATGCAGGCAGAGAAGGTTAAAATTAGATGGGCTGTTTGCTACTTGTCACATGCTGTTTTAGATTGCATCGGCAGCTCCATGTATGCTATACTATAAAAAGATTAGTCAAAGCCAATGAAAGGAAAACATTGAAATTGTAACACTGGAAAGGAAAAAGAAAAATAACTGTGTACCATTAACAGTCCAATATTTACCCTCAAGCACTTCTAAAAAAAATCTTTTTACTGGTGTTTTGCCCACTCTATAATAATTACAATGTTACAGAACTTAATTATAGGTCAAAAAAGAAAAAAAAATAAAAAAGTGAATATATTAGAGTACAATGCTTCCATAAAACGATAAATAGTTAAAATTAGTGTGCATGACCATCCATGGAAACCTGTGTTTGTATCACTGATTCTAATAAAAGAGAGGTGTACAGTAAGACAAACCACGGTGACACATGATTACATTAAACAGACACAGTAAATCTCTCACAGCACCTGTAGTTTATAACTTAGAGAATTGGGAGGGTTTGGGGAAGAATCTTGAACTGACAGAATTCTAGCTGCTTGATAAGGTTGCTTTAGTTAGAAAATAATTCCAAATATTAGGAAATATTTCACATTCCTATCCAATATGCAAAAACAAAGCAAACATAAAAGCGTTTTGAAATCATAGTTTTATCTAATTTTCTATCTTTCCTGAATTAAAAAGACTAGCATTATATTGTGACTCTTGCAATATGTGAGTTTTATTAACACTTGATTAAAATGTTAGAAAATTAAGAGTAGCTTCTTTGATTATTGGATGATATTTCAGAAATCAGGTATTAAAGTATCTGTGACAGTTACCTAAAAGATTTTTATAATTATTAATTTTCACTACTGCAAGAAAAAATGTTGGGTCAAATGTTTTAATTAAAAGTTTTTTGCCAAAAGGAAGGAATTTTTTTTTTTAATGTAAAAACCCCTAGTAGTTAATTCAGAAATACAGAATCACTTTGCATAAACATTTTTTAAATTATTTAATATCTTGCTAATTCTTAATTTTCAAAACAATTCTTTCTTAAAGAATGTTTTCTGTATTTTTCTTTCCACAAGGATGAGTCAGTTATTTGAAAATATATTTTTTACTACATTTATAAATGGGTTACAAGTATATTTTATTTATACATTTAATTCTGGTTTCTTCTAGTAGGTGGAAATAGCCAGATATTTCTATGTAGACTCCACATTTAATCAGAATGTATAGTCAGAAGAAGGGCCCATTGTACTCAGTGTAGTGAAAATTCATTTTCAAAATTGAATCAGTTCAGATTTCAGTAAGTGAAGAGATAAATAAATTAGTTTCATGTAAAAACAAAACAAAACTAATAAAGCAGGCTGGGAATCCATTATTGGCTGCACCAAATCCCCTAATAAAGAGTTTTCCATTAATAAAAATTATAGGTCTTGCTTGAATGGTTAGAGACTTTAAGAACAAGACTGAAAGGGAGTCACAATCAGAAGATGAAATTTTAAAAGGTTGAATAAGTGTTATTTTGAATAAAAAGAGTTTACTGGCTTTGCATCACTTGACAGAAAAGACATGTGTTTTTCTACAATGTTCAGACAGTGCAGGGAAATGGTAGAGGATATTACAGATTGTTCCCACTACCCTTTTTATATGCTGTAAAGCCAGATCCTTACTCACATGGACTCTCTCAAGGCTCAGGAGGAAGGTGGGGTCCAAAGACGAATAATGATATCTAACATAGATTTTTCAAGGTGAACTCCTTACATGCTGAGTGGTTGCTACTACTTAAATGGGCAATGAAAATAGGTGAAAATATACTCTTAGCCATAAATATATACAGCTTTTTTTAAATTGAAAGTAATAAACTGTTAAAGAGATTAGAATAATAAACAGAGGAATAATTGCTCTGTTTACCAGAGTACAGTGTACTCTCTAAAACATCCTGCCTTGAATAGTAAACAGTTTCAGATGCCTCAAAAATATCTAAATAAGAAATGGGAAATCTCCAAAAAAGAAACCTTTTCCCTTTCAGAAAGGTAAAACAGCAAGAAAGTACTTAAGTAGTTATTGATCAACAAATTGATAACACAGTCTTTGACTGCATATATCAGGTTCCTTATTTACAATTCCATTACATAATCTAACCAACATATCTTAAAATACGTGCAAGGTCAAAATTAGCAGATGGCCATCTTTCTCTGCTCAAGAATGCCTTCAAAAGCTGGTCTCTGAATAGCAGTTGGCAGGAAAAGTATGCAGATGGCTGAAGTAACTTTAAAATACATCCATTACTGATACTGGATTAAATGGAATAGATAAATACACATCATAATCACTGATGATTAATTACAAACAACAGACTTATGATATATGTGTTTCATATGCTAGTTCTTCAAGTGGACTGCTAAGGCAGCTGGGCATTGAATAAAAAGATTAAAACCCAAATTAGATATGCTGTTGGCAAAAACAAAACCAAGAAAAAAATCCATAAGTAGTCAATCAGCTGCTCAATAGAACAGATATCTCTTGCACTGTACCCTGAAGGTCAGTTGTCTGTGACTCTGATAGCATGTCAAGAAGAGTGATTTGCTTCAACTGAAAAGAAGTCTGTCCATAATTGAAATATAGCCAGTCTGCTATTAAATTTAGATCCCTTTTCTCCCTCAGAAAAACAGGAGACAATCTGTATTGTGTACCCACAGGCATAATAAAGAACACAACAATTGAGCACATATCAGAGAGCCGAAATAGCTTTAGGCTACCTATGGTTGGACTAAAAAGATATAGCAGTGGTTCTTAAAACCATTCAAAACAGTCATGGAGGTCATTAAATTACAAGTTGCATTCTGGACTGGTGTATCATCTATAGCACAAAGTCAGAACTGCAGAAAAAATAGATGTCTATCCTTTACCTTGGCCTACTGGCCTCCACACCAATGCTACCTAATGTCAACATCACACACCCCTTTACGGTTTTCAGAATCCTCTTTCAGGCTGGTATTAGTGGTGTCAGAGTTTGTGTGTCACTTTAATGTAATGGAGTTCTTCCCCAAAATTGTTTAATCTACACAGACATCAAACACAGCATCATCATGAGGTGATGCTTCAGCTAAAATAATTTCCTTTTTTGATGAGAGGCTCATGCTGTATTATCTGCATCCTTACTGAAATACATGTTAATAGAGAACAAGGGAAAACATGGGGATTAAAAAAAACACTCTTTCACTAAACTTTTATTAGAGGAAGTTTCAAAAGAATATGCCATGTTTCCTTTTTCAGTAAGGATTCCCCATTAATAAGCAATCAATTATACTCATCAAGAAGGAATCTAATGTGTCTGCACTACCTTGTTTATTGTATCAGTTTATCTGTGGCATTGTAATTACTGTAGCATCTGAGCATACCATCAGCAATGACAGCTTTACCCCAGTGTGATGAAAAGCACTGACATGAACCTCAACCCAAGTCCATTTCAAATGTTTGCTCACATCTTCCTGGTCACCAGTCTCAATTATTAATTCTATTGTTGTCACTACAGAAGCAACACATGTAGACCCTGAATATTTTTCAACAAATAACCCTATCCTGGTCCCATAGGATTCCTGAGTCTGAGTTTGTAATTTTTTTTTTTTCACATAGAACTTTGAAAAAGCAGAGGAGTAGATTAAGATCATGCACACAAGAGCTACCAGAAGAAAAAGATAGGTAAAAAAGAGCCATGGGACTTACCTGTCTACATATAACATGTTCTTCCTACAGGAAAATCATGTTTCAGTAGTTGTAACACTATCAAACTGTTCCAGAGTATTGAAGGCAAAGACTCTGCTCCACTTCAGGTTTAATTGTGTTTTGGTTTTTTTTAATTGTAGTTTCTAGGCATACCTATTTTGAAATTATGTGTTTTTAAAGTATTTGGAAAACAGTGAAATATCTTCACTTTCTCTTATTACTGTGTCTCATAACTGGTTTTTTTCTGTTATTGTTTTCCATCCCCCACTCAGACTTACAAAAAAATTTGCTTGAGAATCTTCACTTGAGAAACATCAGGAAGACTGAAAACACCCAGTTACTCAAGAGAATAAGATTAAGCCATCTCCACTAAGTTGGTGCAGCTCTAGCTGAGAAGGAAAATACCCACTCATCATTTCAAAACCAGATGTCTTATTGAACAATTTTATTCTAGAATTCTGGATTAATGAGTTTGATATATGATTTCAGTGGATTGCATCTGACTAACTGGACCCATGGCCTATAGCAATACCGCATAAGAGTAATTGTACATGAATGATATTTTTCTGATGTACTTCTGTAGTGTTCCAATTTGTTCAACTGCCAGATGATAGAAAAATAAAACTGAGGATATGGAGAGGAGAAACTGAAATGGGTATTTAAATCTCTTGGACTGTATTATCATTTTGACATTTTAAGACAATGTATAATTGTTATATCTGAATTTCATGAATGTTACAAGAGTTTTGCAATTTTGTGTAATCTTTATGATTGGTGAAGGCAAGGCATGTTACCAAACACATTTAGTTCTCAGTGATTTATATTTTGTGACTTCTCTATATAAAGGAGAGATATAAATTGTGTTTATGGACCTGAACCAAAAATTCCTATATTTATCTTGAGAATAAAATATACTTGAGACTATTTAACATCTAGACTTGTTTAAAATGGCTCTATATATTATATCTTTTGCATTATACCTTTATATAATTTTGCCTCTGAAATTTATAATGCATACATATTTCCATTAAAAGTTGTATTAAAAAGATAGGACAATCTTTGTGATAGCCAGTTTCATTAAAAAGTATTAATGATTTTCTGCAGAAACAGATAGCAGTGATCAAGTATAATTTTAAAAAATTTTAATTAAATCATTACAAGTTAACCTTAGCCAGGCAGAATTTTGAAACAAGAACTCTATTAGGGAAGTGCATTGATTTAATTGCACTTTTTATACTCTTAGTCAAAATGTCAAATGTATGCTCTGAATTGTATATTATCTAATGGCATGATTACTTGCTTGTTAATAATTGTATCACTCATCTGAAAATACTCTTCTGACATTTAGCTTTACTCTGCTTTTTAAAGTAAGGCATGATTTAGCTAAGGCAAAGAAAAGAACATGAAGTAGGATGCATATGGAGTTAATTATTTACTGTGTAAAATTACATTTACATTTAACTGAGTTAAACCTGATCAGCTGGGGTTTTTAAACTCCTACTGGTTATGGACATGGATGATGCCCTTTTTGGATTCATCTGCCTGCTGCCTGCCCTCTGCACTTGCTCCCACTGCTGCCAATCCACCAAGGCACCTCCTCACATTTCCCTCAGAAGTTCCAGTTCAGCACTGACTGTTTGAATAGTCAGCTTAACAGTTTAAGTCATGGCATTGTCTGGACCAATAAAAAGATGCAATGCTAATAATACATTACTGAAGCTAATACATGTCACTGCAGATGAGAAGCCCTCATGGAAGCTATTGCTGCAGAGCAGGGCAATGCCTTATGCAGAGGCTTTGGAAAGGATACATACCCTCAGCTAAGCTTTTATGCAGTCTTCAGGACTGGCAGGTGTGGGCAGGTCATACTCTGGCCAAATTACACCTCTCAGCGATGATGTTCCATCCACACATAAAATGCTTTGGTCATACAAACCCTGACAACGTTGGGCAAGATCTAGGTGGGAGCTCACTCTCAAGGGAAGAGCAGAGCACAAATCCCAACATGCTCTGAGTCCTGCCCCGGATGGTTAACCATGCTGGATGTAAGTTAATGTTTGCTTTGACCTGTCTAGGCTTGTTCAGCAAACAGAGAAACTGGCCTGCAGGCCTGCTGACAGCACAAAGGAAATTTCAACGCTGGATTTGGTCACAACAAATACCTTGTTTGGGGTAATATCTTCAACATAATAATCAGTCTGGAGAAGACAAGGCTCAAGGAGATCTTATAGAAACTTTCCAGTACAAAAAGAGGACCTAAAAGAGCTAGAGAGGAACTTTTCACAAGGACTTGTAATGATAAGACAAGAGGGCATTACTTCAAATTGAAAGACAGGAGGTTTAAATTAGATATTAGGGAAAAATTCTTTATTGTGAGGGTGGTGAGGCACTGGAACAAGTTGCCCTGAGAAGTTGTAAATGCCCCATCTCTGGAAGAGTTCAAGGCCAGGTTGAATGGGGCTTTGAGCAGCCCATGGTAGGGGGCTTGGAATTTGAAGATCTTTAAGGTCCCATCCAACCCAAAAAATTCTGTGTTTCTATAATAATAGTTCCATTTTGTAGTACAGAGTGGACTTTCAGCAGTTGTTACTGGGCATGGATAGATAATTTTCCAAAACAATTTCCCATCAGGTTACAAACAAATTGAATTTTATTAATTTCACTTTTTAGTGGTTAATATTAGCAAATAGTTTCTATTTCCTAGGCAATTATGGGGAGAAAAAGTGATTGTAACATAATATTTCCTGCTACCACTACTTGTTCCTGCATGGGTGGACATGGTAGAGGAGAAACATTTTTAAGGAGAAAATTTTTAAGGACTCATGTCCTTAAAAATATTATATTGAATGTATTATGTAGTAAATTATAAAAATTAATAAATTGTCTCAAGTAAGCAAATTGAGAGCCTTCTAGCTCTTAAAGTCACAGCTCACTTCCCATAAGATCCCACTAGATCAAGGATTCAGGTTTCACTGTAGTGTATGCCATCAAGTCCAAGTGGAGAACTCGGAACTGCCACTGCAGAGCTCCTCACCACAGCACTGTGTCTCAGCATCTGAGAGATGCAGGACTAACGAGCCATTTCCCAGTAATGTTTAGACACATCATAGTAAATGATTGCAATTTAAATATTTCCTATTGTTATACTGAACACTGTATGTCAAGCAGACAACAGACATGCTGATTCTCCTTTTCCAACAAGCTGAACTAACATTCATCCCTCTCCCATTGCAAGAGGCTGGTGCTGCATTACCACAGCCTATTTGAACACTGTCGATAATTTAAATGCAGTCAAAGCCAAGATAAGAAAATAGGTAGAGTCATGTTTCCAGTTGCTGCTTTGCAAATCACAAAGCAGAATCTCTCATTCAAAAGGAAAAAAAATAGAAAAAAGAAAAAAGATCCCAAAGGAAAAAAAAAAAAAAAAAAAAAAAGAAAAAAAAAAAAAAAAAAAAAAAGAAAAAAAAAAAAAAAAAAAAAAAGAAAAAAAAAAAAAAAAAAAAAAAGTGCAATTAAAATGAAAAGGAAAAGGAAAAACTAGAACAGGTACTGCCACATCCCAGAATTAATTACTGTGTCTGAGTTCAAATGTCAGATTTGCTACCTGAAAGGTGTCTCAAAGGTGCTGTATATCACCTAGCAATTTTTGCACTGCTTTCTCCTGACATCTTCTATGAAGTGTCAGAAAATTAGGCTCAAAATTTCATTTAGAGAAATACAGGAAGATGTATATTAGAACAGACTGATGATATATAGAATTTAATATATTGCTCTGTCTTTTCATCTGTACCCAATGCACCAAAGTTATCTTTAAAGAACTTAGATTAAGCTTACCAATATAGGTAAAATTTCTTGCCAGTACTGTGATGCTTGAGGATTTTAAAATATATTTTAGTTGCTGAAAATGTATGTACTTTTTGAATCCATAAAATAAACTTTTCCTATTAATGGACACTAACTTCCATAGCAGAATTAAAAATACATTGTGATCATGATCCATGAGAAAACAAATACAACTACTAAAATAACTGATAAAAAGTGAGAAAATTAGTGGATATATTAATTTCTGTATGTTTTGTATATGAGTTTAATATACCCTCCTCCAAGTGATAATACAAAACTTTCAGAAGATTTTAATCCATATTAAAAGCAAACTATATTACTAGAAAATATAGAACCATAGAATCACAGAATGGCTTAGGTTGGAAGAACCTTAAATATTGTCTAGTTCTAACACCCTTGCCTTTCATTCTCAACGTAATCAAGTGGTTTGTGTTGGAAGCGACCTTTGTGTTCATCTAGTTCCCACTCCCTGCTGTGGACAGGGACATCTTCCACTAGACCAGGCTGCTCAAAACTCTATCCTAACTGGCCTTGAATACTTCCAGAATTGGTGCATCCACAGTATGACTGCTGTTTTTTAAGCATGGTAAAAAAAATACGATTTGTAATGGAAAAACCAGTTCACAACACTTTGGATTTAGGAGTTGCCACACGGGAAGTCTAGCAGAAGCAAGGCTGTCTTAGTCCCACATCCACAGGGAGCTGCCAACAGTAGGGCTGAGCACATGCTTCTCTGTGTGCGTGCACATTTACACATGATAACGTGGCATAAGAGGTGAAGAATTAAGTAACTGGTACTTGTGTGTGTATTTCACTGACTTGGTTTCACTACGTGAAATGCCAAGTTGCCCTAGCTGGCACTAATGCCAATTTCTCATCTTTTCTAGAACCTTTTCTTATCTTTTTCTCCTGTCTTACCTGGTGGTTTTGCTCATGAAGCCATGACAATCTCACCTTCTACCCACAGTACATAATTTCTGTGGCTTTTGTGTTACAGATGTAAGCTGGAAGAAGTGACTCCTAAAGGTTCCAAACCTGGGGGGAAAGGTTGATATAGCAATGTTTATTTTGGTAAAACCTTGGCATTTTTAAAGCTCAGTATTGGTAATTCAAAGAGCATGTATTTCAGGAAGAAAACAAGGGGTTTCTGCTTTCTTTCCATATAGAACAGGCAATAAAGAGGCTGAGAGGTATAGCATTGTTGAGGTAAATTTCTCATAGGCATGGAAGAAACAATAGCACTCAGTCCATTTCCAGATACCAAAAAATTAATTGAACTGGTAACAGAGGCAGGAGAGAGGAAACACCTTAGAGAGGAATGAAATCTCTGTTAATGATTGCAGGCCATATATATTCAGGTGTCTGCTCTCCTTTGTTTGGTAGACCTTGTATCCTTGATCACCTCTCTCCAAACTGAAGAGGACGCTACACGGTAGGACTCAGAGAGGACATCATCTCTGAAGAGAAAGTAACTGAAAACCTTCTCCCATTCCCTCCCCCTCCTTCCTTCCTTTGTTCCTTTCTCCCTTTCTTCCTCAGAAGACATTTTTGTGCTTATCTGAGTGAGGCCAGTTATCACTGGCGTCCCCCTCAGAAGTTCACTGATAATGCATGCCAAAAGTCATTTAACACTAATTGCAGATTATTTAAGGCATAGAGGCCTGATCCATTGCAGAAGCATCACATCATTAATGTAAGTGCAGTGATTGATATCTGCACTCTGTATCTGCATTTGGCTGTAACAAGCAATTCAGCTAAGAGAATACATGTTCTCTAACCCTTGATATCATCGCCCTTTGCTCTGTGGAATGCTCACAGCCAATGTATAGTGAGCATTAAAATATGAAACAGCCTAACACTTGGAAACATTTCCCAGTACAACTCAAGCTGATGTGACAGGGAAGGCACACTGAAGTCTGTATTCTTCCCTATTTCACTGTTTTCTTTCAGAAATACCACAGGGAAAATGAGATACAAGCAGCAGTGGGGTCATGAAATTTCTGCAATGCTGAAACTTTTGGGTGGATTTAACCATTGTGCCATCACTGCTCAGAACTGTGTTGCTTTTGCTCTGGAGCTTGGCAAAACAGAATGAAATTAATTGGCCAAGAATTGAGTGTTGGAAATTCAATCGTTGACCCAGCAGTCACAGATGTTTTCAAGGCAGCTCATGCTGTGCTGTTCACCAGTGTAGTCAAAACTTGAAATATTCCCCAAACAGTTGTCTTTAATTGGGTTTAAATGGATGGGTTATGGACTGAACACATATGTATCACCAGATATAAAACTACCAAGCACAATAGAAAACCCCTTCAGAATCTTGGGGACTACTGTTCTGTGGGATGGGACTAATGGAATGCAGGATGCCTTCAATATCCAGAGATCTGTTATTAGGTTCGTACCAATTCTTTGTTCTCTGCAGAGTCATAAATGATGTGTCATGCCAGCCCTGATTTTAAGCAACCCAAAGAACCATCTGCTGCCTTGATTGCAGATGCCTTGTCCTGACATGTGCCAGCAGGACAAGTGGCAGCATAATGGTGCTCAGAGTACCGTGCTGGAATGTGATCCTGGACTACTGACAACAAACTGAGTCTGTTTGCTTTCTTGTTTGGATACTAGGAATGTTTTCCTCTTCACAATATCTTTGTGAACAAAGAAACAGGTTTGCAGCTACCAAATAGTTAAAATTGTCAAAGGTGCATTGGCTGTCTCAGCAAAGATGAAAAGGAACACCTGTAGGGGTTTAAATTCCCAATCTTATCAGTAACATGTTGGAACTCATTCAATGATCTCATAGTTCACTGGTGCACTTGCCTTGTATTTAAATACAGGAGTTTTGCAGGTGTCCAATGTGAGTGAAATAGCTGTCTAACTATGGTGAAAAATGAAAACATTGCATATAACTTTGTCACGTCGTAATTTTACATTATTTTGACCTTATTCTTTGAAGAATATTGCTATCATTGAAGGAATAAATCCTATTGCACATGAACCTGATAGGGGAAAATAGGGTTTTGTAAAGTATAATGTAATTTCCTGCTTGCAGTACACAGCCATAACTGAGAAGTAATGACTTTTATCTAAAAAAATAATCCATTGTGCTAGCTGAATCTCTGAGACAGTCAACTTCTGCATATAGTACAATGTTGTAATATAACTTTTTTCCGCAGAAAAGCAACTGGAAAGTTGGTTATTAATTATCTGTACGTTATCTTTCAAAAAGATATATGAATGTAAGAACAGGGTCCCAGCGGAAGAGCAGTGTTTTAAATCCTTTTCAATAGGCTAAAATTCAAAAATACTGTGATGTTCAGATATAATCATGGAGGGAAAATCTTCCCAAAGAAAGGAAGCCACCCTCCTGTGCAGGCAAAACCTTCCCATCTCTTGTCACATAACCAGATACATACAGTTGCATTCAACCACTGTCTGCTGCTAGGTCAGAGGAAGGCTTTCCCCATCACTGCAAGCAGAATAGTAGCATGTGCAAGGAATAAAGGCTGAGCAGAACTGGCCTGTAGCATGGGATAAACATCCTCTGAGCACTGCAGCAGGAGCAAGTGATTGTACGACAAAAGCCACCTATAAATTTCACATTCTTTTTGCAAAAGAAATATAGGCAAACCAATCATACCCCATACTAAAGATCACTTTCCTCTTCTCCCTCAAACTCAGTTTCATCCTTCCTTGTCCAAAGTGAGACATGGGTAGTTTGAACTAAGGATGATCCGATCAGCCAGTATGGGGGTTGCATGAAAGGGGAGGTTGTGATGCACCTTTGCACACATCCTTGTTCTGAACATGTACCCATTGTTACACGAGGCTTGCTGCTCACAGCGCAGTAGAGCATGGCCTGGTCCAGGTTGCAGAGACTCTATGGGGTTTCTAAAGGCAGAAATATTGGCAGCAGTCCTGAGGGTGACACATTCATGTTGACTCAGAGCATAGCATATTAGTCCCATCAATACCAGGTCACAGCTTTCTGCACCACACAGCAGTAAGCAGTACAGCTGTACCTACGTACCTACTGATCATCTCATCCTTTGCATCCCCTTTAACCAATTCTTACACTCATGTCTAGCTATCTCAATGCCATGATAAGCCCCTCAGTGTTTAGACCTAATACTGGACAATTCAATGTTGCGATCCGAAGAATTAAAAACATTTTCTTTCTTGCTATGGTCCAATGTTGCATCTCAGGGTTACTTTCCAGCTAAGTTGCATGTATTACTCCTGGCTCCCTATACCAGTGTACAGGATGGATGTGCAACAACTTGTGCAAAAAAACCATTTGGATGTATCTTTAGCAACAGTTAATTTGGTTTAGCAGTGACAGGATAAGTTCTTTTGGTTTCTGTTCTGTGTACACAATGGTAAAGTATCTTTGCAGGCATACGGGAAAAGCTCTGTTAATGCAGACTATTCTCTGTGATGTTAATGGCAGCTTGCTTTGGATTTGTACCAGCAGTAAAGACAGACACCTGCTTCTGCCTCTGTTCTTCTGGATAGGGAGTGGGATGGGTGGAGCCAAGGCATTGCCTATTTCAGCTCTACCTGCTATGATGAAAATACAAATATATGCATAGACCCAGTGTTCAGGCAACCACAAACAGGCAGAAAACAAATTACTCTTAATGTCTTGACCAGAGAGTAGTAAAAGCCATAATCCTGACTGGAACTCTTCTGTTTACCTGAAAAAAAATATACAATTTTTTCCATAGTACCACTTAAATAATCCCAAACAGCTGGATTTTTTTTTTTTAATGAATTAATAGATAACTTTCACTTGCTTTGTAGCTGTCCCAGCTTCTGAGTCTCATGTTTTCCAGCCCATTTTTATAAGTCTAAAAGCAGCAATGCAGCATTTCAAATCCCAGATAATGTGAGACTTATAATAAAATAATAGGAGAAAAAATACTTTATAGCAAACATGGTAGATGACGAGGACCTTTCTTTCATTTTATAATGAATTGCAAAATTAATTTTGTGCCAGAACTAGCTGAGGTAATACAGTAGCATAAAATTGAACAGTAATCTGAAAAAAACCTTTTTTTTTTTTTAACTGCATTTGTAGGTGGCAGTATTTGTATGACTTTTGCCTATGAGTAGAATTTGTGTTGCTTTTGCTCATTCTCTTTTATAAAAAGTGTATCACAGCTTTCCACTTTGGCAGACATCTGAACCAGCTCATACGTGAGGTAGCTGAAGAGAAAAACAAATAAATGTTCTTCTGTTGGAGATACAAGGTGGCCTACCATGACATATCATCATTTTTCCAAAAACTTATCTCACTTTTCTCCAGGGCAATCAAAACCTAAAATGCTTTCAGATTCAGTGGAGATGTGATTGCTTCAATGATTAGTGAGATTTGGAAGCAGACTGACTGTAGTAATAATGAAAGTATTTGCCCCCAGATGCAACTTTCTTTTCACCTTAGAATGACATTTAATGCTATGCAAGGGCCAGAAACCTTCAAAATATTAGGTCTCATATATTAACTCTGAAAAAGACACCATTTTTTTTTTATTTGCAAAAGCCTATTATATCTACTGAGTCTGTTCAAATGCTTGCCTGATATTAGAAAAACAAGATGTTACTTTGGACTTTGCTGTTTCAGGATGGCATTTCAACTGTATATTTCCATTTTCATACCTTTCAAATTTTTCTGATCATTAGGATCTAAAAATCTCAGCATTTCAGAAGTTCCTACCTAAGCAATTGTTTCTTTTTCAAGACTGTATTTTTTAAATCCAAAATATATGTACAGCTCTGGTAGATTTAAACAAATGACTTGACAGTAGTGCGATTGTGCAATATGATTTAAATTCTGCACGGATGCATTTTTTACAAGTTGAGGTTGTAAACTTTACAGAAGCTTTGTAAAGAATCAATGAAAGACCATCAGGACATCATAGTGATTTTCATGTTCTAACTAAATATAAAACACAATGACTTAAGTTAAAAATAACACAGCTGTTTGTATTAAAACCTCCTGCTAACGTATTCAAAACCAACAATATCATTGATTTGAGATTATCTACATTACATATTTTTGTACTCCTGTGCTTTAGAAACTTCATTGTTGACTGACACCAAAGAGGTACACAAAGCTTTTAAAACATTTCCACTAACAGAGGCACATTTTCAGGAAACCGAGTAAATAAATGAGGTTTATGCTTTGACACACCTTCAAATCTCAACCAAGTCTCTTTTTTAAAATTATTTTTAATGTAATTGCAATCACAACGGTGGGGGTCTCTTGTGCCAGTCCTGTAACCAACCAGTACAGGACTCACGTTCTTTAAGCTCTGGCCTCGGGGCATACATGATTGTTTACGTCCTTGACAAATACAAAAGAGCACAGGAGTGAGCAAAACAGCGTTGAATCCCAAAAGGTTTTTCTTCTCTTTCCTTCAGTCTTGTCACACCACACTTCTCTCTCTCCATCTCCTCTTTTCAAGCTTATTATGAGAGCTGAGTGCTCATTTGAACCATCAGTCACATGCTGTAGAATAAATCCATACGGATGTATTGTATTGCTGTTCTTCCCAGCTTTCAGAAGGATATACTCTCATTTTAAAAAGAATGGTTAATCTTATAGTACATAATCAAACAGAAGACTGTACACAAAAGACAATGATAAATGACAGCATGGAAAGTGGGGGAAAAGCATCTAGTTGAATGTTTTAAGTGTAGCTTTTATGTTTGGTCTCAACAATTTCCATTTGTATTTCAGAAGCAAAATCAAATAATATGTTAATTAATCTTAGAAATTATACCCAAGTTGTGTAAAAAAATTCAGCAGAAAGGAAGCATAGCACCAGATAAACTAGACAAAATAAACTACCCCTGACCTCAGAAAAATGCAGGCAAATAGCACAAGAGAAAAAATACTCCAAAATATTGTGGAGTTGGTAATGGATATAAAATTGTTTCTGAAAATCTCATTTGATATTGCCAAAACACAAATTTAAAAGTTGTGGGGCATTTGACTTGAATACTAAGACTGACCCACTGCAGTACATACAGTGGTCTTGCTCTATTTGGCACCAGAGAATTTATACTTCAAGTATTATGTTTTCCCCCAGATAAATTCTAAAGAATATAAGAATTAATTCAGAAACCACTTACCAAGTGAAGTTACCTAATGGGAAAAGCTAGTAATCCTAAACTTGTGAAGCTCAACATGACAAACAGAGATTTCTGGTGGAAACATCAGTATATGGGGCTACTCAGGGAAGCAGGCTGCTCAGAGAAGTAATGGAACCACCATCCCTGGAAGCATTCAAGAGACATGTAGATGTGGCACTTGGGGACATGGTTTAGTAGTGAACATGGCAGTCCTGGGTTAACAGCTGGACTCAATTTTTAGAGGCTTTTTCCAACCTTGACAATTCTATGATTCTATGATCTATGGTACTCAATGCACAGAGAACTCTTAATGTTAAGTGCAACCTAGGATAAAGCAAAATGTGATTTCAGTATAAGAAAATACATAGCATTAAGGTCCAACCTGCTGGGCTATGGAATGTCCTTCCAGCAGTGGGGGCAGAAGGCTCCAAGGCAGAAATCATTTGACACGTGACCTGATCACTGCTGGGTGTTAGCAGGACCAGGCCCTGGGCATCACTGAGAGCAGGGCAAAATTTCAGTATGGGTGCAGCCATGGCCAGAGACACAAGGCCCCACCCCTCACAGGGGTGCCCCACAGGGTAAGGAAACAACCTGGAGAAAACCATTTTCAGAGACCCTCCCAATACCCTGCAAACAGGGCACTTTCATTCTCACAACTGTCTTGGAGAACTTGCTCTAAAAGTACTGCTGTTGCACTGGGGAAAGTGTAATTAGTTTCTATTGCTGCCTTTCCAAAAAGGGCAAGAACTGAAATTGTTAGATGTTTACATGATTATTACGCATTGAGATATTTAGGTTTGTTACATGGAAACTTTCTAAAGAGCAATGACAGTTAATGCAAATTTATTTGCTTCTCTTGGCATTAGAGTTTTTAAACAAATCTTCAAGTAGATTACTTTCTTAAATCCTAGCCAAGGGATTCAGAATTATTTTTTTACATCTCCTTCCCTCACTGCCTTTCATTTGATGAACACTAATATCAAATGAAAGCACATATACTGTTCCCTTGATACTTGCAGTTTTTTCTTATGTAAAGAAAAGCAAAACCAAATGCAGTTTTTTCTGCAGACTCTGTCTTTCTCAGCATTTCTTGGTGCTTTGTTCCAACATCCTGTGGATGATATTTCTTCCATATCCTTGTTTCTTCTTTTTTTTAATTAATATGCTGTATTTTAAATCCTGATTTTTTTCTGCAAGCCTACATTCTGCAAGCCTGCAGTCTTCTAGTGGGTTCTCTGCTTCTATTTTCCTTTTGAGTGTGCTTCCACCTTTGGATCATCTCCTCTCTCTCTACAGCTACAACTTCTCAATTGAATTGAGAAGTCGATTGATCTCCTTGCATTAAATCTGTTCCCATTTTTACTTGCACAGTTCCAACACCCAACCTGTGTCCATTCATTTAATCTCATCTCTAGCCACTTTGACACTTCCTGAAGGTGCCTTATTTAAAATAATGGCATCTAAACAAAAATTCCTGTGGCTGTGTCTGAAACCACTGGCACAGCAATGGTATTAAGGTTTCCCTATATCACTGTTAGCATGCTGTGTGTTTAAAAAACCAGTTCCTTATTTTTGCATCAACCTAATACCATGAAAGCTGAAGGTAGCTACAGCACTGAGTTCCCCATTTTGAGCAACCTTTAGAGAGCCTCTGCTGACAAGAGGAAGCTGACCTTTTACATTCTGTTGCTGTATTTTTATATCTCTCAATTTTTCATTTATTCTCCATACACAATTTTTTAATTTCCCTCCATTTGCTTTGCAATTCCCAAACAACCAAAAAATTATCATTATTTGTCACATCAGGAAAAGTAGCTTTCAACCAATCTTCTCTGAATCCTAGAAATATTGCATTCATTTATTATGTAATAAAGTTCAGAAGCTACTTTAGATTGTTTTAACCAAATTATTTAAAGCAAACAAAGTGAACTGTTTTCTATTTTAGTAACATAGTAGCTTAATTATGATGTTGTAATTATATATTCTAATGAGAACTTTGCAATCCCTTGCAGTACACAGAAGCATCTTTTCATTCACTGTTTTCAACACACAGTTATCAAAATGTTCTCAAAATGTAATTAGCTTCTATGTTTTCTTATGATTAAAGCCAATGCAGAGGATGTTTCACACAAATCTGCTATCTGAAAATGAACATGCTTAGTGCTGTGTATCCTATATCTGGATATTCATTTAGGGCACACAGCCAAATCTGGCAGTTTTCTTGAATTTTTTTTTTTTTTTTTTAATTGAGCAATCAGTTGAATGTTCATTCAGCATTTTTCCATATTTTGACAGCAAACAAGCACAATCAACAGCTGCTTCTCTGACAGGAATCATTCCTTCACTCATACTTACCCACAGTAAGTACCACACATGAACCATCCCTGTGATACAATGTTCACTCCAAATCTTTATCATCCCACTCTATACCCAGTGTTTTCTCCTCTGGCAATTTTTCTGAGATTCAAGGTTTCTCTTTGTCCACCTATATAAACTTGTCAGAAAAACTGTTTATTTACTCCACACTCTTCTTGAATGGCCTTCTGATACACCAACCACTTGTGCACATTGTTACCAAGCTTCCTTGCCAGAGTATCTATTGCTGGGTTTTTTCCCCCTAGGAATCAGGATTGAGTCTCACAGAATATTCCCAGACTGGTGGTTCCACTGGGCTTCACTAGCCCTTTGCCACATTATTTCCACAGTGTGCCTGTCTATACCACACACAGGAGCAGTGCAGGAAGAGCCCCAGGTTATCACTGGAGAGGCTAGCTCTGAAACTGGAAGCTGTGCAATTGATTTCATGTGGCTTTGCATCTGGGTTCCCAGTCCTGCTTCTCAGTTCAGCTGCTGATGGCTCCACAGCTTTTGTTTCTGAGTCTGTATGAGTTTGATGCTAGCTAGAGGAAAAAGAACAGTATTAGTGCTGTATTGAACTTGGCAGATATATCTATAAATCAATAACCTATTTTTTAACAAAATCTTGGACTAGTAAAAATGCTCATTCCAGCCATATGAACTAAGGATTTAATGTCATTTCATGTGGAAAAGACAGTCTCATCAGAACTCAAACTGCAGAAGAGTCTCTTACATCATACCTAAGCAATCAATTACTTCCAGGCTTTCCTATGTTAGTTGTTAGTGAGAATAGTCCAGAAGTCCATGATAGGTATCTCTAATAAGAAATGCTTATCAGTGCATCCAGGCTTGACAGGATACCCTTTTTTTGGCAGTACTTATGTACAGCACACAAACTTTAAAAATCTCCTGGAAACAAAGACAGCTTTGGATTGAGGGAGCTGCTGTTCCCCAAGGTTGTCTTCATTCAGAAGGGCTGCCAGATCATCCCTCTTTACATGGACAAACAGGGAGGCACCAAAAAGCACAAGGGATATGGGTGGGATGTCTGTGGACCCCATCCCCAGTATTCACTGCCTCATGCAAGAGGGGCAGGGTCGGCAGCTGGGCTAATTGGTGATCCATCTTCACAAGTGGATTTTTGTGAGGGAGGTAACTAGATTTCTCTAATGACAGCTCTGCCATTTATAGGAACAAACTGCCAGTTTTCTGCTCATATCAGTGGACAATACAGTTACCAAGAAATGCTTCCTCCATCTAACAGGAAAGAAGCCTGCAAAATATATTTTCCTAATAGCAGAAGTCCAGTCAAGGTTAAGGAGAGATAAAATTAAAAAAAAAAAAATTACAAGCCAGACAAGAACATATCTGTGCAAATATATAAAAGCCCATCCAAACTTCAGGCCAGCTTCTGGACTACTCAGCAACTAGAACATCTGCAATAAAATCTGGCTTTTGAGATCCACAGGCACTATCTGCTGCTGAGCATCTTTTAATACAAAGCTACTGTATTTCTGAGGCATGTTTAGGCCTGGTGAGACCTTTTGTCAGCCATGCACAACTACTTCAGTGTTTTTTTGGTTGTTGGAACTGACTCTGTGGGCCCACAAAGCAGTTACTAAAGCCTATCCCAAAATAATCAAGGACAAAACCAAAAAATGGCAGCCACTGATAATTTAAAAACTGCCTTTTTAAAAAGCCTTGGGACACTCACATGCTCCTGATAAAACAGATGCAAGTCTCATTTAAATCATTAATCTCCCATGAACTGAAATCTCTTTCACAAAAATTAAATTTCCAAATAGCCACGAGTTCAATCTGCAGTAAATTTCTGCCAGCAGTACAATCTCAATCAGATTTCACAGAAACAAAAGGTGCTGAGAACTCACAAGGATGTCTCACAAAGCTGTTTTTGGTACTCCATGGCAATCAGCTCTGTCATCTCTCTGTCATTTATCCCAACACAGCATCAGTCTGCCTCCCCGCTTTCACAGTCAACTTTCTGTTTGCATGCCTGGATGCTAAATCAATAGGTGACAAAATTATTGAAAGAATTCTATACAAACACTAAGATAAAATTTAACATTACTGCCACTTGACTGGATGGAACAACCCTTTTAATTAAAAGCAAATTGTCTGATTTCCAATTCCTCTCTCTGCAAACAGCTAAAGGGTTACGTTTGGCGTTGAGAAAGAAGCCCACATGGGGAGTCTGAAAAACTATTTTTATGGAAATTTTCTTCACATCCAAGATTTTTTTTCAGATATAGGGAGGCAGGTAGAAGGGGAAGATGAATAGGATTTTTCTTCAGACAAACAGTCATTTTGTTAGCAATAGTTCTCAGAACAAACTAATTTTCAAGTTACGTCTGTCGCACTTGTTAATGAGACAGTAGTACCCAGCATCCCTCCTCCTCAATGTTACCAGTTTTATTAGTGCCGTTTACAACCGATTTACTTCTATTTTGGTATCGCGTACTGATAAAAAGTCTTACTACAGAAACGGGAACTTTTTTCTCCAAAGGCTCATTACCTCCAGTCCTGCACCCCCTGGCAGGTGCCCCACAGCCCGGCCCGTCCTTTTCCCCGCGGGCTGCTCTGCTCCGTGCCCAGGCCGGGACAGCGGGCAGGCAGCGCCGGGCAGAAGGCAGGCCTCCCCCGCCCCGCGCCGTGCACCGCGAACG
>WEIU01020432.1:8584-47931 GCA_013389925.1 Aegithalos caudatus | reverse complement strand
GCTGGCCGAGCGTTAGGAATAACTCCCAGCTATTTCCTGGTGCGCGGAGGGCGGCACCGGCGGCTCCCGCCCTCCCGGTCCGAGCGGGAACAGCCCGTTCCCCTCGGAGCGGCGGCAGAGCGGGGCAGGGCGCTGGGGGCCGGCGGTGCCGTGCTTCAGCTGATGCTCATCACCCCCGTAACGTCCGTAGGATCTCGTCAGGGCTCACTTAACACCGGGGAGCGCTCCGCAGGATTTGCATGATCAGTAAGCGCTCTGGTGGAAATAATGTTTCTTTCCTGTATTATTTTCAGAGAAATTTCGAATAGAACCTATTTGAAAGCTTTATTTGATAATTTCGCGTTGCAAACATACTGCTTGGAAGAGAAGTTGCGTAGCATAGCAGATTTTTAGAAATTGTAATTGGGGGATTTGCAGTCATGTTGATACTTGAACCAAAGAGGTATTTGTGCTGATGTGTTTAAGCCCACTTCCCCTTTCTCTTGGTTGCAGAGGATTTTGCTGACTGAAAAGTAAGCTACTATTTGAGATCGTACATTTTATCAAGTAGAGTGGACATAAATGCCTATTTTGTTTTACTGGGTTTTACTTTGTTTTTAAGTGGCTCTTTCAGCTTGCTTAATGTCTTAGCAATAGGCAAAGCCTGAGGTAAAATCCACATGCACCACCTTTTGGTTTGCTTGACCGATAGCAAGTAGCAAATACTGCAGAATCTGTTACTCTGGAAGGGAATGTATTACATTTTCATCCATTAAATAACTCCAACTCAGCATTTTGATTGTGAAGATAAAATTGCTTGGCCCTTGCTAAGGGATAAATAGCAGCCCAAACCTGGTTCAGTTAATCTCTGCTTTGACGGAACATTATGGCTTTTTTACAATGAAAGTATTCTGGATTTGTGGAGGAACAAATTAGGTACTACAGCGTAGGTTTTATTATTCTGTTCAACAGTTCATTGCCCATTGGAACTGAATTATTTTTTAGGAAGTGAACAATAATCTGAGCTCTGCCTGTATCTTTGCGAGTACTTTAAATGAATGAAGCACAGAGTCATTATCTTGTTCTGTTTCTTCCATATGACTGTACCAGTAGTCACAGCCTGAGTACCTGCATTTGGTATGTCAGAGCACAGCTATAAACCTTAGTTTGCATTTTCCTTGGGTGGACTAACCTGTTTTCCTTTTCCCATCACTCATTTTTCCCCCAGTAAATGGCATAAGTCAGTTCTTACGCTTTCCTTTGGTAATTGATAGAAGTCAGAGAATATGAATTTGAACTCATTCTTTGGAGTAGTTTAAGTATCCCTTGTGTGAAATACAATCCTACACAACTGGTAAGAGTTGACTGATATGTGAAAATACTGGTTTTGGACTTAAATTAGCACTTCATTAATAAAAATTATTTGTTGTCTTCAATTTGAATGATGGTCAATGTGACTGGCCTGGATAAGGTTTGGCATGAATACTAATCAGTAATAGTAAAGTGCACACAGGAACTGAAATCTGTCTTCAAAACTGTGATTTTGAAAATGTGCCAGACAAACCAACACAGTTGTTGATTAAGTTTAATTCCATTGCAAATTTACTTTTGTTTTGAGTTAGGTAAAACCTCAAAAATAACACGTTGGGCTCTGTTCAGATTTCAGAAGAGCCAAGCCCTTGCATCTCTTCTGAAGCCCCAATGATAGATGTGACACTGTTACCTGACACTGCAGTATTGTTTTTTGTGCATTTCCCTTGGCAGCACATGGGTTTCAAAGTGCAAAGTTCCATGACTGTCTCTGGTGCTTTTTTCCTCATAAATATAGAATTAGTGAATTCCATTCCCAAGCAGAGGAGAGATGTGAAAACTGAGATCCTTTGCTCACTCTGGCATTCCTCATTGACTTTGCTAGTCAGTTATCTGCTGAGAAAGACACTGACAAGTTCTAGTGGGCTTGGTTGTGGTTTTGAGATATGATAAACACTCTTTGACAGGATGTTTCTATCAGTATCTCATTCTCACCAGGTTACAATCTGGTGTTTTGGTGCGAGCTTCTCTTGCTGGAAGTGATTAGAATGGGTTATGGATGCCACAGCCATCTGTCTGCCTGGGGAGGTGCATAGGAAAGCAAATCCTGGCAAAGAAGTGAGGCAGTTTTCTCTGAATGGCAAGGATTTGAACTATTTCAGGTAAAGATATGGGAGCCCTTTATGACCTCTGACTCCTGTAGTTTTTTTCCATGAAGAGAACCTGGTTGCCTACACCAACCTAGGAGGCAGCTACCCAAATGTTTATTAATGTAATGCTGAGAGTGCTGATGCCTGCGTCTCGCTCTTGGCCTGGTTGCTGTCCCAAACAAATTTGAAAGTTAAATCAGTACCAAAGATGGACCTACCTCAGTGTGAGAAGCAACAATCAAGGGTTGTGAATTCTTGTTACTGTTGACCTTGTTTCAGTGTTTGAAGTTGTTATTGTGATAAAGTAATGTTTCTTGTCCTTGCTTGGTAACTGTTTCATCTTGTACTCCTGTTTTCTATCTTGAAGTCTTTTTGTTCTTTTCTGTCTCCCAATCCCTACAGACTATAGGACAGTCTTGGCACAATATACTCTCTTGTTAACCAAGGTGGAAGAGTTGCAGTTTTATGCTGTGGGTTTTCCCTTTCACCTTTTTCTCTGTATGGAAAAATACAGTCTCACTAGTGCTTTGTTTTCCTGACAGGAAAAATAAGTAGCACCTGTGTGTTGACCAGCCATTTTCCCTGATGGATATTTGTTTTGACAGCCTGTCGTTGTATGTCAGTTACCCTTGACAGGTTGTTGCTCAGAGAACCCGTAACCTAAATAAGTATTACTGTGTCAAGTACCAGCACATGAATTTCTTCTGGTTAACTATGAGCATAACTCAGAGTTTCTTGAATTATTAACTATTTAATTTTGCATTCAATATTCCCCCTAATGAACAAACATGGAAAATGTAATTTTTCTTTTTTGTTAATGAAAAGTTTATCTTGCAATCTTCAAAAGTTTTATAAGTTCCTATATCCTGGTGATACAGTTCAGTGGTTACAGTAGTAGTGCTGGGTTGACATTTGGACTTGATGATCTTTAGAGGTCTCTGCCAACTTTGATTCTGTTCTATGATTCTGTAAGTCACAATCCTGCTGCTTTAAAACAGGAATGACATATTGGTTAAATCCACTCAAAAGTCACATTTTTGGTCCCTGTGAGCTTGTTACAATCATACTATGCTTCTCAAAAAACACTAGTTTTATGTTTTTCTGCACAGCTAGGCAAAGCAGTAAAGTATGTCCGTACATTCTGTTACTATTAGTGCACCATGTGTTTTCTCCTTGGCAAGACATGCGACTTTATGATTGCTATGCATCTGGTGATTTTGGCCTTCTCTAGCATTTTGCTGAGCACCTTTTCAACACATTAACTCATTGGCTACTTGTCATTAAGTATTTTGTGTAGAAAAATAAGTTACTGTTGAAGTATGAACATAATTAAATATTTATGCTTTCGTTTATAGCAAAAGCAGTTGGTATTTAGTAATGTGGTGTTGCTGATATTTGTAGAAGTCTGTTGTACAAACCATCCTCCTCAAAGAACAATGCATGGAACCTTTGTGGTAACAAGAGTATACAACAGGGAGTGTACACGAAAGAAAATCTCAAAGGGAGGAAATAAGTTTGCCATAGAAAGAAGTCAGGTGAACAAATTGTGTTTACTTCAAGCAGGAAATTGGTGACAGCATTGTTCTTGGAAAGAACAGACAGCGAAATAAGAAACAGAATCAAATCTCACAGAGCTCAACTTACAAGTGGAACAAAAGTTGAAAACGCT
This sequence comes from Aegithalos caudatus, assembly GCA_013389925.1. Classification (NCBI taxonomy): domain Eukaryota; kingdom Metazoa; phylum Chordata; class Aves; order Passeriformes; family Aegithalidae; genus Aegithalos; species Aegithalos caudatus. The sequence goes on along the minus strand of WEIU01020432.1, from coordinate 44,103 downwards.
AAATTGAAATTACATCAATTCTATTTTTCTCAGATGGTTTCAGTGCTTTTTTTTTTGTAATGGATTTGCTTGACAGGTTTTGAAATTGGGAACATTATTCTTGGAAAGAATTTTGAACTTTATATTGTGCAAGCAATTTTATTGGAAACAAGATACAAAGTTTCACTTACCAATATTTCTTACAAAAAAAAACCAACCCACAAACATAAATTGTGTATCATATTAAACGTGATTGATATATTGGCATTTATTAACAGGAGTGGTCATCATGTAAAAATTTATTACAAAATACATTAAAAATGTCCACATTTCTGAATTGCATGTCTTGTATCAGAAAAAAAGGAAAACACAGGTTTTGATATATTTAGCTTTCTAATGAAAAGTTAAAAACTTGTTAGCTCAAATACTATAGAATTATACATATATATACATACGTACATATGTATGTGCATATGGTTTGCTGAATCTTATTTGTAAAATAAATCTCAAACTTGTACACACCATACCCCCAAATTAAAAAGAAATCTATAGCATTCAAGAGTTAATTTGCAGGAAGCATTACAGTTGACCTCTGACATTTTGAAATAATAAACTGACTTGTTCTCCAGATGCAAGTCTGTTTACTATAATCACAACCTTGTTCACGTGCTGTGACCTCATGAATTAATCCCTGTTACTGACAATGCCATAGATGGCTCATTGCCTGTTGCATAAAGGATGTGGAGAGATAATACTTTATCATGCTTTCTAGCTATAAAATAAACTGAATTCTCTTTACGCTTTAGTTGATTTTTCTAAAGTTAATAAGGTTTCCCTTTCAATTTCTGTATTAGAATGGCTTGCAGTGCATTTTCTGTCTTCTTTCTATTGAAATTTACTAGGAAAATGTTGTAGTATTTGTTCTTCTATAGAAGAAGCTGTAGTTTCTCCCCAGACTGTCAGTTCCGTTATCGCTTGATGATTTTTCTGCATAATGATTGTGTATTTCCATGTTAAAAAAATCAGTCTAAATAGTGTAATTATGCTCCTGAGTTTTAGAGGTAGTAGTAGTTGCATATCTAGTGCTTTTAAACTTAATTATAATTGATTGCCTATTTATATGTGGCTCATCTAGTTTCTATAAATACATATATATGTTTATAAAAGATTTTTCTGTGTAATTTCTAAGGTTATATCAGCTCTCAGATAATTCTAGAGGCTGTATTTTCAGGTACCTCTGAGCTTCAGTCCCTCACTGCAGTGAAAAAAATCCAGACTGAAACATGCAAAAGTTTTGAGGTTATTCGAAGTACTGAAACAATAAAGCATAGATAGTAGAAAACGTGTTTTACTGCTTTACACGTAAAACAGCTTAGACAAAAAAACCTTGTAATGAGTGAGGTCAATACTAGATCTGAACATGGAAGTCAGGACCTAGATGTCCACGTTTGTGACCATTCTGTCATGCTGGATGTCTTTTTCTAATGAAGACCCTTGTTGCTGGGGCAGAAGCTCTGAGCCATCGGGTTTTGCCTGCTATTAATTTTCTTTTGCATATTCTTTAGAGACAACCTGTGGAAGGTGCATTGCACGTCTCTGAAATTGATTTGAGTGCCAGCTAATGGTACCAATGTTTGAGCCGAATTTGAGTCTGTGACTAGAAGCTCTAACAGAAGTGTTCCCTGTCTTTTGATGTAAATGTATAAAAGCTGATGGAGTTTAGCTAGAATCATGAATTTTTATGGCCAGTCAGTATACCTTGCCCTTCTCAGGTAGGAAAGGAAGGAACAACAACCTTTTTGAAAACCAACCAGCCATGCTATCAGCAGGGTAGAGAAAGCCTCTGATGACTTTGGTTCCTAGTTGTTGGGCCTTTTTTCCCCTGAATGTTTATGCTATATTTAAGGGGTGGTTTTCCTTGTTCTAGTTGCAGCAAATTTGAAAGCAGCAGGAAAGGGATTTAATGATTACAAAATGCTAGTACAAGAATTTCTAACTAAACATGACAAGTAAATGGTAGGAGGAACAAACAAAAACTGTTCTGTATAAAACACCGTCAAAAGTTGTTTAAGTAGCATTGGTGATGGTTCAGGCTAATTCAGAAAACTGTTTTCTGATATGTTTTGATGTAACCCTTCAAGTCTACCAGTTGAAATTACTAAAGGTGATCATTAGATTTGTTTGGGTTTTTTTCCAATGTGTTATTTTGGAAATAGAGTCTTGCCATTTTAGGTTTGTGTCAGTGTTTTTAGCAGCTTCTCACATGTCAGCATTGTTCTGTTAGTGAAATGCCACATGGTGAGCGCGGGGGCAGGAGGTAAGAGGAGCATGAAGCCTTCAAGCTGCAACATAAACAAAAGCAAATCTTGAAACTGGATTTGTTAATGCTGCTATACTTGTCTTTTTAATAGGTACTCTTTTGTAAGATATTCTGGCACTGTAGTGGGGGAGGAGCAATGCCAGCACTCTAAGGGAGGGTTGCAGCCTGTGGAGCTCAGGTGGAGCAGGCTGTGCTGACTAGGCAGCCCTGTCACTCTCTTCCTCCATGACGGGGAGCAGAAGAGCCCTTCTTCAGCAAAAATTGTGCCTGTCTCCTGACATCAGATGTGTTAGCTGGTTACTCTGCAGGCAGAACATGTTTCTGGGCATGTTGGGACAAAGCTGCTGGAAGCTGCTTGGCTTCCCATCCTTCCATGCCTCCTTCTGGAAGGAAATAGTCTGAGGTGCCAAGGAGATTTCCCAGGTGAGACATTGCCTCCCTAGGAAACCAGGCCTGTGAGCAGAGAGCAGAACTTGTCCTGTGGAGCAGAGGGGAGGTTAGACTGAGCTGCTGCTTGGGCTCTGGGGTTGTGTCCTTCCAGGGAAGAAATGGGGCAGGGGTAGGGCATTACTGTCCAGCTTTTGAGGTGAATCAAGCGAAGGAATAGAGGGTGAAAATATTGCCTCAGGAATGGCCGCTAAAAGGGGCAGTTTCTTTCACCCTGCTACTGAGACCTCTTTGTTTTGCTGTGCCAAGGCTGCAGCTTATGGAGGCTGAGGGGACAACTGGCCAGGGAATTGTGTGTTGTGCTGCTGCACTTCCCTTCCCTGTGCTCGATGGCACTGCTATTTGTAGAGTTGTACTTTGAAACCAGATAAGGAAGTGATCTGATCAAGCCCTGCAAAAATAGATTATTCTAAAATGGTAACTAATTAATTTTAAAATTCTGTCCCACAAGCACTGTGTTGGCAGTGTTGAGGGGGCGATGTATTGATGCTGTGAAGATGTGAATGAGTACCTGAGGCAGAAACTTCAGAAGCTGTTTCTAGTGTGGAAGACTTTGAGTAGTTTCACAGAGACAGTTGGCTCATATTCTTGCTATGGCCTCACTCACCTCTTCAGGGTTAGGTGTCAATATAGGCATTCTCTGAGACAGATCAGTGCAGCTGTTTGTGGAATCATGCTGTATTTAAATCAGCAAAATGTTGCTTTTTAAATTGAAAATGCAAAAAACTAACCAACCCCCCTGCCCCCCACATAACCACCAATAACTTACAAAGTAACCTCCAAAATAGCTGTAAAGGTTTGGTTTGGTGCTGTGGGGCTTTTTGGCTCCCACAGCTGTCAGCAGAATTGCAGAGATGGCTGTGGTGCAGGTGCAAGCAAGTCTGGAAGGGTAGCAAAAAGATATAATTTAAAGACTTTGCCACTGGTATATAAGGTGCTGTTTTCTCAGGGTGCTTACTGACACCCAGTCCTATAGTGTGCATGCTAAGATCTGCTCAGTTTGTTCAAGCTGCCATCACAGCTGTCCACCAGTGCTGATCAGTGTTATCTTTGCTCGACACTTGTTTCTTCAAAGACTTATTTGCTTGAGCATTTGTCAATCAAAAAGCACACACAGTACTCTGCATACTATGTTTAGTCCCTTCTCTTCTAAACAGCTAAAAAAAAGTAGGGAGTGATTAAATCTTATTGTTGGGTTTTTTTTCTTGAGAGTGGGGAGTGTGGGTTGGTTTGTTTTATTTGTCTGTATTTGTTTTGTTGTTGTTTTGCTTGTTTGCTTGGGTATAGATTTTTGTTTGTTTGTCTTTTGTTGTTTTCTTTTTGTTTGTGGTTTTTTTTAGGTCAGATCTGTTTTCCTCCAGGCTTCAGTGCTAGAAAAAAAGTGTGGAACGTTAAGGACAGAGCATTAAAATCTTATGCTTGAATGGTTTGGGTGAAAACATATCTAAACTTCTAAGTGAACTTAAAAGTTTAGATATATTTCAGCTTAGTGCTCTTAGATTTGGAGGTGTACAAGACGTAAGTTGCTGGAGGTGCCACCTGAGGTTGCAGAGAAAAGTAGGTCTCTTCCTTACCTGGTTAGGATGAAGATAAGTGAGCATCAAGAGAGCTTAAAGCCTTAGGCCAAATTGACATGTAGGTGTTTGTTTGCTACAATATGTTTTTGAAAAGCTTTAATGAACATTCTGAAATACTTTTAATGGCCTTATTAGGTCATTGCTTGCAGTGGCAGTCTGCTAAATTGTCCTTCAACTTTGCATTTGTATCATTCAACCAGAACTAAATTGCTCTTTGTACTAGAACAATAAGGATTTGACTGTAAAATTAATGCAGGTTTTATGTAGCAGAAAAGATATAGAGAGGGTCTTAGAGGGGTTAGTTGAAGAGAGATGATGCAGTAATGTCACGGAGAGACGCAACAGAGACGACAAAGTCGGAGTGAGAGGAGAAAGAGGAGTTTACTTTTTTGACTTCACCTTATATACATTTCACAGAAAGGGACCACATTGGAAGATAGAGGTTCAACCTCTTCAATTCCACTGGTCTTAGAAAGTGTCCATCAGTTGTCTCTCCTAACTGGAGGAATGTCAACAATAATATTGTTTATAGAAAATGTGTGAGAAACTGGCTCCCAAGTATGTAAACAATCAGAAGGCTAAAAGAACAGCAAAAAACAAGGTGACATCAAGGGTCTTGTAGAGTGTCATAAAATCATTAACAAAGGAAGATCAAAATAAGAATATATGACTTTTCTCATGTAGGTGTTGAATAAAGGCAGATGTTATGAGAAGTTTAAAGAAAAGTTTTATAATTCCAGTTTTTAGGTTTGGGTGGTGGTTTTTTTTGTGCTGAAGATCAGAGAATTAAACTTTTAACCTAAATCTATGTGTTATAATGTCACTGTTTGACATGAGAGACTCCAAATATTTTAGAAGTCAAAGAATGTAAAGAAGGCTTTATTGTCTAATTCTTACTACTTTTTATAAGGTGTTCCAGATTGGTGAATAGGAACAACACCTCTCTAGTCCCATTGGTGGAACTAGAGAAACACAAACACACAGCTGTAGCACATTGTTTTGAGAAAGGACAATTGTTTACAGAAAAAAAAAACCCAAAAACAAACGGCTCTCCAGAGAAATCTTCCCTTGGGAAGAAATCCACAGTCACTAGCAGGCTAAAATCCTTCAGACTCAGAAAATCAGATGCACATTATAATGCTTACCTTGGTTTGTTTTGTTAAAATGGTAGAAAACTGGAAGCCAAACCACAAGGAAATCAGCAATAGCATGGCCAGCAGGGCCAGGGCAGGACCTGTCTCTCTGCACTTAGCACTGGTGAGGCTGCATCTTGAATCTTGTGTCAAGTTCTGCTCCCCTCACAGGACAAACATTGAGGTACTGGAGCAAGTCCAGAGGAGGGCAGTGGAGCTGGTGAAGAGTCTGGAGCACAAGTCCTGTGGGGAGCTGGGGGTATTTATCCCGGAGAAAAGGAGGCTCAGGGAAGACCTTATCACTCTCTACAACTACCTATAGCAAAATGAGAGTTGGTCTCTTCTCCCAAGTAATAAGTGATAGAATGAGAGGAAATGGCTTTAAATTGTATCAGGGAAAGTTTAGATAGGAAAATTTATTCACTGAAAGGGTTGTCAAACACTGAAAAAGGGTGCCTTAGGGCAGCGGTGAGATCACCATCCCTGAAAGTGTTTAAAGAAGTGTGGAGTTGGCACTTGAGGACATGGTCTAGTGGTGGAGAGAGCAGTGTTAGGTTAAAGGGTTAAAGGTTGAACTTGGTGATTTTAGGGGTCTTCTCCAACTCTAATGATTCTCTGATTCTGTAAAAAAAGGGAAGTCAAGGATTATGTTTTTAAAGATGATGTAGCCATCCCCAAATCAGTGGCCTTTATATTGGGTTATTAATATTGGGTGTTGAAAAATGAAATAGTTTTGATACAGTAATCCTGTGTATTTCTGAAAGAACTTATCTTTGTAAGCAAGTCCTGTCAGAGTCACCGTTTTTCTGTGTTGGCTGATCCAGCCTATCACCACCAATGCTATTACTGTAGGAACTACCAAGGAAGTGGTTTTGTGACCACTGATCCTGGATCAGATTTACTATCAGCTTATCCCTTAATGTAGCTTCGATCAGGCAGCCAAGCTATCACATTTCTTAAGTTAATAAGAGTATACAATATATCATTTGTGCTAACTTAATGCTTGCTGTGGGAGGTAATACAGGAACTATTTTGCATAAAGCCTTCCAATACAAAATCAACCTGTCAAATCTAAACTGTATTTACTGTCTTGTCAAAGAATGACCTCAGAGTAGGTATTGGAACAATGACTCAACTCTGTAAATTGCGCCGTTTTATTTACAGAGGACAGTAAAACAGAATTGTTACCTATTAAAAATAATTTACTGATCTTATACCATTAGATCTATTTTTCATTTCTCTTGGAACCAAGGGTTTATTTTTTTGAAAACAAGTTTGCTTGTGGTAGGAGTGAAGTTGCAATTTTCTTTTGAAAACTTTTGATTTATAAAATATGGCAGAGTAATGACATTAACAGTCATTGCAGACATTTTAATACCAAATTCGTCCATCCATATGAAAGTTATTTTTCATTTAATGACATTGTTGGGACATAGAATTCAAAGAGAGAGAGCTTTCTTCCTTTGTGTTAGTAGGAAAATGAAGTATGTTTGAAGTACACTTAGGCCCTTAATGTTTTATGAAGAACCTATTCCATTGGACAGAATGGAATTATTTTAGCAAGCTTCCCTCTCCTACTTTATTAATTATGTGATAAATCCTTCATAAATTCAGTAGTTTATAAGAAAGTGAATGTATTAGGCTATGCAATTTGGTTTTTTAAGCCAAAATACTACAGCCTGCAATTTATTGGGGTTTTTCTCCAATCCTTATATGCTTTTTATGTAAAGTTCCAAAAGACTTTGATTGTTTACTATAAGCACTTCATTTTGCTTTTCCCCCCTATAATACTCTTCTGAATAGTTTAGGAAAAGATAAATTGTGAGTTCATTAATGGAAAATGAATGCAAATGCAAAACAAATAATTAATTCACTGATTTATTTCTACATTTGCAGATGTATTTCTAGATACATTGCTTCTGTAATTAGAGGTATTTATTTTCACCACTGTTGTTGAGGTAGCTCAGCTTTACTGCTGATTTGCATGGTCCACTCTCCTTGGTTCTTGGCATGAGCGTGTGGAAGTTCATTTTTCTCACTCAGCCAGTATGTGGGATCAAAGTGGGACAAGGTGGCTGGCATAACGTAGTAGCACATAGTCTGAACTGCTATTGCTTATGATCAAAATGCTTCATTTTAGCTATTTCTGACTCAAAAGCATTTGTGCCAGTTATTTCATACCCTTTAATAACTTTTTTAATGTGGCTTTTATTTTTACGGGAGGTGTTTGTGAAAAGCAAATAAAACATTCAGTTTGGTTTGTTTCCATTTCTCTGTGCAAATTACCACTGAAACCATTGCTCCATTCTTTTTAATGAGAAAGAGGAGTAGGGATCTCAGAGATGATGCCGTTTTTGTTTAGTGTAAATTGGTGGCTAAAGGGAGAAAAAGTTTGTGTCAATACAGGGAAGAAAAATACAGAAATCTGTAAGCATGGGGTCTGTTTAGCAGCAGGGATTTTTGTGGTGGAGGGAGAAGAACACATGGATAAGAAAGAGTTTTTAACTGTGCTCTCAGAACTTTTCCTCTTAAACTTTTTAATAAGGAAGCTTAGAAATAACATGTCATTTGTCAAATAGACAAAGACCAATGCTAGGATAGAAGGGAATAAGTCTAATAAGTGTTCAAGATGAATTATTGTATCACATGTATGATCTATTAATAGGGGAGAAGAAAAGAAATAAATGCAACATCTTAATGACTTCTGTGCTCAGTGGGAATAATCAAGTTGTCAGCTCAAAGTAGTGAGTATGTTGTTTTTATCAGTGTGCTGCATAAGGGATGAGATATTGGTGCTAAATTTAAAGCAAAAAGTATGAAAACTTGAATTTTAATGCCTGATTAAGTTGGTTGTTTATCTAGCCTATTAAAATGTCATAGGTATCTTGCATTAGCTTTGTTAGAATCAAACCTTATGGTTGGCTGGGAAGTAGTCTAGGCTTAGAGAACCAGATGTGAAGAAAATTGTAATAGTTGAGTTTTGACCTGAGCCCATGAAAATTAGATCATTTTTAACTATATGTATAGTTGCTTACTTCACATAATTAAGATAACTGTGAAGCTCAAAGAAAAAATTATGAAATCCTGATATAAAGCAGTCTGTTCTGTAGTATTTTTCTAGTGGTGGTGATGTTGTCTTTTTAAAATTGAGATTATGAATTGAATAAGATATTCTAGATATTTCCACATAAGGGTTTTGGGTTTTTTTTGCTTGTTTTACGACATGATGATTATGCAATCCAAAATTCAACTACCATTTCTTTTCTACACCCTCACCTTTTTAATTATGGAGAAGCAGGGTTTATTTCTAGTGCTGGGAAGCTCTAGTCTCAACCAGAACATTGTGATATCAAGTGCTGCACAGCTGTGAAAGGATTTCAAAGGACAGGGGAATTATGCTTGCAGTAGTCCAGGCTCTCTGCAGGGAATGCAGAGAGAGAGGTGAAATGATCAAAATAACAGACTGATTCTTTGCAGCACCATGCTGAACTGATACATGCAGTGAATTATGCTTTTTCAGCCCCACAGTAATTAAAATAAAAGGATATTAGCTTGGATGAGTTTTGGCTGTATGGATAGATGGGACATATTTCTAATTGCATGCAGAAATATTTGGCACATCTTCTGTACAGTCCTGCCAAAGTCTATGAGAACCCAGAGAAAATTAAATGAAAAACAGTGTCTATGTTTCCAGTCAGATTGTGCTAGTGCGCACACTCAGAAAGTAGGCATTAGGAATAGCCTTGGTGGTCAGGTCAAGAACTTTGTTTTCACCACACTAAGTTTCAGCTGAAGGCAGTGTCCAAGAAACAGCTAAAATTGGAATTGAAGGCAGTTCTCAGGTGGGGGGACAAATCTGTGAGTCATCAGCACAGAGATAGATGGTGGCTGAATTTGTGTTGGCAGGTGCTGCATCTCTGAGTATACAGGAGAAGAGGGCTGGTGGAAAAGCTCAGGGATGGAGGTGTACAAGATCCTACAGCAACTTTGAAGAAAAATAGTACTTGAATGTTAAATGAACAGCTAGAAACAGAATAGAGAAAAATGAATGCTTTGTTTTATTTTCATTTGTAGATTCTTTCGTTTTACTTTTGATTTCCACTGAATATAAAATACTAAATCTAAGGGCTAGAAAAAAGTCAGTTCCTCAGAATTTTGTATGTGTTTCTCTCTCTCTCTCCCTTTCAAGAAAAGAACTCAGTCCTCTTTAAAAGAGAACTGGTATGACACAGGCTATAATGCATTGTTAGACAAATGTAATAAATGTTGGTGCCATATTTATGTGGCATTATGGCATCAGGATTTTTCTGAGTTATGGGAAATTTGTGGTATCAAAGATGTAATACCAACATGACATGCACAAGTGAAATCTGTTTTTTAAAAATCCAGATAATGTTTTTTTATGTTCTACTTTCTCTGTTTTCTTGCCTCTGAAGCTAAGGCAAAAGCAGTTTAGTTTCACAGCTTGCCTGCACAAGCTGTGGTAGATTTTGTGTTTGTTTTTCTCTAAAATATACATAGAGAAAGATGCAAAGTTCCTATAAGAGGGTAGAACTAAGTGTTCTCTATGTCTTTGAAATCTAAAGGTCATCAGATAAAAGAAGAGATTTCACATTTTTTTAATTGTATTTTTTTAAGTACCCTAATAGCTTCACAGTGCAGGAGAGATTAACTGATTATTAATAAACCATTTTAAGGTAGTGGTTTATCAGGAACTCCAGGGAGAGTTCCACAATAATTGGTGGTGCTGACCTGCAGTGTTTGCTCTAAGAAAGTGAGTCTGTGGTCTAAGGCTCTTCTCCTTGTTCGCGGACTTTTGGCTCCTTTGGAGAAGGGACATAGGATTTACCAGGAAAATCTCATCAGACCTGTTCTTTTAAGTTGTCTCCTCCCTGGTAGCTATGTAAGGCTGCGTGGGGGCTTCAGCTGTATTTGATGACTCAGGCCAGAATATCCTCCTACCTCTTCATGGCTGTGTTGCTGCTGGTGAGCTGAGAGTCTCTCTGAAGACTGGGGAGGCTGGGGGTGCACCAGAGTCCTCCAGGAGCTTAGATACCCTTGGTGAAGACAGGGATAGTTTGGCTGCACATAGCAATGTCAGCTTTGCCAGAGCACTGGCTTCATGAGAAGCTGTGTTTTTTACTTTATTTTGTAAAAATATATATCAGACTGCTACATTTTAGCAGAGCTGAAAACTGCAGTGCAGGACCCAAGGTCAGATTAGAGAATGCTGGTAGGCAGTTCTTGTGATTGTTGGAAAGGTCATGATAAAGGTTGTTAGTAGAAGGCAGGAAAAGAGACTGAAGTACATAAGTACTAAAGCATTCTTGAGATGTTGCTCTTAGTAAAATGTTTGTTTGTTTGTTTTTCAGTTCAAGCAGTATGTTTTTGACAGCAGAGAACTGGAAGACTGGTTGACTGACATACTACAATGGAGTATTTACCAGTGCAGGTAAGACATTCTTTGAACGTCTTTTTGCAGTTTCGTTTCTCAGTGTTGTTTTGCAGTTCCCAGTGCAAATAGCTAGATTAATGGCAGCGTTACACAATCATTTTTCTGAAAACAAAGTTGGTTTCTGAGGTTTCTGTATTTTCAGTTGCCCTGAAAATCAGGTGCTCTCATGCAGCTGCTGTAAAGTAGCACTAATTTAGGGGGGGAAAAAAAAAATCTTTTTTTCCTTCAGACAAACCTTAAAAATACTTTATCCTGTGATCCACTTCATATTGTGGCCTCAGGAAAGATTAATTTGGATAACTAAAGAAGGGGTGAGGTGATGTAGGGACAGCATGGACCAGCCAGGAAATTTTCCAACTTAGGAAAACAAGTAAACTCTCAGAAGTGTGAAGGAAAGGCAAGGTTTGGCCCTCAGTATAGGATGAAGTGGTTTTAACTGACATTTTAACTATTGGAGATGCTAAGTCTCAGTGCTCTAAATACTTTTGAATACTGAAATGCTGTTTTGATTATAAAAGTTTAGCTACCAAAAGTTTAGAACCCCCCTGCTCTAATTTGTGTATTAAGGTATTGTCATTTATTATCAGACCTTCTGATATGCATTTTTATGCTGCATTAAACTCCATTTCTCATGTAGAGAGCCCCTACTGAAGGTTTCTTTTGTTTATTAATGCAGATTAATATCTTGGTTTCCAAGTGCTAATGATATACTTTAAAATACAATAAACTCATAAAGTATTAAAATGAGTTGTGGACTTTGGTTGTAGATGAAGTTTGTGAAGTGCAGCTGTAAATTTGACAGGAATCTATACAACAAATACCTCTACATGAGTTCAAATTTTTTGTTGGCTTTATTATGATTAGTGTACAAGCTGAAGAAATTGTCCAAGTTGAGTTTCTCCTTTAAAATATTTATTCACTGCATAATACTTTCTGTTACATAGTTCACAGAACTAAAAACTGGCTGTTTTCCTTTGCACTGCTTTGACAGACTTTGGCAGAAAAGTAGTGATGTGGTTTATGTCAGCCCAGGGCAGTCAATGTTCCCCTTCTTCCAGTGTAAGGTGCACATGAAACAAACCGTTGCTCAACAAAGAAAAAACTATTCTCAGTGGTCAGCTGGGTACCTGTGGCAGCATGCAGCACTGCTTGCTGGATGTGCTGCTCTGTGAACAGTATTTCTTAGGTTTTGCAGTTGGTACTAGAGGAAGGCTTAGACACTGTTTTCCCAATTGCTGTTTGTAGTTGAGCAAGAGCTGTGTTACTGGATTAAATTGCACAGTGTTGTGTCATGCAGGCCTGTGGTTGCTGGACCCTTTGCTCTGTCTGCAGGGAAAAATTGCCTGCCAGGCAATTTTTAGTGGACTGACTGGGAGTGCTAAGTAAGTCTGATAGAGAAGGAAGGGAGAGAGTGGCCCCAAGTAGAGTCATATTATACACAGTAGGACTACCACAAGTTCACTGGGAACCCCTTTTGGCAGTCATGCAAGATGTGGCTCTCTAAATTATTTTTTGTTGTTGTTGAATTAACTCATCCATAAAATGGACCTTTGAATAGCTTACATAATTGTACTGGTTCTGGGTTTTCCTGCTGGAGACTTGAGGGACCCTGGTCATGGCCCAACAGCAACCACAGGAACAGTCTTCCATTCTCTTGATGGAGGCAAACTCAAACTTTTCAGGGAATTAGCACTGCTCATTGTGCTGGGAAGTCAGAGTCTTGTCATGTCTTCCTCTCTTGAGAATGATGTTTCATCAAAACTCAAGCTGGGTGAGACTGCCCCATGGTATCCTTATTTTATCCTTTTGCTCTTGCTTGAGTTCTTTAAAGTGGCTTCCTTCTGAGGTACCAGGCAGTTTCATGCATAGCACACAGGGTTTGTTGCCCAGCAGTCGAGGGTTGCAGTGGCTCTAGGATCTCTGGATCTCTGCTCTGTGGCAGGTCAGGTTTGATTTGCAGAAGATACACTTGCATTTTGGTAGGTGATGCCTATGTGATAATGCAGTATTGCAGCCCCAGAGAATTATAGTGCAGAACATTTTGATTCTAGCTTTAAAGACCACAGAGGACATCCCCATACAATGCTACAGACAAAGCAGTGGAAGAGGGAATAGCTGCAAAGCCCTACAGGCTGTCACTGCCAGTCTTAACACTACAAAATGTAGCAAAACTTGGGGAATTATTCAATTAGTCCCTTAAAGTCTTTTCATTGAAATTCAAATTATGAAAAGACTTTTTACACAAGCTAGGTTAATAGCATCATCTAGATGCTGCAGTTTTGATCTTGCAGTAAGGGCCCTTGGTCCAAGTTCTTCATGTTGTCCTAATGCAGCAAAATTCCTCTTCCCTTGTTTCGTTATGTCAATAATGTACTGTTCCTGTGTTTTGGTAAAGTGCATTCAGAGTCCTTGTATTGGCTGTTAAACCAAGGTCAGAATTAATGTCTTATTTAGAGTTTAAAATCTACACCTGTGTTACAGTGCTTGAAGTCTTTCAGCTCCTCTAGAGTGAGTACAGAAAGGGAAATCTTAAATCTTGAGTCATATTCTAAGACAATTTCTTTGGTAGGCTAGAGGTTGTGCTCCTAAAGGTGACTTTACTTTCAGGTGCTGCAGTCATGACTTTTTTCGCCACCTACTCTGTTTCAGTCCCAGTACTGTCTGTTACTTCACAAACACCCAAATGCATGTTCAAAATTTTAGAAACAAAATCTCCATAATCTATTCAAGCTCCAGATAGTGTCTACTGCTTCTACATCAGAGCCAGAAAAATTCACTAATGTGCATGAAGTACAGCCTGCTCAAGATGTTTTTGTTTGCTTAGTCCTCAAACCAGACAGTGCTTGCAGAAATTGGGAAGTTTGAAGGCATTTGCAGAAAGTTTAGTCTGTTTCATTAATCTAGTTGATAGTGTTGAAGGAAAACCAGCTGAACTTAGTAAAATCTGTAGGTTTTTAATATAGGTATCAGCAGGCAGTTGTAAATTAGAAGGAACTTGCTAGTCTGTGGCTGTGAAGATGACAGTGAGCATTATCACTTTACTACAAAAAAAAATTGACTAAAAATAGGTGTGTTGACCTCGTTAACTCCTGCCTTCCCCTGGAATTGCTCAGTCTAAAGACTTACATGACCTGGTCAGGCACTTTCTCTTTACTGTTTGGCTACACTGTAATTCAGCTGTTGCTGTCCTCATGCCAGAGTTGAGGCTCTGCTGCCTGCATGGTCATTCTGCACCAACAAGGGCTGGAAGCAGCCCATGCTCTTTTTCTCCTTGTCAGAGAGTATTTTTCCCTCTCCAGCCAAGAACCAGGGCAGAGCTGCAGTATGTAGGTATCAGTAAGTGCCAGGATTGTATTATGCTGACAATGTGTTGTGATGCTTCTCTGATAATGCTTGATTCCTTCACAAGAAAGGTAGGAGTTACTGTGAGCTGAATTTGGTGCATCCTATATTCTTGTTTACCTCAGGGCCTGCATATTTAGGAAGCTGTGCAAAACTGTGTGTAAGCTTTGTCCTTTTTAGGACCAGATGGGCATCACCCCCAGCTTGTGTTGTAAATAGTTTGTTTTCTCTTTGTTTTCAGTAACTAAGGTGCTGACAAGTTTTGACTTCTTCACCCTCATAAACATGAGTGAAGTTCAGGCTATGGTAGAATTCTCCGTGGAGCTCCACAAATTCTTCAATGTGGATTTGTTTCAAAGAGGGTAGGTAGCATGCTCTTTCAAACTTTACTCTGTTGGATGGCTGATGTTGGAAAGACCTTAATGGGTACTCTGTCATGTGGTGTTGCTTCATGTGTTACTGACTATTTTTATAGCAATTTGAGAATTTAGGGGGGGTGTATTGGAAAGTCATGTTCCTCCTAGGATTTAAAATTAAATATAAATAATTTTTCTTAAAACCTAAGTTGTAATACAGTATTTTTCTCTAATTGGAGATAAGGGAAAACCTGTAGATATGAAGAGTAGATTATATTCTTACCCAGGCCTTTACCCTTGCATGTCTTAATTTCTGTAATCCCTTTTGTTTGAAATATGATAGGTGTTTCTCTTCAATATTTTAAAAATTATCTTGCCCCAATTAACCTTCTCATTTATCAGTTTGGAAGTGGAGAATTTCACCAGCCTCTCTTCTCTGGGAGTGCTTTGAGTCCAGTTACACAGGACTCTGCTGCCTCTTTAGACTCTCCTGAACTCCTCTTACTCCACCTTATCTCTGTAGAAGTCTTTTTCACATTCCTTTCATTTGGTATTACATGGTTGTCCTAGATTACTTTCTAAGGTCCTTGTTTCCCATGGCTATGCAGGAAATAATCCTTTGTAGCTTATTTTGGAGCTATTAAAGATTATTGGTCCTTTAGTGTTGTGGTACATTAACCTTCTGTCCATCCTCAAATAGACTACAGTAAAAATGCATGTTAGAGTTTAGGCTTTGTTAGTGTTTGCAGAGATGGAACGAGGTGTATCATGGTGGATTTATGATAGCTGCTTTTTCCAAAACATTGTAGAGTAACTTTCCTCAGAAACATTTTAGTGATAAGAAAATACATTCATGTTTTTAGCCTTTTCTTAGTTCAAGAAAGGTGTGTGTGTGTGTGAGAGAGTATTGTTTTCAGTACAGGTAGGGGTGGATTTTTTTTGACAGAAGTGATGACCCATTATGTTTGCTACTATATGCAGTCAAGGTATATACAACAAACTGTCTCCTTTTTAGGGAAAATTGTAATTTCACTCTTCATTGGAAGAAGAGGATTAAGGAAGGCTTAAGATATCTGGGAAAACACCGAGAATATTCCAATTACTTCAACAAAAAAAGAACAGTGTTTTGAACTTTAGCTTTTTTTAATCTCTGAAATCGGTGGTGAAGGAGAGAGCAGAACATGGTAGCATATTCACTCTGATAGAGAACCTGAAGAGAAGGAAGAAGAAGAAGAAGAAAGGTTGTCTTTATCCTTACAATTTGAATGGTTCCTCAGAAAGGTAGTTGAGAAGCAAAGCACAGCAATATAATTGCCAGTGCTTTACCTGGCATATTTCCTTTTTGCTTACTCTTGAAGTAAGCTAAAAAGCAGTAAATTCACAGGGCAAGTTCAGAGAGGTGGAATGCTGACATAATGAGAAAAACTGATGTGAGGACATACGACTTCTCTGGTTTCAAGCTGAACTTTTAACTCTGGGCACGTTCCTGTAGAAATTAATGTCAGGAAGAAGAGAGAACTTCCAGAATAATTTGACAAACTGAGAATTGTGACTATTGCAATAAATTCAATTTGGGTAGGTTCCAGTATTTTTCTAGGAAACTGTCTTTGAGTTTATTTGAGATAGGATGTAATACTTCTGTTGCTGGAGGAGCTCTTGGATAATGGATTGAATGAGCAGAAAAGAAAATCTTTAGTTTCATTGTTAGCCTCCTATTTTTTAGCTACTACTGTGTTTAGCATGGTTTGTCTCACCAAAATCAAATACAGAATTGATTGTATTGTGTGCATTCAAGCCTTCCCAGTGTGGCATGCTTGTCTCATGGAGTTAGAACATCATGACCTTCTGAACTGTGAAGAGTAAAATGCCAACTATTGCAAGCAATCACATCAGATTCCTTCTTAAAACTTAGTAGATTTTTATCCAAAGTATTTGTTTGCTCATTTGATTACTGGAGATGTCATTATTCCCAGCCTAAATTTCCTTCTGGTCAGTTCTAGTTCTTTACCTTTACAGCTTTATCTTGGATTTTGAATCACTCTTATCAGTCTGAAAGTTCACCCTTATGTATTTTAGCTGTCAGTCTTTCATCCCTTTTAATAAATATGAACTGCCATGAGTTTGGTCATTGGAATTTGTGGCACATGCCCCTTCCTGTTTGGTGGAGTCCACATATCCTAATATCCAGTCAATCCCATTTTACTTTCTTCCTGCTTTTATAACTATTTGAAGAAATCTGGAAACTCTTGCATCCAACTTGCATCATATTTTCTTGAATCTGTATCTGTAGTGGCACTACAGTTGCCAGAAGCAATTATGACTGTGTTTACACTAACAATTAAATTTGGTATTTAAGGAATGAATTACTAAAAGCAGTGTTAATGTCCCTACGTTTGTGTAGTTCCAGGGTTACTTCAGGCTAGATTTTAACCTCATCTTCTGGACCAGATGTTTTGTATCATGAGTGTAATTTGAAATTATTTGCATCAGTAGTTGATTCAGACCTTTTTGTGCCCCCAGGGATTGATGTGCATTTTGTGACGTGTAGTTCAGAGTAGTTCAACTTCCTTAGGAGACATCCAGGTCTATGACTGGAAAGCTCTCAGTGAACTGAATGACCATGCAGCAAACTGGGGTCATTGGGGAAAGTGCCTCAAAACCACTCTGTTGATCTAAACTGGTCTAAATAGTGCAGACTGAGCACAAATTTCTCACAGTATTTTACACAAGACCATATTTATATAGCTACATTATTCTCCTAAGTGACCCTCTCAAGCAGACTATTTTCTTTACTTTTAGATAACTGTTACTATTCTAAAAAGGGGTAACAGTTCAGATACTTCATTGTATTAGAATATTTGTCTTATGTATCCAGTACAGCTATTTAGCTATGTTTTCTTAGAACTGTGCCATTTGCTTTAAACCCAGCTTGTTACAGATGGCTCCACTGGTTTATCTGTTATTACATTCAAATAAGGCTTCACACAGTTTTTGTTTTGATCTAGTAAGATGTGGTGATAGGAATTTTTGCCCAAACAGTGATTGATATGCAAGTATTTTATGACAAAATCAATTAAATAAATATATTTGTTTGGCACCTGTGAGAATGATGGTCTGAGACAGTGAAGTTTCAGGCTGTTTTGTCATCTTAGCTCATAAAAGTTCCAGTAAGGTGTGGGCTCTATAGTATAGTCTTCTATAAAGACAAAGGAAACATAGCATAGCTTGACTGCAGAAGTGGAGAAGGAGTTGAGTGGAAGATTGGTTGGATGATTTGGCTCCAAGAGTTGTGGTCAGTGATGCTAAGTCCAGCTTGAGGCTGGTGACCAGTGGCACCTCCCATGGACTGGTACTGGGTCAGTAGTCTCAGCACTCTTTGCACAGAATCACAGAATGACTTGGGTTGGAAGGGGCATTAAAGATCATCCAGAACCAACCCCTCTGCCATGGGGGAGGCACCTTCCATTCGACCAGCTTAAAGCCCCATCCAACCTGGCCTTGAATACTCCCCAGGATGGGGTGATCACAGCTTCTCTGGGCAGCCTGTTGTAGTACCTCACCACCCTCTTCCTAATATCTCATCTAACCCTACCCTCCTTCAGCTTAAAGCTGTTTAAGTTCAAAGGCTTTGCTGTAAGAACAGGTTGCTTACCCTCTCATTTTATATGTGTCCTGAACTGAGGTATAAATGTGTTCAGAATGTCTGTTTCCAAACAACTGGTTGCTAAAAGTGCCTCAGTACTTTATAGTGCTCAGTTGAAGTTCCCATGTTCCATCACCACGGGATGATGGATCCTGATGTCTAACTTGAGACAGTTACACCTTTTCTGTGGGCAGGGGGAAGAATTTCCTGGTAACCCTCACTTGTGAGAAGATGAGGTTTTTGTTCCCCTGGAGCTGTATATTGTAAATGGCAAATCTAATGAGCGAAAAAGACTTAGCTAGTAGTTTGTAGTTTAGCATAGTGCACACATTGCTGCAAAATCTGCTTTGAAAACATTTTTCTATGTTTTCCCCATCTCTGTGCATTCTTACAATCCCAGTGTTAAGTTCTTACTTTTTCACTAACCTTTTGTTATTTTGTCAATAATATGCATGCACACACAGCTGGCCAAAGCTGGATTTAGAATACTTTTAATAGTAGTGCCTTGGTTTTTGGTTGGGGTTTTTTTGGGTTTGTTTTTTTTGTTGTTGTTGTTTGTTTGTTTTTTCTTCTTCTTGATATTGTTTTGATTTGTAAGGTGCAATACCTGCAGTTTCATTCTGGGTTTCAGAAAAAAAAAACTTTCTAATGTTTGTTTTTTTTGGGGGGTGTTGTTTTTTTTTTACAGAAGCTATGAAGAGAGGAAGTAAAATAGGGTATTAACAGTAGCTCTTTATTGCATATTTACTACTCAGTGTGTCTTAGTTTTCTATTATTTTACTTGTTTTGGGTTAAAAGATTCTTGTAAAACCACATGAAGAACTTATATTACTAATGTAAGTCTACCACACTTCTTTAAAGTCTTTTTGCTTTTAACTCTTGGGTAACAGATGGAAGAATAATACTAAACACCTTCCACAGGAGAGACTTTGGCAGATTCTCACCTGAAACATATTTTTGGAGATGTATCATATCTGAAGGTTATTAAGATTGCAGCACAAGTTACTTGTGAACCTAAATCCTATTAAAAGTCAAAGGAATTTAAACTTCAGAGACTACTGAAAATACAGCCTTATGATATTCTTCTCTTCCATAGATTTATGTTTTTCTGTGTGTAGATGCTTACTGGTGTGTCTGAGCAGCATTGTCATTTTATGCTTCCATGCATATGTTTCTGTAATATAGATTAAAAGAAATTAACACTGACTGAAATTTAATGAATCTTATTATGATTACTCAGTAATGTCATAAGAAATAATGCAATATATGAAAAGTTGTATTGTTTTCTGGATCCAGTGAGTTGCCTACATTAATCTTAAAATTTTTAAAAGGAAATTAAAATTCAAAATGTATGCTTCCAGCAGGAGCACTTTTCTTTCTCCTGGCTGTATCACAAATAAAAAGATTTTGTCCTTAAATGAAGAAGTAGCCCTTGCTAATGGTTTGTGTTGCTAGCATATGATCGAATAACAAACTCTTGATTGACAAGGAACATTCAGGTTCACCTGTCTGGTTTTCTGTCTAATTCATACAGCTCAGACATACTTTTATTTTCAAGCTACGGTTCTGTATGACATATTTTTCTGGAAATACGTGTTGTGAATTGCCTTCTGACAGGATAGCTTATCTTTTGAAGTATTGTACTGTGATCTTTACTTAATGTAATGCATCTTTACAAAGAGAGAAGAAAGCTGTCAAATTTGTCTAACAGTTGTAAGATGAGCTCTGTTCTTCAGCTTATGGTTTTACAGTAATACAAATAGCAATTACAGATATAAGATTTGGAGGGCTAGACTGTAAACTCAAGGGAATAGTCTATCTAGGAAAACTATGCAAATATTTTTGGTCTTGAGGTTTTTTGCTGTTGTTTTGGGGCTTTTTTAAAGTGGATCAGTTTGTGATTCTAGTTCATACACACATATGGGTTCTGTTTGCTCTGAGGCTAGAAAGGGTAAGACTGGGAATGAGCAGTGGGAAAGGCTTATTTTAAATTGCATTGCTACAGAAGTTGAAACTTAGGATCATCAATTATCCTACTAACCCCTGTGTTGCAGGATGTCTGAGACACCAGCGACGTGGTCTGGTCCCAAAGAGCAGTTACAATTTAAAAGACAGAATTGTGCCTTCTAAAATAGGAAGTTTTGTATTTGTTGAAAAGAGGGGTTAGAAAAGTAAGTGGAAAACTGAGCACTGTTTCCTTTGAGTTAGCAGAGAAATTAAGGTTTTTTGAAGCACACCGAGTGGAACTGAAGACATGGGGAGGTTGTTCTGCTTGTCTTCTTCAGTCATCTGAGGCACAGTGCCTGTATTAGGAGACTTCCAGCCAAACTGGGAAGCTTCTCTGGGGCTCACCTAGAGCCACTGTTAATTAGGCTCCTATTTTTGAATTCTCCTCCCTGTTCTTCTCTATGGTAATTTCTAGAAGACTGTACTCCAACTTAAGAAACTAAATGAGATCCCGATGCTGCAGTTTTCAGATACAGATTCTGACCAATAAAGATGATTGTACAGATGCTTATTTCGTCAGTCATTATTCATAGAGGTATAGCTAAGAGTTGGTAGTACTTGTTGTCCTGAGTGAAGGTATGGGTTTTTTCCTGCATCCTCCATATTCCAAAAATATTACTTGAATGTTTTGTAATGTTTGTGGGTACTCATTGCATCTATTAGACTTCTCAGACACGGGGTACAGATTTCAAATCACCTAAATTTTATTCAAATTTTAGCTCTTATGCTTAAGTTGAACACTTTAAAAATAACAACTTTTACAATTGAAATTATGATTTTGCAATGGAAAACATTTTCACAACTCAGAATTAAAGATGTCTAATGGAATCCCATCTCCTCCAGGCATTCAATTTGGCAAAATTCCATTTTCTAAGGACAAAAAGATAAAGAGCTCAGATGCCTAGTTATACCATCATGCTGCCTTTCTGGACGTGACAGTGCCATGGTAGGCACAGCTCTTTGGTGTGACAGTGATGTGGCATAATTTGCTGTCCTTTGNTTTGGGTGGGGGGTGGTCTGTGTAATTCATTCTTTCTTTATGCAATTGAAGAAATAGGGGTCTTGTTGTATGTAAGACCAGATACCAATTCACACTGCAAAATAACAATTGTTATTGTCAGCATGCCTTGCCATGAAGTGTGACAGGAGAAACATGATCAATGAGTTCAGTTTAGGGAAGGAGTAAATGACAGTGTAAGACAGGAGTGAGTACAAAAGGATTTTGTCTGGAGAAGACCCATTCTTTTATTCTGTAGAACGTGTAGCCATCAGCTTTGTATAATATGAAGGTAGAATGGGCACAGGTGTTAGTTGAAGGCATTGCAATAATGATTTCTTGAGTATGCACCTTCTTTTTCTAAATAGAGTTTTACTGAGTTCAGTATTCTAGAGTGGCATGTGACAGCAGTAACAGTTTTAACTTTGCATTGCATACACATTTAGTAACTAAAATTGCTACTTTTAGATTCTTTCAAGTGTTATCACCTTTATGTGCAGAGCTTGTAGCTCATCAGATTTTTGAATATTTTTTTTAACCTTATTTCACCCCACTCCATTTGTTTGCCCTTTCCCATATTCTGACTCACACTGGCCATGGGTGAAGAAGCTTAAAATACCTCCAAATACTTAAAGAGGCTCTCTAGACTGAACCATCATGTTCATGCATATTCATACATAACCTTCTTTGTTGATTTGCACAGTTTTAAAATTGCTTTAAAAAATTGTCTCATATTTTCTCCAAAATATGCTGACTACCTTAGAGTAAGTGATCAAGACCTCTGCTGCTAATAATTTTCTATATTCATCTATTTTTACTTTAAATAATAGCATCCAAGCTTTTGGAGGTGATCAGACTGGGGAGAAGAAAAAGAGGCATATTTTTCCCTTGTGCATGTTTATTTGATGTGGATGGTTGTGCCTGAGCACCAGGTTTGGGTTTTGTTTTTTTTTGGGGGGGAGAGGGTAAGAGAGTACACCTAGCATGGCCCACTGTTGATGCCATGAGCCCAAATCTGGTGTGAAATGGCATTCTCATCTATGTATTTATAGTTGGCCTGAGCATGATATGCATGGTCTTCTTCAGCTTTGCTTGCTCCTGCAGTCAGATCCATAAGATGGGCTTCCCTCTGACAGGAGTGTAGTCAGAGAGTGGGTTAAGCTGGCAGAAACAGGACTAATGGTCTAGATCTTTCAGATAGGAAGATCTGTTGGTTAGCAGCTGCCTGAGCAGTGTGATCCTGTTTCTGCTGCTTTCTGTGTGCCTGTAGTCATGCTATTTTACCTTATGGTTGGTCATCTCAACATGGTAAACCAGCAAAAAAAAACCTGGCAAAACCAGAATCATTCTGTGTTTTATTTTTTTTTTTTTAATCTCCCTAGTCCACATCAACATCAGATTCACTGTCAGTGGTGGTGCAGAAGGAGTATAAAGTACACAGGAAGAATGGGATGCCTACTTCTGTCACCAGCTAGCTTTTGGGTTGGTTTAACTGTAATCCTGGAGTGTGTCCTGAGAGAAGTGTCCATAAAAATTCCAGCCTCTGTGTTAGGAAGACATATCTGGAACAGGAAAGTCCATTATGTCAGTGTGATCTGCTCAGATTAGTATGTTCTGAAACAAAACCTTTGTTTGAACTTCTGCATTCATCTTGGTTGGCATCCCTGCCCCTAGGATACAGAGTTATGACAGATGTCAGGTATGTCAATTCTAATTTCCCTAAGCCCTCATGTGGAGATACAGAGCTCGCCTGACGATGCCAATTTGCACTTTCCACCTCCCGTACTCCTGGCAGCTTTCTGCCACTGCAGTGCCCTGCCCCATGGGTTGTGCTGGCTGAGCTGCTGCAGCTGACCAGTGTCCAGAACTGCTCTGAAAGTGGTGCAGAGGTGTCATTGAAAAAGGTGTCAAATGTCTTGCAGGGGCACTTGCCTCTAGTGCCTGGGAGGACAGGATAGGGGAAAAAGGGAAAACAGAATTCCTTAAACTTCATTTCTTGCAGAAGTCCTTATATTGTAAAAGTACAATCTAAATTTCAAGACATTATTCTTGACATTCCCTTACTATAAGGAAGGATAGGGTTTCCCAGATGCCATCTTGCTTGACTGACACAGAGAAGGAATCAGATTATTGCAGAAGTCAGAGAGATCCAGCCCTGGTGCTTGGCAGAGAAAGGGCCCCTAATCACCTCCAAAATGCCAAGTCCCTTTCTGTAGGTCAGCTCTGAAAGGGGAAAGAGGAGATGATAGAAAGGCATCCAGAGCAGCAGAAACCCTCAGCTTCCAAATCTGCAAAGACAACTCAGATTCTTCTTCAGTGGATTTTGCAGATCCCAGTTTACAGGGAGCAGTGGTGGGAGGTCAGCCTCATGAGGGGAACAAAATGAGTTAGATACCCAGATGCATGGAAAGTTTGATGTTCCTCAGTGTATGTAGAAAGTTAAGTCATACAATCACCTTAATGACCATCTCTGCACTTCAGTCATATTACTATGGTTAGTGCTTCTTCTATGGAGTTTTTCTCTTTTCCTGGTCAATATTCTTCTCAATTTTCATCTCAGAGTACTTTAGCGTGCCTTTCTTTCAGCAATCTGTTTCCTACCTTTCCTGAATACATTTCTATATAAAATTAATTTCAAACTATTTTGGATACCATTTGAGGTTTTCCGTGGTGCTTGTTACAGTTTTCTCAAAACAGAAGCCTTTGAAAAATATAGACTCTAAAAAAAACTTTTTTTTTTTGTTTGTTTTGTTTTTTCTTAATTTTTTTTTTTTTAACTTGTTGAAGAGGTTCAGCAGGTATTGTGTGTCTTCAGGGTATCCAGCTTGCGGAATTTGGCAAGAGAAAAAGGGATTTGGCTACTTAGGGTATTTGTTCTCCTGTAATTTGTTTCATTTATTTAAATTGGCATCAGAAGTTTAATTCCTGTGAGTGTACTGGATAGGGTAGGTCTTAGGAGATGGAAGATACTGGTGCTGTGGGAGGTGGCTCTATCATGGCAAAAAGTCTGTTCAAGAACAGTAACTCTTTAGGAAGGGGAAAGAAGTGGAGTTTTTGCTTTCCAATCTTGAATGCTCACTTTAGTCTTTGACATTAATAAGCTTTTAGGATCATCGTAATTTAGAGTCTTGACTTGTTCTTGAATTATGCTTAGAGTCTTGACAGGTCTTGACTTAGGCTGCTAACTTTTCATTACTTGCTTGTGACATTGTTCTGGTAATATTCTCGGAGATTATTTCTTAAGATTTATGTTAATAATAAATGCATAAATACCATGTGCAGTCAGCAGTTTTGTTTCTCAATGTTTATTGAGTTGAAACTCTTGAAGTTGAGGAAAAAATTATTAACTCCAAGTGGCAATACGATTTCATGTTATTTCTGAGTGTGGAGCCCCACCACTAGCTCAGCCTTTCTTAAACCCATGTCATGTCACTGAAGGGAACAATCTCTCCTGGCTGTGTGATCCTGCTTTATGTTAATAGCCCCCACTGGATTCTTTTTTTCCCTTTCCAGTTAGATGAGCATGTTGGTTTGTTTTACCATAGAGTTATTGGAACATCAAAACTTATTTGAGGAGGGACAAAAATATGTAAAGAGGTTTTGGTCTGCAAAATGCTTCTACCTGTGTCAGTACTGGCTTAAGGTGACTTAAATGAATCATGAAAATATGCCTTGCTTGAAGGAAAAAAGATTTCTAAATTTAAGAGATTACTTTTCTTCCTTAGCGTGCTGTTAACATCTTAGAGCAGTATGTTATATTTGAAACTACAGTGTTTCAATTTTAAAAATTAAATGACAGGAGCTAATGTGACTTCTATGAATGACACAACTTACTGCAGGGGAAAAGATGATGGTGTTGGTAAGGGATGAAAGTGATGACCTGCCTTTCTTTAATACCTTATGTAAGATATGGTAGTCCACATGGGCACTTTTGTCATGACTTTTTTGCAAGAGTTTTCTTTGTGGTACCTGATTTTCCATATCTGGTTAAATGTTTGCTATTTGCTATTAAAACGGAGATTGCCTTTCATTAAAATAAGGTGCAAAGTGAATTGTAAGGCTTGTATACTTGTTTACTGACAGATGAGGGGAACAGAATTGCACAGCTGCAAAACTTAGAAAATTTGAAAGACTAGTGAATGACAGAAAATGAGTTGTCTTCTGGTGTCCCATCTGTTGCGTTTGTTAAACTTTGATTTCAAAATTAACGTGTTATGATATGACTTAGTAAAAACTGATGCCTATTGGCAAGGGGTGAAGCTTCTAAAATTGTGACCCTGTATACCAGGAAAACATAACATTCCATACTTTTCTTCCCAGAAAGCTGAAAATTTCCAAGCCACCGAGTAGTTAAACAATAGTGATAGATCATTTGCAAGTCTAGTATGCTGGATCCAAAAGTCAAATGAAAAATATTTTCAAGCAAATAAATAGAGTTGAAAAGTTGTTGTAAGAGAAAATGAGAAATCATTATTCCTGAAGATAAGCTTTATGGGACTTTTGTACTTTAAAGATGTAAGGAAATTTAGTATAATTTCTTTCTTTTTCTCTTCACTAAGAATGGGAAATAAAAGAGGAACTAAAATTATAAACATAGACTAATATAAGTTAAGACATATTTGATTAAATAAGAACTCATCTAGTACTGCATGTTTAAGTGTCTCTTTAAAAAAGCAGTACTTATTTGAGACTGTTCCCCTTTCAGGTATTTTAATAGGAATTGCAGGAATTCTGCCTGAGTGTGTCTTGTGGAAAGAACATGGTGAAAAGGCTTTTGTAATAATAAGGCAAAATCTCCAGTTGCATTTACTTTCCCCTCTCTCCTGTTTTACGTATTTAATCCTGTTTCGTAACAAGCTGCTGTGACTTAGTTGAGGTATTAGTCTCACAAAGAACTCTCATCAAACTTTTGGTCTAATTACTATTTTGTTTATATTAAGACTAATTTTCAGAAATAAAGTGTGCTCTAGACATGTGAGGTACTTCAAAAAAGTAATTAACTTTCAAGGAAACTTTCTTTCAAATAAATGAAAGAGCCTCTTATCTGTTTCCTGTAAGTTTGCCCATTGTGTTATTCATCTTAATAAAAGTCAGCTGGGAAATACGTGGACTTTTCATTGAAGGGATTGCTAAAAGATTTTAAACATAGGGTATGATAGTTTTCCTGCTGCTGAAGTATCTGAATCAGAGTTTCTCAGGTAAATCCCACAATTATAGCAGAGTGTAATCTCATATTGGTCCATATTAAAAGTACTTATTACAAAGCGATTGCAAGATATGCATCTTTCTGTGTGTTCTATACTTGTATTAAATAATCCCCTGTCTAGATAAGCCCTGTAACAAGTTTGGTGTCCATTTGGTATTCTGTGGGCCCCAACTGGGTTTGGTGGGATTAAATTTTTATAGATGACTGCGCATGTCTCCTGGTGAGGGAACAAGTCTAATCAATTCTGTTTTTAATTTTGCACTTCAATAATCAACATTTTACAGCCTGTGCTTTATTCTGTCTTTCTCTGTTCTCTTGTTTCTGTTCCATTGCACTTTATTTTACTTGTGTTCTGATTTTTCTCTTTGCCTGGATTGCTTTTTTACAGAATTCTTACGAGGTTACAAAGAAATCTGGCAAATTTATGGTGATATTTAAGATAGAGTATTTGTGTTCCACAATTATATGGAATGCTTTAAACATTACAGGTATACTCAGACTGCCTAGAAAAGTATGTTGGCATTTGTCAGTATTGGCTTATAACTGTGTGAAATACTAAATGTCTTTACTGCTTTTAAGATTTTTTTTTAATAAATCTGTGAAATAATTAGGGATGTAGCAAAGGGCTTATCTTGTAGAACGGAGTGGTGTTGAACAGAAATACAGGAATATTTTGTCTCATGGTTGGAGCCTTTCAGTATTTTGCTGACTCAGCCTCTCACTGCAGTGGGAGTTTCTGCTAGTGCCCATTTGCTTCCATGGGAAGAGGTGTGATCTGTGGAAGACACAGCTCTGCCAGGGTCAGTGTGACACTGCCTCCATGGCACTGGGGCCCCCAGAGCTGCCTGTTCCTCTGCAGACTGACTCTTCTGTCTGCTTGCCTTGCAGTTCCTTATTTCACCACCACATTCCATATTTGCAGAACAGTGCTTCATCTCCAGCTCTGTTTCCTCCTGCACTGAATGAATCCCTCTTGCCTGAGCTATAGCTCACCTTGGAAAAAGGCGAAGTCTTCGTGGCAGTCTGCAGTGGAGGGTGTGTTTTTATTAGGGCCCTGCACTCAGGAGATCCCAAGAACTCCCCTGAGGTTTTGCATACACAGTCACAGCTGTTCTTCCATTTGGTTAACTGACAAATTTAGAATGCCCTGCAGGTGACCCAATGTGCATGTGAGTTTTACAGTCCACGACATTCAGTGCTTGCTCTTGTTAATGTGACTGAACGCATTGAAGTGTGCAGTGGGATTTAGGGAAGAGGAAAGCTCAGACTCTGCTGTACATGCTTCTGCTTTTCCTCTTCCTGGCAAAGGACCTGTAAAAAAGTTTTACCTCAATGGGGAAGTGTGTTATGAAGCTTTTTCAGAATGTACACTTGCCTTGGAATGTTCTTTAGCTGACAAACTAAGTGGTTTTTCAAGTAAATTCTTGTGCAACTATTGCCATAAATGCTCATATTCTTTTTTAATGCATGAGACTTTTTTATTTTAATAATGGTTGTACTTTATGAGTGCATTTGCACGCATTACTCCCTGTAGTTCCGTGTTGGAGCATTAAAAAGTCAAATCACTACTACATTGTATGTTTCCATTTTTGTCAGTAGCAAGATACATTCCAGTTATTGATAAACCTATTTCCTGCTCAGATTCTAAATAACAATTTTCCACAAATGTAAAAACTCCCTTACTTGTGCCTATCTAATGAAGTTCCCCCTTGAGGAGATAAAAAAAGGAAACCTATCAATTTTTTTGTGTGGTAAAGCATTTTCTGGCACATGCTAGACTTTTGAATCTTCAAGATTTTAGTACAACTCAATGAACAAGACTTAATCCTTTGTACAGGATTGTCAGTAGAGGTGTCCTCTGTCTACAGGAGAGCTGTAATTCTAGCTATTTATTTCAGAATGCCTTTTCCTACAAGGTCTGTAGCCCCTGTCTGTTACCACTGGAGCATTTGTCTAGGTTGCTGTCAGAATCAGGACTTGAGAAGGAACCAGACTGGTGCAGGATCATTTTGATTATTCCCCTGTTGTGTTCCTGGGACTTAGAGGTGCGTGTTAGAGAAAATGTTCTGTACCGAGGTTGGGCACGTGAGTCTCAGTGGCTTTGCTTTAGCAGGGGCCATGCTCTGAGATGTTTGTACTGGGTTCTGCCTTCCAGTGGGCTTCAGGAAAGTTTGGTATAGACACACCAATGGACCTGAACTGTTATGTCTGGAAAGTTCTAGTGGTAAGCCTGTAACTGTGTGATTAAGTCTGCCATGTTCCAGCATTTGGAAGAAGCTGTACTGGGGTTTGAAAGCATTGGTAGAATTTACTTCATCAATTTGGGCACATTTGCTGCACCGGTGGTTGAGTGATCTGTTATCATATGGGATTTTCCACTGCTCAGGATACCTTCATTCTCTTGTTACATTAGATAATGGAGAGTTGATACATGAGACATTGGAGAGCTGATTGTATTCAGATCTTATTTATGGAGTGTTTTAAGGGTATTTGGGACAATTGAATGTGATAAGTGAGTAACAAATCCTTGATACTGAATTGTTATGTGTAGGCATAAGCACATACAACAGGTTTATGAAGTTGTCCCTGTGAGAACTAAACAATGCTTATAGTACAGCCAGGAAATAATTGAAAGTGGTTTGGTTTTGTTTGGATTTTTAATGGAAATGGAAACATTACAACACATTGATTAGTGGGTTGAACAAAAGATGGCAAAATGAGGAAGGCAGGCCTTGGGGAAAAGAGTGATGAGGCTTAATGCATTTTTTACATTACTTTTAAAATTTGCTGTCAAATGAGAAATGTATATCATAACCTTTAAAAAGTATTTCCTTATTTACAAATTGCAAATATAATACTTTTGTGAATCAAGTACCCTGTTTCAGTATAATAGCTCTTTATTTGCAGATATATATCCTTAATATATGCATCATTTAAAGATGAATAACAGTGAATAATTCAGGTAAATACTGTGTAGGGGGCTATTTTTCTTTTTTAAATACCTTGGTGCATTTAAGTAATTTTGACATCTATCCAGGCATAAGATTTTGAATTAATGTTTACATATTTGCCCTTTGCTGAACTCCTCAAGATTTTATTATTCAGAGTAATAGGTGAATGTTTTATGTTCTAAACAGTTTAAAGTATAAATCTGCTGAAAATCAAACCCACCTGTCTCAGACAAGCAAACAGGATACCTTAATCTCCCCATGAAACTAAATAAAAATATCAGGCAGGTAAGGGGCTTACTGAAGAAAAATGATAGAATTGTCTGCTCTTGATTAATTGCAAGCAAATAATAATAAGAAAGGAAGGATGTCCTAACGTATTTTTGGTTTCACAAATTACATTTTAAGCATGAACAATTCTGTTGATCATTTT
Organism: Aegithalos caudatus; assembly: GCA_013389925.1. Lineage (NCBI taxonomy): Eukaryota > Metazoa > Chordata > Aves > Passeriformes > Aegithalidae > Aegithalos > Aegithalos caudatus. The sequence goes on along the minus strand of WEIU01020432.1, from coordinate 14,260 downwards.
CTTTGAGGCACAAATTATAAAAAATCAGTAGTATCTCTAGGGTGAATGAGTCTTATTGGATTAAGTAATGGGAATATCCCTTTTTTTTCTGTTCAATGCTCAATTTTTATTTTGTCTTGCCTTTCATTTTACATTGTTATAGCCCTTACTCAGTAATCTATCCACATTTGATAAAGTTGTTAATCCTGAGTTAAATTTATGGTCTGCAGAAATGTCATGAGCTTCTAAACATCAGCTGAGAATTATGCAGAAGTTTGATTTTTTTAAAGTTCTAATAGAATGACCCAATTTGGTAGGCTAAAGCCAAGGTAAATTGAAATATGTGGCATATCTCTGAACTTACTGAGATATGCTGTTTTAATAGAAAACTGCAACAAAATATTCCATGTAAATCATATCAATAATTTGACATTCTTTTAATACATGAAGTAACAAGCAGTATGCTTTACCATGACAGGCTGGTCATTAGGGTCATGGGAAGATGCAGCTAGTAGTGGTTGGGCATCAGGCCCTTGATGAATGTTTACTGTGGATCCAAAAATGACACTGTGAAGCTGAGGCAGGTGGAAAGTATCTCCTTGCTGAGGCTGTTGTACATTATCATGTATCATGTTTCTTCAGTGTAGGTGAAATGAGTAACTAATTGGATGGTAGAAGTCTCATCTGACCCAGAAAAAAGGAGTACATCAGTGTATCCACTGCATCTTCCTGGGTTAATGTTGAGATGGCACTCTTGATCTTCTCAATTCTTTATACTCTTGGAGAAGTTAACAGTGAAAGCTTAATGTTAATTTATATTTCTTTAACCCAATACAAAATTAATTACCTTACTATTTATGAATCACTTAGGGAGTGTATTTGGAATTATGCTTGACCTGTGGGCTTCCAAAAATGAAATAGGTAACTAGTAGCTTGCAATGGGTTAAATTTTGCTCCAATTTTTTTAAGTAGGGATCACTTAATCTCTTCTCTCTAACAATGTTACTGGTTAGCTATATTCTTATTCTTTGATATATAAGTTTTGACAAAACTAAAGCTGACTTTTTAATTTTGTGGAAGAATTAAATTAAGAGCTTTTTCATTGGCTGATTGTTAGGCTAATATACAGTCACATCAGTTATAGTGAAGTCCCAGATGGTGAGCTTCAGTTGAAGTGTTAGAAGCCAAAATCAGAAAACCACAAATAGGTTGGTTTGGATTTGGATTTTTGAGGATAATGAAAACTATGTCTGTGATTCAGTGTACACTGTGAGCGAAATATGAAGGGTAAATGTGTACTCCTAAGGGCATTAGGACCATGCCTCTGCCAAGAAAGGTGTGTTTTTCTTCTTCTCTCTACATGTGTTTGTGCTGCCTCCCTTTCACTAGTCTTAGTGTTTGTGGAGCTGTGTGGTAGGTCACATCACCTCACTGAGGAGGTGAAGCTAACTCAAAGAAAAATAAATTATGTGAAATGGGATGAGATGGTTAGAATGTGTCATCTAAGTGTACTTGTGGGTGCTTGTGTTATTTAAAGGCTTCCATAAAATCAGTCTGGTGACCGTTAAGGATTTCTTAAATGAAAATCAAAGTTGGAAATTGTATGGAGCTGACTAGGATGAAAGATGTTTTAGAGATGGGGTAGAGTCCCCAAAGACTTGTGCTGGGGTTTTTCTCAATTTTAGGCTTGAAGCTTGCAGTTCCTGGCCTTGATGGCATAAAGGTGCTGTCATGTTTTGCCTAGTGTGACCCTTTATTTGCACTTTTGCATAGCTTGTGGCCACAAACAATATAGGGAGTGTCTGGTAAGTGGTGTGTTTTTAGGGGATCCTGGAGAGAGTTTTACAAACTGCAGTTTCACCTCCTTCAGTGTCAGAACTGATTATAGCAGTCCTATAGATGTGCTACATGGCAGATCCATCCAAGATGACTGTTGTGTAGGTGATAATCCTGATTTTTCATTTATACCAGTTTTTCAGTGTAGCTTACTGCAGGTCTTTACAAGTATTTGCTCCAGCTCTGCAGGACACGGAAAAACTAGTGCTGTGTTAGAACTTCTTTTTATTCATGTTTGTCTGTTGCATTTGTTAATAATTTTTTTAAAATAACAGTATAAAGGATTAAGTAAGACAGTATTAAGCTTTGTAGACTTCCTTGACCTGTTCCTCTTTCCCATTGCCCATTCTTGCCTTTGTCAATATATCTGTATATGGTAAATGAGATTTCCTGTAATGCATCTGTTGTAAATCCCTGTCTTTTGCTTTAGCTTTTACCAGATTCGTGCGTCTATGAAAATTCCTCCAAGAATTCCACACATATTAGAAGCTAGTTTGTTACATGGAACTGGTAAGTGCAAAAACTTTTCAGTAAATTACGTCATTATCTTGCCTTGTTAATTGAGGGATTACACTTTTTGTCATGTATTTTTTATAACTAATACAGATGTGTTTTTAGTTTTATTGCTAACACAATGCAAACATATCTTGTTCTTAATAGTGGGACTTAAAAGTTGATTACAGAATTTTGATACTATTTTTCATCTGATGGTAGCAAAACACAGTGATTCCTTTATATTAGTGTCTTCTGTTTTTTCCCACTGATCTGCTCAGTGTTCTCCATGTTTTAGGCTAAGATAACCAAGGGCAGATCTAAGTAGATATCTGAAAGCAGTGGAGAATTTCAGATACAGACTCTTACACAGATTGATAAGCCTATTCTTTTTCTGAAAATAATAGTTTGAAAGGATGCAGTTTTTAAACTTACTCTGTTGTTCTCTAGTGGTAAACTTGAAATTTGATTTAACCTCCTGAACTGAATTAACTTATATTTTCTCTTTTTTAAACCTGTCATTCACTTTTGGTTTCCATGTCCAGGCAAACTAAATCTAGAGAAACCTGTTAGGGCTCACCTAATTCTGTGTAGACCATACTTCAGCATGGTGTAAAAGTGTGAAAAGCAAAATATTAATATCAAATTCAAATGTTACGTGGAATTACGGGAATTTCAAGGAAGAAAAACTAATAATGTCTGGGAAAATGTTGACAGGATGTTACTGAAACCTGAACTTTTGAAGCTATTTTGAAAATAGCTCTGAGTACAGCAACAACAAATTTCAGTAGATACTAAATTTTGGTCAAGCTGCCTAAATATTTCTTGAGTTTGCGTGAGATAAATGAATAGTTCTGATGAGCCGAGATTATTCCACTTAAAGTCAAAGTTTAATGTAGTTTAGAGAATTTGGGTCTGGTAAACATCCTTTAGAAAAACACACTTTGTGACAAGTGATAATAATATGATTGATATTGCTGGAAAAATTTTTTTTCCATTTCATGGTATATTTTTGAATAGTTTTAGGTTGTTCTTTCAGAAAGCTGCAGTCTTTTTAGTAAATTGCGACATATGTGTTAGCGCTTGTTACTAGACATAAAGGGTATAAACATTAAGATTGCAATTTGGTGTGAGTTTAGATCAGCAGTTCTGACAAAGAAAAAAAGCCAGCCCTTGATTCCCCCTGGCCACTCTGTCTTACCTTCATTTGCTCTGTGTGTTGTTGACACAAGAGTCTGATTTGGTCAACAGATTTGGTCTGGGAACTCAACTGGGGAACTCATTCAGCTGACAAGGAGCCATTTTACAAAAAACCCAAACTCCTTCAAACCCAAAAACTGGGTTCCTTTTTAGATCAGTTTCTCAGTTTCATTTTTCAGGTAATTACTGGTAATTTGTCCCACAACAAAGCAGAAGGGAGGGTACAAGCTGGTCAGTGAAGGGGGGTTAGTTTGTTCTTGTGGACATCATAGTGCTAGGTCTTGCCCAGAACCTCTGCTTTCCATTTCCATTTCACCACTTGCTTGATTTAGCAGAGCTGGATGCTGTAGACACACTTGCAGCCCTCCTGCTCCAGGAGGAGGAATAGCTGATAGCAATTCCCAAGACTGCTGTTGTGTGTAGAAAATAGCTGCTATTGGTCTCAGCATAGAGTAGCACAGTGCTGATTCACTGTGTGAAAATGTTTGATCTCCCTCCTCCTTTTATTTCCCTGAGTCAAATACTTAAGCTTAAGTTTTTCCTCTTTTTCCTGTTTGTTTACATCTCCTTTCACCCCTTGCCCAGCTCTTCATGCAGTCATTCATTAATTTAAGTTAGTTGTTTTTCCATTTCTATTTCTCACATGCTTTAGAACTCACTAGACCTGCTTGGGATCTAGCGTGAGTGTCATTACAGATATGATAAGGCAATTCACTTGCTTTAGCTCCAGCCTTGCTAAGGTCCTTTATTATTCTTGTAATTTGAAGGAAGATGTAGTTGTGCTGTAGAAAATGAAAAGAAAAACATATGTATTTTTAGCCTTTATGAGGTTGTTTCAGACTTGAGGATGTTCTGAATTCCTCCTTCTCTCAAAAACTCATGGCTGATTTTCAGAGAAAAAAAAGGGAGCAGGAAAAAACAGCAAAGGCAGAGTAGGAAGGAATGAGGTGTCTGGTTTTATGATGCAAGAGTAAATGATCTTGTAAAATACAAATTGATAAATATATAAGCCTATATATCTAATAAAAATATAAATCTACTAAATTTATATGCAAGAGCAGTAACTATGTAAGAGTAAATACATCATTTATATGCAAGAGTAAAAAAATGCCACTGTTTTTTCTCCTGTGTTGTGGAAGTGGCCTTTTGTGTGGTTAGAAGATTAAGAATAGTCCTGGCCAGTCAGTGCATCATTGATTTAAAAACCAGCAGTTCTGCCTTAATGACCCCACATTTGTGAGACCTTGCTCCCCATGTGGAAGTGGCTCAGGCTGTTCCTGACTCAGCTTTTCCTCTGCAGCTCCTCTCTCTCTTCTGGTGGGTGCTGGTTTGTGTTACACTGAGGTCAGCAGAGCTGTGGGCTGTAACTCAGGGTTGGACACTGCAGAGAAAGTGGGACCTCAGCCATTTGTCTCCATTACTTCTTTTGTTTCAGACAGGAGTGGGAGATCCCTTTTGCTGATGCTGTGCAGTTATATCAGATTATGTGCCAAGTGAAACCATACCTGCTCTGCCCTTCAGCTGTAACAGATGACACAGATGGATGTAAGCTGAAAGTGGCATTATACATAGGGGAATTACACCGTAATGATTCAGCCTTTGTAAGCATGTTGTCCAGGACACCAAACTGATGATACGTGTGAAAACACTTCAGCAAAACCCAGTATTTGTACATTTCTGAAGAGAAGCTGAATTAAGATGTTACCAAGAGTGGGAATGTTTGCCAAGGGCAGTAATACTCTATTAGAGGCCCCAAACCTGTAGGCTGCAAACTGCAGATTTTTTTTTCCCTCTTGTAGATTCCTTTGAAGTAATTTATTAAGAAGAATCAAAAGAATTTTAAAAAATCTTTTGCACTTCCATTTACACAATTTCTAAGATATTTTGTCTTGGAAGTTGTTGATGATTTTGAGCCATTTTTTAAGAGGAGTTATAAGTGTCAGTATTTCTGTTACTTCTGTTCTTCCAAGTTCCAACTTCTTTTAGAGTTTTTTTCATAGGATAATACCCTTTGTGGTACTTCCTGTGTGATAATCCTTTGCTATTATGATAAATATTTCCTCAATGACTGTTTTAAATCATTCCCTTTCTCATTTCTTCTGCAAGTCTTTCAACTCTTTTTTTTTTTTTTTTTTTTTTTTTTTTTTTCAAAATTCCCCCACCTTTTTT
>WEIU01020428.1:15931-28819 GCA_013389925.1 Aegithalos caudatus | reverse complement strand
CATTACTAGTCAACCATTGCTCTTATTTTGTTTTTTTCTAGAACTGTTGGCAGAAGAGAGTGGATTACATCCTCATAAACTCGAGTGTAAAATCATCCTCTTAGAAAACAGTCACCATCTCCTTTGGCTTTCAAAGAGATTAAAGCAAATTTAACCTGAATAGGTGGAAGTAAATGATGAAACAAATTCTCTAGAGGGATACTTCAGAGCTTAGAAATAATGGAAAAGATCTGTGCATTTTTGTTATCTTAGGAGAAAAGAAGAGATACTTGTCCTTTAGAAAAATGTCCTTATTTCAAGGATTTTTGTAGCTAGGCCAGTTCCTTAACTATGGTAAACATCAAAAAACACTTTTCTGGCAAAATTAAATGGCATAGTGATTTGATTACTGCAATTACTGTCCATTCTACAGAAACTTCTCTATCCTACATTTTCTACTACCTCCTTGTAGTTAACACAAGCAAACTTATTTTCTTAGTGGAAATAAGAAAGAAATTAAAACATCTTTTGTAAATGAATGAGCAGTCTTCATCTTCAAATTGACTACAGCCACTAAAATTTGACTTATTATAGAAAGAGCTAGTTCAAAAAGTATATAAAATTTTCATGTAGCACTGAAATCAAAATGGCAGACATAAACCAGCACTGTAATTTTTCCTGTTTCCCACTGCAGTCCCAGTGTAGCCATTTGCTCAGCATGCCTTTGAAGTAATTACTCTGTATTCAAATTTTTTATTCATTTTTACACAAGGGTTGTTTTTTCCTGAAGAAATATATNAATAGCTCGTATTCTGCTACCTGTATGTATATATATATATAATATATACACATATATATTATATATATATATACATATTATATATATATGTGTGTGTGTGTGTAAATCCTTCTGAAAATATATTCTGACCTAAAAACAACGTACCTGGTATCAAGTACATCACCATATATAATACCTGGTTATGAGCTGAACTCTAGAGACAGAAAAAAAGCCTTGGTCTCTTTTTCTGTGGACATTGTCATTCAGAAGGATCTCTGCTGTGAAATTTGACAGTCAATCAAATAATAACGAGCTACCTAGCATCAAGGTTGGTGACACTTCAAATATGTGCTTGACACAATTCTAGGATGAAATTAAGGCTCTGCTGGTGAGGATGTGAAAGATATGTGCAGCCCCTGGGGAGTTTTAGATTATTTTAATGCAAATTTCCCAGTTCCTAAGAACTCAAAGGATTAGGTTCTGGAGCCAGCCAGGAAGCCAGAAGCCTTGGCTTCTCTCCAAATAGGCTCCACCCATCTGCAAACTTATTCACACCCTGGTTATGGTGGAGATGATCTTCACCAGAATCCACTCCTGTCTTCACTAGGGAATGAATACTGCCCTACCCCTCTGTCTACTGGTAGGCATTAAGGGAAAATCACTCAATTTTCCCCTTACTTTTCTCTTAAGACTGAAGATGTTCAAAATTTGCTCCACACCTTAGTTTGGACCTTCTCTGTAAGTCTGTGTCTATAAAAGCATGTAATCTAATATAAAAAAACAAATGACATTTTTCCATCTCTGAAACTCACTTATTTTCTTAAAAACTGACCTGTTGACAGAAACTCCAGAACAACAGCTGATTTGTTGGGAGAGCATGGCAATTCTTCTCTTGATTTTCTGGACTTTTCTGGACTTTTGCCATTCTGTTGTCTCACAATTCTGTTCCGGCCAAACTGAGAATTTAGGCTACATCATGTGTGACATTTTGGATAACAGCAAGGATAGATTCTGGCCCACGGACAAAGTGTCTCTTTACTAGGAGCTGTAAATCTACCTACCACTCAGACCTGATCTACAGAAACAGCTACTTGGTCCATTCAGTAATTCACAAATTTTTGTATCCACCCTTCTAAGTTCCATGCTATTTGCTTCAATGATCCCCATTCAAAACTGTCATACCAGTCATACTAAATCCATGTCAACAAGACCTACAGAGGGCACAAAGACTGTGATCAGGTCAAAAGGGGCTGAGAGTGTAGGGAAACATTTCCTGTTGTTGCTTGGAGAAAAACATTCACATTCATTACAACATTAATCACAAAGTTAAATGGATGCATTTAAAATAGCTACATTAATTTTTTTCACCAGCAATTTTTCAAAAGGAGACTCTAAACTTAAATTTGAATTTATTTGCCTTAAGAAAATAATACACATAATAATACTATTCTGCATATGAATAGTCAGTGTGTAGTAAGTTACATGAATTTTCTTTTCCTCAATAGTGCTGCTTTGCTTAGGAACAGAGACTGAAATTCCCTCTAACTCTGAAGAAGAGTAATAGGCGTAGCAGCAATACTTAGCTGCTCCAAACAATTTACTAATGTGCCTTAAAATAGAACTGTGAAGTACATATTTGTACTTAAATACACTTTTAAGCCCAGGTATTTGTCATCAGGATAGCAGGGTTACCAATTACAGTTACAGTCTCAGTATGTGAGTCTTCTGTAGAATAAACTGGGACCACCATTCTCTGCATCATTAGATGGCCACAGTATCTATATCATTAATGGGATGGTTTGGATCCAAACCAAGAATGTGGGGGTGGAATTACCAGATATATTAGTATCAGACACTAATACTGGTGATTTGAACCATCCAGTTCCTTAACTCATGTAAAAATCTCATGGAACTATAGGAAATATCTTGGAAAGAGCTTGAGGCACTACTGAGTGTAGAAAATTTGGAGCCCTCCACATACCATTTGTTTAGACTCTTTTTAAATACAGACAAGTGTAAATAAAATTAAAACTTTTTCCACAATAACAGTGGCATATTGTGAATGTGTAAGGCTAGCTATGACCAGTGCTTAGACTCTGATTTCAGGTGTGCTGCTCATTAGAAACCCTATCTTATTTCATGGGCTGCAAAGAAGTTCTTTAGAAAAAAAAAATAAAAACACACACACACAACCCCCCAACAAACAAAATAAGAGTTTTGTGAGTTTTTTTGGTGTATTTTCAGTAAAGTATAGTCAAAAACTGTTTAGGGTAATTACACTACTTCAAACTAAATGTCTTGAAAGAGATTAGAGATACACATTGGTTTTCTCATGCCTTTCTTGCATATCATTCTCTTTTTCAGATGTGTAGCATTTGCCCAAATTTGAAAGATGAACCCTTCACCTTCCCTAAAATTCACTAAACCCTTCCACTGGATTGATTTACAATGAAAGGAAATGGTGTAAGACAGGACAGTGAAACTTTAAAAGACAAGTGTTCTGAACCATTCTTATCTCCTCTGGTCCCATGAAAATAAAACTTAATAGATTATGAAGCATCACCTATGAAGGAATAAAATTTCACTTATGGATGAGCTATTGAGAATATTCATTATGAGTGAGCAAAGAGAAAAAAATACAGCATGCAACATTTCCTATCATTCTTATTGCAGTATGTTAAAATTCTTTACTTTTAATTAAATAGCAGTTTATTGCAATTCGTAGAAAAAAGAAACTAATGGCCAAATCTGTGGGCACCATAATGAGTCTTTTAAGTGAATGACGAGGACTGGATTTGGATCGTACTACATATTGCTTTGTGTCTGTTCTACTAGCATGTAACTGCAATCAATGTGAACGTGAACAGTCATTTTCTTCTGTCTGGTATAAATACTTACATTTAAATTTTATAGGTAAAGAAGTAGGCAAGCTCAAAGTAATTTTACTGGCATGGCATAATAATGAAAACACAAGTGACCAATTAAATAATTAGAATATTTTTGTTGTTGATTATGCATGGATGATCACAACGATTAAAATATCCATTTTTTAATTTACTAAACTCTCATATACTGGGATAGTGGGATCAGTTTAGTTTCACCATAGATTATTCTCCTGACTTTCAATATTACATTAGTTCTTACTTATGTGTTTTTGTTCTACAAATAGTTTTCAAAACTCTAAACGATACCAACCTGAATGCTGTGAGATACTCAACATCACCCATAGGAGGATCCAAGCCACCTGTCCAGGCAATATTTATGTTATACCCTTCTCCAGGGCCACTTCCAACCTGAAAAATAGAAATAAAATGCCAAAAAGAGAAAAAGAGGAAAAAGGAGGAGGAAAAGAGAGAGGGAAAGGGGAGAAGAAAAAAATTCTCAAATGTGCTTTAGAAATAAACATCAAACAACATGTCAGATCAGCCTTGTTTGACAAGGACTGCTCTGGGTTATGCACTTGTTCTGCACTGGTCCCCTGCTCCCAGTGGACAATTTGGTAATCTGGTGTAATTTAAAGAACCAGAGAAGGACAAGAAAATTAGGGGTAATCATGCAACGCAATTACCTGAAAGATACAAATAAAAATGGGGCTCTAAAGAAATAAACCTAACCTCATTTGGGGCTCCACTGCCGGGGAAGAAGTTGCCTTCATCATAGCGATGGAGGGAAACATACAGGATGCTGGGGTCAGCATAAAAAGCCTGCTGTGTACCGTTGCCATGGTGAACATCCTAAAGGAGAAAGAAAACAGATGACAAATGTAATAATGTCCAACTCAGAGTAGAGAGCTCAGTTCTGCTTTCTTTTACACCCCCCTCCTCTCTCTCTCAGTTTCTCTCCCTCTCCCTTGCCCTCCTTTTGTCTTTCCCTTTCCCCCTCCCTTCACCACCCCATACTTCCTGAACTTTCAGGCAAATTACTCTTTAATGCACTCATTTTTTAAACTGGCTTCTAAAAATCAGGAAACCATAGCGAGCATGCCCTGGAGACTCCAGATGAGCAGTCATTGAGAAATCCCAGTCCTTTTGTACAATTAGATATTTATACACCGGCTCTTTGTACTCCTTGCCTCAGTGATGGAATCTAGCATCCTGTTTTATGGAGGAATTTTATGACTTATTAACTGCCAACAGTTCATAACCCCTCAGGCTTAATTAACTAGCCTCATTGGCCTCTGAAGAAAGACTAATGTTTAAACTACAAACTAGTATTTTGCAGAAGGATCTATGGTTTACAGAGCTTTTTCACAATTCTTGACAGAACACTAAACATAAGAGTATTCATTGATTTGCCAAGTTCCACTATTGAGGTCAAAGGCTCTGCGACCAGCTGAGTAAATTGGCTTTCTTGAAACATTCAGTTCAGTTCAGTCCCTCAGCAGTTAGATCCACATCAAAAGAGATGCCAGATGCGGAAAGGACTTCATACTTCATTTTTGCAAAATCATGACGGCAACAGTTGAAGACATAGGAATATGATCTCATTAGCTATTAAATCATCTGGCAGATAGGATGGTGCCTTCCACAATCAAGGAATGACCTTGGCCAGTCTCCATATTTCAAACATTATATAATGACAGTGAATAAAATTCTGTCATTAAATAAAATGCTGACAAAGAAATGCTGACAGTATATCTGTATAACAAAGGCTGATGATGCAGACATTTGTGCTTTTTTTAGTTTGTTTTCACAGTTCACTACTATTCTATGTGGTTAGACACACAAAAATCTTACAAGTGAAAATGGAAAAGCCACTTGCTTTTCAGTAAAAGTAAAAAACAAAAAAATAAAACACAAAACCAAAAATGTTTCTTCACTGTCATTTCTAAGAACCTTCAAAGTTATAGACACTATTTATTTTCTTCCTTTAAGCCATCCCTTTGAAATTACTGATTTAGCGAATTAAGGAGGACAAAGTATGCTGAATGGCAACACTGTCACTTTCATCCAGTCTGTATTTATTTTACAAATGTTATGAGGACTAAACCCAATTTAGTGTTTGTGAAAGAGAAGTCACATTCTCCTCACTATGCCTGGACGCCGGGAAGGCTCAAGTTGTACCTCAAGATGTGCACTGCCAATAGCACTGCAAACACAGCACAGCAAGCACTGAACATTGCTTGTCCTCCTTGCCAGCAGCCATGAGTTTCACCCACATTGTCCAGAACTCTCTACATTGATTGAGTCCTACTTGTACTGCATTGTGCTTGACTTGGACTTCCTCTGGGACCTCTGTAGGTTAGTATTATAAGAGTTTATTTTCTTTTCTATGTTGAAAGTACTTGAAACAATATGAGGATGGAGTTACAGCCCAATTGTGACTTAATGCCAAGGTTAAATGTAACACATGAGACATGAAGAGAACACACTGGTATGAGGCTGTTGAAGATTTCAAGGCAGCCAGTGTAGTGTTAGATGACTCTGACTGGCAAATGAAGTAAAATCTGTCATGCAGACTTATCCCAGAATCCCATCCAGTCTTCAGCTGTGACAGAGTTAATTGGTTTACTCCAAAACAGACTCAAATCCTTGCACAAATGCAAGTATGAATGATTCTGGAAGGAGGATTTCAACAACCTGACAAGCTGTGCTGGACACATAGATCTGCAGGGACACAGTAGGACTTCACTTTGTTATTTTAATTAGTCTTTCTTTTCCATACATATTTGGGGCTTTAGATATATTCTTGTAACAGTTTCCAAAACAGAAGCAAAATGTCAAAGGGGCATAGAGAGATCTTTTCTCCTAATTACATTTTTTATTATTGAAATCTCAAAACTATCTTTCTTGTCTAAACTTTGATTCCACTAAGCTCTTTTTGAAGAGCAGTAAATTCTCTGATAGACAAAGGAGTGTGTTTAAGACTGCAGATGCTAGCATTTGGGAAATGAGTTCATATTCTGCCCTTAGTATATCAAATGTATTCAGGGTATATAAGTCAATTCAAACCCAGAGATTTATGCATATGGTGGAATGAGGAAAAAATCCTGTCAGATAGGTCTTTTATTTTTCTGTGGAAATAGATGAAGGGAAGATTGACAATTAAAAATTAATAATTTATATATGAAGACATAGCAGCTATGAAGACTACACTTAATTTGTAACTAGACTACACTTCAGTGTGTGGGACTGGATATTACTTTTTAATATTTATATAGTAGTAACATGTATAGCTGCCAACTTGCATGATGTCCTGCTGTGCTAGTCACTATCAAAATATAGCTTTAAAGGTTAATTTCAAGTCTAACATCTGTAATTCCATTCTTTCCTTCTTCCCAAAACTCTGTTGGTGGGAATAAAGACATCACTATTAACTTGTTCATTCACTCAGTTTGGCCTGTGATTTATCCTAACTTTGCATGCATAAGAAATTTTCCACATGAATTTTTGTACATCATTGCTCTGACCATGGAGCAGACTAGGGACTGGACTGCAACTGCTCCAGGAATGAAGTAATCTGTGTCAGCTATATATTTCTTCCTTTTAACCCACTGAGTTATTATGGTCAATGGGACAGTTGGCAGAAAGGCTGAAAATTCCCTATCTACTTTCCTGGGTAATGATAGGCAGCTTCACAGGTAATCATTTGCACAGGTAACGATTTGAACATTTAACCTTGCCTTGAAAAACTGAAGCTGAATTTCTAAGTGCTTATGGCTAAGTGTGTCAAAGGGAAGTGTTTTCTTTTCCTAACAAGGCAAATGTAACATTTACAGGCAAAAAGACTTAAAAATATTCAAAGACTTTGAGTAGGCTTTTCCAATTAAAAAAATGAGAATAAACTGAGAGTTCACTTTTGGCCAGATTTTACAGCAATGAACTGAAATATTCAAGTCAATAAACAGACATAACATACAGTAGAAATGAATTTTTCAGATACAATACTTTCTGGCAGTTTATAATTATGTTTCTAAATGATAGTAGTACAATCTGAGAAATATTTGAAAAACACTCTAAGAATATTTAATCTACACATATATTTATTCTGCCACTCATTTTTCACTTACCATTCCTTCACCCACACTCCCCCTTTCTCTGCTTCTCTTCAACAGTCAGTACGCATGTTTAACTCAACAAAAGTGCTAGATGGTAAGGCCATGACTCCACAATAAGATTTAATTATGAGTGCAGATATGAACAAGATTTAGACTATTAAGCCCTGCACTTCAAAAACCCTTTAACATATTTTGTCTTTAAATCTTTTATCACCTGCAAAAATTAATTAAGTGCAGATGTAACAGGTTAGGTTTTGATGCCAGGGTTCATTTCCTGTCTATGCTTTGTCAGACACCCTATTACACCTCGTCATGAACTGTAGGAAAACAAAAATGGTGCTCATAAATCAGCATTCAACTTTCCTTGGGCTGTGCATTGGGCTGATCCTTTAAGTGCAAGGCAGAGCTCCAATTCATTATTCATGAAAATAATATAGCCAACATGCCAAATGTCATCTGCATTTAAATAATCCATTTGTTAAATGTATTAAGTATTGTGTAAGAATGCCTTCTATTAAAATACAAGACTAATCCAATGAAGTGGATTTTTAATCACATAGCTTTCCTTCAGGGAACCACAAAAACCTGGCACACATGACTAGAAAACTTCTTGAGGGAAATGACCTTTGATATTATCAAACACACCTCGATTTGTTTAATAATTTCAAAGTTACAAAACAATTGCGAACTGGGAAAAGTGGTCAGTTTTGTCACCAATGCAACAGCATTCTTTAAGGAATATCTGACTGCTTAAAGTTTCTATTCTGTAGGGAAAAGTAAACTTGGGTTCTGTAGGGTTACTTTAACAGTGGAAGTATCAATTCATTTAAGGACCATAAAAGTTGCCCTGATCTGTGCCTTCTTCTCATTAAATTGCAGTTAACACCATTAAAGTGAAACATAGATGTTTATAGCTTCGGTACTGCCATCCTGGCTTTAATGAGTTCCCAAAATCAGAGGAAATGCACACCTTTATTACTAGTAGGTATTAAAAGCAGGAAAGTCAGACTTATAAATACAAATTCATTATCTTTCATCTAGATGCACTAAGAGTGTGATGCTTGCCAAGAATACATACCAGATCTACAATCAATATCTTGCCTATATTTAGCTTGTCTCTCAAGTATTTGGCAGTAATTGCAATCGAATTAAAAAAGCAGAACCCCCTGTGGAATAGAGAAGAACAGAAATAAGAAAGAAAATCAGTCAGGAAAATAGCTATAAATAATGTTCAGAGCATTTTAAAAAATGCTATATGATCTCTGAGGCCATAAATCTGCTTCTGGGAGTACCTAGAAAGGCTTTTCAGTCATCTGCTAACAATTACAGTTCTTCAGAGACATGCACAATGCAGGTGATTGCCAGTAACCTTAGTGCTCCAAGATGGGCAATATTCCCTGGTACTTACATGGCTGTTGATTCTTCAGCATGATGGCCTGGGGGCCTTACAACAGCAAAGCCATTCTGTAAGAACAAGATAGGTTTTCAATTATCAGCCTAAAAAAATACTTGACTCAGAGCAAAACAGAGCAGCAGGCAGATGGGATTGAAATCTATTAGAGCCTCTTGAGCGCTTTTTCTATCCAATCACCCTTTCATAGTACTGCCAGAAATAATACAGTTGAGAACAGTGGCAAATAAACTCTTATAAATGCACACATGTGCATACATACATATACACACAACATGATCTAAAGAAGAGGAAAAAGGCAGGATGAGAAAGCCCTGTTATGAATTCTGCTCTTTAGAATTCACATTTAAAATGAAGGTCATCTAAGATCATGTAATCTTAATTGGCTCCAGTTTGAGATGCTTCAAAATAAAAGTACCTTAATGTATATATTTTACATGATTAGCCATTGTCAACCTTACCTCTGTATAGATTAAATGATAAATTCAGACCCATGCCCACACATAATTTCTAACAGTAGAAAAAGAATGACAATGAACATCCCATACTTCTGCAAACCATAAATTACACCTGGGAACCTGCCATGCTCACAAGATAATAGATTCCCTGAAGTCGATTTCTAACACACTTTCTAGAACTGTATATACATTTCATAAAGTACACCACTAGGATCAGTAATGACTAAGGAATTTTTTGACCCTGGAGTCACTGAAGATAAAAGGAAAAATGGAATTTCCATCCTTCCAATGTGGGTATGGGAAAGGGAAAATGCAGAAGTGCTGGCAAGGTAGCTCTATTCAGAAAATCAGATTATATATTCAAGAAGCAGTGTCTCATAAGGTTATGTATCATATTAAATTTCTCTTACAACAGATTCAGGAGAAACACCTCTGCTTCACAGTATTTTCCCTCTATCTTAACTATTCAAAATGGTCCTGCTATTCAGCTATATATATGCCATCACACTAATGACAATTACCATATACATAAAAATAAGAAATTCTAATCTGTACATGAGATCTCCCCAACTGGTATTTTCACACAGTTTCATGCAAACACTAGATGTGTATGTATGCCTGCATGACTAATCAAGCATAGTATTTTCAGAGAGGAGGGGACAGGAAGAAAAAGGTTGGAATAATTCTGTATTTAATTAATTATTAAAGTATTCCAGTTTGACACACCTTCTCTTACCTGAAAAAAAAAATAAGAATCATTAAACTTTCATTCACATTGGTGTAAATATAGAGGAACATGGCAGTTAATAGTTACACTAGTTCCTGTGAAATCTGTTTATTTACAATCATATGAATGTGTGGTTTGTGTGTACGTGTGGAATTGTCTACCTGTGTTGCTTCACTGGCATTTATTTATAAATAAATACTACCATGTTGTCTTATTTAATTTGCTACTACATGTAATCAAAGCAGACAGCTGCAAAGTTTTGTGGAGCATGGCCAAAGTTCTACCAGAGTACACTAAACTTAAATTACAATACCAAAGAAAGTGCATGTGTAGCAGTGGTTCTTCTGGCCACCACTTAAAGAATCTAAGGGATTTGACATCATTACTTATTTTGCAATGTGTCCCCACTAAAAAAAAAAAAAAACAAACCCAAGCAAACAAAANAAAACACAACAACCCAACAATTAAAGGCACAAAAATTATATATGTTAGTATTCATGCAGGCATTCCTGGAGATGAGATATAAATTGCCTATAGATCAAGCACATCAGGAAAACAAACAAACAAACAAACAAACAAAAACAAAACAAAACAAAACAAAACAAAACAAAAAAAAATTGTGGACTGCACTAATTTGCAGAACTAAACCAGCTTTAGAGTCTCAGCTAAAACTGTATTCCTTATCCTTTGGTTTTTTAACATTTCCTTTTCACACAAAATATGACTTAGAGAAGAATTTGGCAAAGAACGCTTTTGTAGCATTTATGAAAAAAAAAAGTATATTCATGCTGATGAATGTCAGAATAATGAGGCGAAAAAGGACTCAGCAAAGAGGGTATTACTAGACAAAGAGCATGATGCTACCTGTATTTTGTTCACTCGATATTTTTAGGAATTTGGAAAAAGTCCATGAAAGGCTTACAGCTGGCCCTGCTCAGCTAACAGTTCATTATCATCTAACGTTATCAGTATTCCCAAAAGATCAATATAATTAGGATGATTATCTCTAGGAGGATTTCATGGAGCAATATAGAGACAGAAAAATCAGCACTGCTGTTTTTGACAATATGACAGTTACAGTGTAGACTTCTCTTCTGCTCCTTTGACAAGACTCTATGGAAGCCCTGTTTTATTACATCTAAATAATTTCTGAAATCAGAGTTTAACTATTACAGTTCTCCACCAGCACACAAGATATTCACAACATGATCATGACCACTTTTTATGAGTCTTTACATCACAAAAAGTTCAGTATTCACATAGGAAATTTTCTTTTAAAAAAATACTGTGCATATGTTAACACTGATGATAAAATATATAGTTGAATTATACCAAACACTGAAAACTAGTTACCATACAGAATTATAGGCAACTTTTGTGCAATTGTTAAAACACTTAATTTCTCCTACTTTCAAACTTTGCATAACACAGCATACATTAGTACAATGGAACATAAAGTTTTTTTTTTTATTTAGGCAATTTTAAATACCAGACAGTGAGCTTGGTAGACAGTAGAACAGTAGACGGAAAGGCAAAAAATCTGCTTTAAAGATAGAAAGACTAACACAGAGCAATATGTTGAAAATGAAGCCAACACACATAAATTCAAAGCGTTTTAGTACAGACCCTTATTTATATTAGGATACAGACACCTTTACAAGTAGACAGAACATTAAACTGACTGACAGACATGAACATTAGAAAAACGATTCATGTCTGTGCCATTATGTGATTACCTTTATTTAAATTTGAGGGTTAAAGCCTGAATAGAGATATTCTAAAATCTGTGCATATTTGAACAACAAAGGAAGAGAAGTCTGCCCAGGCTTAGTTTACACAGAAGATTGACTGCAGATAAACCCGCTGAGTTGGTCCTTTAATGAAAACTAAGAAAAATGTTAGTCTTTTTCCACAGTCAGCTAAATATTCTCTTCTTTCATGACTCTAAATAGGTAGTAGGATGCTTGATTTCCAAAGGACAGAGGTGTACATCCTACTGTGGCCTTCTTGTCTTTGGTGGTCAAGTTAATCCCTTGGGTTACAGTGTTGGTCTACATCACACTTGGGCATCTACTGTGCCTCTTCATGAACCTTTCCAAGGAAAGTACTCAAGACAATACCATAACATGGGTGGACAATCCAGAGCTTAGAACTGACCATCTATTGCAGAGCTCCACTGGTGTTTCTATTACATTACCTCCCTATAGGACGTAAAACTGGACACAGACAATTTTTTTCTAGGGCAATATGTGGTCACTGTGGCAAAGTGTGAAGGATTCTTCCACTCACATGACAGTGAATCATGCTCTGCCTAGATTCCATGTGAAACAAGAGCTATCTGGCCAGTCAGGTACTCCAGGTATGGTGGGAAGCCTCACTGAGAAGCAGTGCATGCTACTTTCAGCCTGGCACTACCTTAGTAAAATCATCTGGCTTTTCATAAACTTTGAGAAAAAACAAGTGCCATGCAAAAAGTAGCAAGAAACCACAGCAGGTACTCCAAGAACACTTATTGAAGTAATTAAAGACTCAGGTTCA
>WEIU01020427.1:35552-47492 GCA_013389925.1 Aegithalos caudatus | reverse complement strand
CCCAACACGCAAAGCAACACCAGAGTCCAGTTATCTTCACACCAACCAGGGAAGTCCTCTGGGAAAAACTTTTTAACAAGTGCTGGCACAGCTGTTGAAAGTCCAAAACATGAGACAGGGACTTAAAAACATTTCCTTCATGCAACAGCAACTCTGTCAAGAGCTGAGCAGCCTTCTCCTCTCCTCTCCTCTCCTCTCCTCTCCTCTCCTCTTCTCTTCTCTTCTCTTCTCTTCTCTTCTCTTCTCTCTTCTGAAATTACACTCAGTTACTTTAACCTTTTTTAACTGTAAATTATTCCTATCAAGATTTTTGTTTCACACAAAAGACAACTTTTTATCCTATAAAATTTTACACAATTTAATGTGTAAAATTGAATCTCATAAAAACATACCTTGAGGACTGATTATCTGAACACTTTCTAGCACTCATCAGGAAATGATGCCTAAAGTTTAATTAGTTTTTTGTGCCTGAATGTTTGTTTTGTCTTAGGATGTTTGTACTTTATAATCTGATATGCTCACTCTGATGGAGTAATTACAATGGATAAGGATCAGTGTGTTTGCAACACATAGGCAGAGTTGGAATAAGAGGGCTTTGCAGATCAGAATACAAATGTAAATTTCACAAGAGTCCAGTGTTTTCCAGCCCAGTCACAAGACGGATGTATTGCTCTTCCAGTTATCTAGAAAATATGCATTTTGACAATTTTTAAAGAAGAAATCACTTTTTCATCTTGATCCATTGTGGAATAGGAAATGAATAGGAATTTTATTCACTGAATTATATCAAGGCTCCAATTGAGAACTTTCCCTCATATGCTGAAATTCTGCCTGCAAAATTTCTTGTCCACAAAAACTTCCTAATGGGAAAGTGGAGAAGTTGGATTTCCCAGGTCAGGCTGTACACTTCAAGTTGTTGAGAATATGATGTCAAAGCAGACATGCTTAGGGATGAGTATAAAGGAAATAAATAGTAAAGAGTTTAAACTTCATGCTGGAACAGACTCAGTGTCATTAATCATTCAGTCAAGAGACATTTACAAACATTCAAGGTTTGAATGAATAACTAATACCAAGCACTGCATGTGTGCCAGACTCTCTGGTATCCATCCTGCAGCAGAAAAATTCTGGGACAGAACTACTGGTAGAATCCAATGTTTGTACAGAAACTGAAAAGTTTAACTTATTTATGTTTTGATTTTGTATTTGTTTGTTTGTTTAAAGAACAAAATAAAGACTAGATGCATACAAATGCAAGTTAGAGAAGGGAATTATTTGAAAGAGAGAATGTCAGCACACCATTTCAGCACAATATAAGGAGAACTTCACAGAGCACGCATACTACAAAGAGAACAAAACATAAAAAATAAGAAATTTAAATAAAAGCCTCCTTGTAATCTGTAAAGCTATTAAAATGCAGAGATGTGTTAATTCTGAGGTAATTCCTACAAAGATTGTAAAGAGGATCTACTAAAAGTAAAACAATTGAAAAGAAAACATAGTTCAGCTCTCCATTACCTATGATCCGGGACACATTGGAGTCCAGGGCAAGGGGAAAACCCCTTGAGCCGTGAGATAAGATAAAATAAAAGAATTCAGAGACCAAGGCTGTGGACTCAGTTCATCTTTAGAATTCTGGTACTGGACTTTGTTGGGGAAAAATCCTCTAATCAGGAGTCATCATGAAAGAGGAAACCGACAGGACAGAATAATTTTTTCCTGCAAATTGAATATTTTTGATCTACTATATATGGTGTCGTACTGAACCATGCAGCATAATAATACTATCTGTAAATGATGTAGAGTTTACTGTGCCACGGTAGAGGTATACAACAAAATTTGAGTGACAAAGATCTCTCCGTATCTGTATTGGGTTTGCATGGCAAGGTTTGAATAAAGGGGTGCCTACAGGGTTATCTTCTGTGAGAAGTTGCTGGAAGCTTCCCCAGTATCTAACAGAGCCAATACCTGCTGGCTCCAGGACAGAATCACTGCTGGCCAAGGACAAGCTCATCAGTGATGATGGTACCAATTCTAGGAAAATATATTTAAGAAGGGAGGAAATGTTTCTGCACAATGTGCACCCAGAAGAGAGGAGTGAAAATGCAGTCCCCAAGGTCAGGGGGCAAGGAGGGGCAGGAGGTCCATAGCAATGATGGCAAAGGTCATACCTTGAGTATGAACTTCTCTACTTTTGTATTTGGCAATGAATACAAAAAGAAAATAGTAAAAGCATATTAACAGAAACATTATAGGAGAAACACAGAGAGTGTTTGGTGGAGGTTCCAGAAAGTTACTATAAGTACAAAAATAAGAATATAAGCGTTCAGTTTTATGTAATCAGTACTAGGAATTTCACTGCCTTTCCTGGTAAAAGGAGATAATTATAAGTGGCAATAATGTAGTGCTGAACACAGGTTCCTGGAACACAGCTTCCCATCTGCTTTGTAGCTTTCCTGTTATCCTCCAGAACTTTGTTTCTAGAACCATTTTTCCTTCCTAGCTCTCTCTTTTTTTCTTTTATTTCTTTCAAAGCAAATAGCTGTGTTGAATATTCTTGTGTTACTAATTCCAGTTAGGGAAAATTCTCTTCTTCTCTGGCTTTAGTTGAACTACTGTTTCCTTTTTCAAGACGAAATTTCTTCTTTCAAAATGTAACAAGGACACAAGCCACCCATTGTTCCCTTTGTTTAGCCTGAGTGAGGGCAGATGACCTCCTCATACCTTTTAAAGCCTTATTGGTGTTTTCAAGTATCACCTTCCCTCTGAAGAGTACCTTGTCTTTTGCCACTGTAATTCTTTTGAGAACAGACTGAGTGCATCCCAATTTTATTCAATGGCAAAACTTAAATATACTTCCTTGAGGTCAGGATCTTCTTCTAAATAGGCGGAACACAGTACAAGGATTGGGCTGATAAATGTCATCCTAATTGGCATATTTTACTTTTGTAGAGCTACAGAAGAATGAGCTGATACTTGAAATGTTGCAAGCGTATGGCAGGAACGTTTCTAAAACTCTATTCAAAATGTGCTCAATGACGGTTGCAAGAAGACTTCTGAGCACAGGATGATGTAATGTGCAAAGGTATAATCCTCACAGGAGATTTGTTCCATGAGGTGTCTGAATTTCATTTAAGCAGATGTTTCATCTGTAGGTCAGTCTCAAACTTTTCATTGAAATTTCACATGCAGTAATCTGGCTCTAAAATTTGAAGTCCTTAGAAATAAATCTCCATCAGCCCTTATAGTGCTCTGATTTAGGGTCAAAACCATTTCTCCAGTGTCTGTCCTTTCCCGTAAGACAGATCTGCATATCTCTTCTGCACAATCACTTGCTCAACATGCTGAGCTATGGAGGAAAAATTTCTTAACCAAGAAATAGGTATCACTGGAGGTGAAAAAAATCTGACCTACCATTTAGGACTCAGAACAAGGAGTGAGAGATCTGGTAAAGTTAGATATGCCAAAGGGAAAGTAACTTCTGTAGATCCACAGTCACTCATGAATGCGTTTTAGGCCTCAAGCAGAGCAGAATTTAAATTAGGACTTGGGCATTTTCTTAAAGAAGTGTTGGCAGACACAACTAACCTCACATTGGGTAGCCACAATTGTTACCAGCCATGTAAAGCTTCATTGCTCTCCTCTTACAGATTAAAATTAAATTTTAATCACAGGTACTTTTAGTTAATCTATTTACATTTTAATTAGAAGGGAAACAGATATGTGCTTGCACACATAGGCCTAGTGGGAAGCATAAAGTATTTATTTTAGACCAGGGCCTGTCTCAGCAGTCTCTCCATCTCAGGATTTCTGCTGAGAATGCAGGAAGAATCTCATAAAGCTTAGACATCCTGCCTTTCTTAACTGAAAGTGATGAATAACACAACTGTTACTGCTTGGAATTTTCATGTGCTCAGCCTAACATAAATAAAGATTTGGGAGCTATAGTATCAGACCTAATGTCTACCAGACCAATTATCTTGATTCTGTCATTTATCAGAAAAAATGCCTAGTAGATAAAACAGAATGAGCTGCCACAAACACTGGAGTCCTGAATCCAGTCCTATTCTAAAACCTTTTAGAGAAAGTAAATATCATTACTTACACTGCCATCTGCTTGTATGGCTTTTCCTGAGATAAAGACTGATTAAAAACCACTTTTCTCCTTTTGTTTGCATGTCTCAGAGAAATGATAAAAGCATTTTAAAAGTATGTGACTCTTGGCATAGAAGCACCAAAGAAAGAACTAGTACACCATCCAGGAAAGTCCAGGAAAACTCTGATTAGAGGCCTACTGTCAAAAATGTCCAGCTCTCCCAGTGATTCACCAGTAGTTAGTGGCTATTTGTACTCTGTGTGTTCCAGAAAAACAAGGTTGACAACAGTATCCCATTAAAAATTGTTGGTTTGTTTGGGTTTTTCTCTCAGTTTCCTTTCATTTTCCTAAATACCACTGGTAGTTTAAACCTGTGCATACTTATACTGCTACAGAATAATACATGCCCATAAAACGAACAAACAAAAAATTAATTTCAGACTTATACAAGTTCAGTCTGATCTTTTGCTTAAAATCCCTCACTAAAAAACATATTTCTAGAGCTTTTCAGGTCATCTAACTACATCATCATTGATCAACACTTTAATAATTATTGAAAATTATCTTTGATGGGTCTGCACAAGAATGTGAAATGATAGAACCACCGAATCAGCCTAGAGATTTAACCTTGTTTCTTTCTCCAAGGGCACCAACAGATATTAAAAGAAAAAAAAAATAAAGGGATCTCTGCCCCACTGTATCCTATAATCACTTCCAAGAAGCAATCAGCATGCTTAATAATTTGCATACCTCTTCTCAATTAGTTCCCTTTTAATTTTGTTCGTAATTTTTAGACTTAGCACACTATAAACACACAAAATACATGCAATGTGAAAAAATACTCTTTTGTTTATTTCTCCTCCCATAAATTTCATTGTGCGTGTACTGATTATTGCATTTGACAAAATACTGATCATTTCTTATTCAAACTCTTTATAATGTTCTTGATTTGGCAGACCAGTGTCACATCTCCTTTTTACTCATCTCTTTTCAAGCTACCCCATTTCATCTTAACTTAATCTTTATTTATCCTATACTTCTAGTTATCTAATTTACCATCTTTGCCTTTTGCAGTTCCATTGTCTCTCTGTCCTTGGGTGACCATGGGAGATGGAATAATCAGAATTACATTTTCTATTTAGTATGTTGTTAAATTATGGGCTTATATAGGGAAAAAAAAGGATTTTTTTTTTCACAGTGTACATAGAGTGCTGCATAGTGGACCCAATTTCCACAACATCATCTCTTTATATCAGAATAAAAGAGAGGAAATTATATAGGAGTAAGTTCTTACATAGTTTTTATTATATCTTGGGATTTTAAAAACGGAATTTCTTGAGAAATAGAGCTGAGGCCAAGACGTTAATGGGAAATTAAAAAAAAAAACAAAACCAAAAAAAAAAAAAAAAAANAAAAAAAAAAAAAAAAAAAAAAAAAAAAAAAAAAAAAAAAAAAAAAAAAAAAACAGTCTGGTCTTTTTACTGACAATCGGAATCTATCTCATAAACAAAGTAACAGTCACTGACCTGAATGCACATAGAAGAAAAATGCAAGAATTTAGTTTCTCCATGGGGTCCATGGTAAAAGAGAAGAGCAACATACAGAAAAAGCTAAATCTCTTACTAAGAATATGTGAATTAAAGAGACTAAAATGAACCATTTGAATATAACTGACCTACAGTTGCTGCAAATCCAACCCTTTC
Organism: Aegithalos caudatus; assembly: GCA_013389925.1. Lineage (NCBI taxonomy): Eukaryota > Metazoa > Chordata > Aves > Passeriformes > Aegithalidae > Aegithalos > Aegithalos caudatus. The sequence continues at coordinate 41,693 of WEIU01020427.1, read as the reverse complement.
CAACCTCTGGTGAACTGTTATAGAGTCCATATCTTTCAGAAGACATTTCTATTTTCTGTAGAAATGAATATATGAATACATAATATTCATAAAAATCATAAACATAAACGTATAACAATTTATAGTGAATATTTTATAAGGTATATTACTATATTACACATTCCATATATAATACACTGCATATATCACTATATTATTTTACAACAATATTTATTGTATTTGCATAATAAGTTCATGTATATCCACACAACAAATTTTCAGGCTTGTGGATTTTTGTGTAATGTTTTGCCTATAATTTATGTGAGATATAGTGGTAAAATTGCTCTAATGATCAATAAACTTGTTTAAACCTCAGTACTGGCTGTGCTGTGGCAGCTCCCCTGCTTTCCAGCTGGTGGAAATCTCAGCTGGCAATAGCCTTCCTGGTTCAGTGTGTACTTTCTCTTTGGGTGTGTGTTGCCAAGACTGGGGCTGGCATTAGAGTTTTCTCTGCTTAGTGCAGGACGGAAATGAGATTAATAAAGATATTTCCTAGAGGGTTGAAATGTCATGCTAGGGATGGATTTTACTGTTCCCAAGGAAAAAGTAGCCTAGCAATCAGAATTGAATTAAAATAAACCAGCTTGACTGGAAGGTTCCAGATCAAGTTTTATAAGGTATTAATTCTATGCTTTTTTTATTTTTGGTCATGTTTATTTGGAGTTTGTGTAGAAATTTTTCTTGATTGATATGATAAACTCAGGATATATTTTTTTAGGATTTCCATCCAAAACCATTAAAAGAAGGAAGGAAGAAAGGAATGTAGAAATAAGAAAAATTATGGAAAAGAAATGGAAAGACAAAAAGAAGGATATTTAATAGTGCTGCTGTTTGGGAGAACAGCTATGACATTTACTGTGAAAACTATTATTGGGTATGTTGTATGCTATAAAGCCATGTTATGCACTATGTTCTAGTGCAAGTTTAATTTCTGAAGTACGATGTCTTATCTGACATTGGTCAGAAAGCTGGAAGTCCGGTTTCAAGTCACATTCTGAAATATTCAGATTGATGATGGAGCACAAAGCATAAAAGATTTTGATTTCTTCTGGATCTGTTTGTTGTGTCTTTGTTTGTTTTCTTGAAAAAAATCAAACATCCCCTCCCCCAAACATATTAGCATAGTAATTGAAATTTTTTTCTGTTTTTTTCATGTTTTTCTCTTCTTATAGTCACTCACATTCAGGAACTCTCCAGTCTCTCCTAATCAGATCTCTGTGTAAACCTAGACTAAGAAAAAAATTGTTTAGAAATGAATCACTTTTACCAGAAAGCAACGAAATATGCCTGACAAGTTTTACCCCTTAATTTCTTTAATATATGCAATATTTTTCTCTTTACCCTCCAGTTTCCCCTCTGATAAGGAATTAGATATTGCCTCCACTCTGTCTGCAAGGTCAAGAGAAAAGTAGCAATGAACCAGTGATAGGCTGAAGCTTTGAGCAACTAAAATTTAGATGTGATTGTCATGGAAAATCTGAGTCCTCCCACAGCACAGAGAGAAGCAGTAATGGGGTACAGGTTAGGGTAGTGAATTATTTTATGAAGCCTATGAAATTTAGATTAAGGTTTCAGGAAAACACGTTTGCCAGGGAAGGAAATACAAAAGCATAAAAGCAAATAATAATCAAACCTAGTGTTTAAACAATTTCTCCCATGCACAAAACCATTTGTAATATATGTTGTATCTGTGGATATACAGGAGCAACATTTTTGAAAGTTACTGGCAGATGTTTTCAGGTGTTCTGGAAAACTTAGTTTATTGTTCCTAATAAGTGGAGGCAGTACCTCCACAGATCATTAGGTAACATAGCTGAAACATGACAGTCTGAAGCCAAGGTCACAAAAAGGAACAGTATTTACACTTGGGGACTTTGGGGTCTTTGTTTCCTTACCCCAACAGCTCAGCAATCACAGGCTGGAGGCAATAAACACCAGGAGATTCTGACTCACCCTTGCGGATTGATGTTCCGCCATCACAGTGTCTCAAATAACATGGCTAAACCACTCAGATGCCTTCAGTCTTACTGCCAATTGTTCAGTGTTCAAGATATTATTGAAGCCATTCTAGTGCAAGTATAAAGTTATAGATGAAAGTCCTTTTAGTGAACATTTCTGCTGTGTGTATTGGATGTTCATGTCCAGGTTTTGACTGTGGAGGGTGCAATGTCTCTCTGAGATGCCAGGAGCTGCCCTATGACAGACACAGGGACAAGGCTGAGCCCAGCAGCCATGCTGGTGGTTCATCTAGTGATAAGACATACAAGAAACATCCCAAAACACCAGAGAGCAGAGAGGAAATTAAGTGTTAGACAGAATAGTGAAAATACCAAGGTCAGGGAAAAAGAGGAAGGAGGTGTCAAGGCACCAGAGCAGAGGTGGGTAGCCCTGTGAAGTTGGTTGATACAACAGGAACTGCATCTGATGAAGAGCCCACTCCAGAGCAACTTTATCCTGAGGGACATGGGAAGGACCCACATTGCAACAAGAAAAAGTGTGAAGAAGGAGCAGCAGAGAGGAATAGTTATGAACAGACTGTATCCCCATACCCTCTGTACTGCTACAGGAGCTACAGGAAAGACACAGATGAATTGTGAGTGAAAAAGTAACGTGAAGACTAATAAAAAATGTCTCTACATTTCACTATACATATCTATTTAAATTGACAATTAATTACCTAACTTCCCTAAGTCAAGTCTATTTTGCCAACAATAGTAATTTCTTAGTGTGTTTATCTTGAAACTCATGATCCTTTAATTCTTATTTTCTCCCCTTGTCCTCTTGAGAAGGATGAGTGAGAGATCAGCTGGGTGGGCATTAGGAGGCTGATGCACCTTGTGAACAAGACTTTAAAAAGTTCTGACAAATATGACTTATACATATATCATTGAAAGCTAAATACTCATCACAAAATTTTCAAGATTCACATTAAATGTCCCATATTTGCAAAACTCCAGGGAGGAGTGGAAACATATTTTTACAAGAAACTACCTGTATTCTGTTGAAGTTCAGTTATTAATTATTTGTAGATGGCCAACAAAAGGTAGCAGGACTCTTTATTTTAGTAGAGATCCAATTTTTTTATCTCAGGCTTATTATTCAGTGTCTTTAACTGTAACTTTGACTCTTTCCAGATTAGTGATTGAGTATTTTGAAGATTTTTGTTCTTAGTTTTGTAATAAACTTTCCTATAGCCATGGGACACATCACATTACTGAGGGCCATGAAACATATGATGTCTTTAAAAATGAATTTTCATTGCAAAATTCGTATCCCTCTACACTAGTAAGAACGGGCAAGACAAATATCTAAAAAATGAGAAGTGAGAATAACAGAAATTGCTTTCACTGTAATTTGAGTTTATTCATCCCTTCCCATGACTTTTTTTACCAAAAATAGAGAAGTTCAGAGCTACAGTGATATCCCTGAGTTTCTACCAATATGAAATTTATAAGTAGTGGCTTCCATTTCCAGTCCCCAGTGTTTCTTTTCCTATGCCATGAATCTGAAAATAGACAATGGAAACACGTTGTATCTGTAGAGCTACAAGTTACTTCACACAAATTTCTTCAAATTTTCTAAATACATATATATATTTATACATATACATAGGTATATGTACAAATACATATACAGTGGGCATTTACAAAATGCTTAAGTGAAAAAGTGGTTACTATATATATTTAATTAATATATCCTGATTTCAATTAGCTATTCAATTTAGAAAAATGTTGACAGATGTGTGCCTTCATATAATACATTTATACAAATGTGTGTAAAGAAAAATATCCAGAACAGTTAGGGTTCTGTCTATTAGATCTTTCAATATGAACTGTTCTGTCCTTTGTGGAATATACTGCTCCTATTAGTAATTTTGATAGATTGGCACACAGCAGCATATATTGATCAGGAATAGAGTTTCTGTTTTACAGTATGTTGTATTTTGTTTGCGTTTGAATATATTTCCAAGTCACTCAAAGTACCTCTTTCATTGTCCCTAATTGTCACAGTAATATTAATTAATTAACTAGTATAATAACACACTATGGTGTTGCCAAAAAAAGTGTTATCAAATACCAAGTTCTTTTTAGTGATCCTCTAGCAAAATCTGTTTTAAATTGAAGATAAACAATAAATTTAAAACAAAAAATAATGAAAATAAATTTAAAAAAATTAATAATTAAAAAAAAGGGTTGTCTTATACCTACAGAAAATAATNTGGTAATACAACACTTTAACTGATAAAATGAAGAAAGCAGGAAGCAGTTCAGCTATATCTCTTCTAAGTAATTTTTTAAAGATAAGGTATAAGGACCTGTGCAATCTGTAAAGTGCACATTTTGTTAGTTAATTTGGTTTAAATAACTGAAAAAATTCCCAAGGGCTTGTCCCTCTGCATAAATTAAATATAGCAAATCTTTTATTTAAGGAATAAACTTCAGAGCCTGGTTTGGATAGTATTGGTTTTTAAAAAAAAGATGAGGACTAAAAGCCTATTCAGCATGCAGTCACATTTCTATACCATACACATCTGCAAAGTCTTATAAAATTCTATTACAAGGCTATCAAATTTAATCAGCTCGTCAGTTTTTAGCTGAAGTCTTGCACTCCCTACATCCTAAACCCGTCATACTAATACAAAACAGGCACTGGCTGTTTCCATTTTTTAAATCGTATTTTGATCATGTAAATAAGTAAAGCTAAAGATTGCCTTAAGCCTGGTTAAGGCTGGTTTTCTTGCTTGTCATAAAAATAACCATTTCCTTCCAATCTTCCTGCTCTTCATAGCCCTGTCAGTGCAACACATTGAGACTACACGAATGTGTGGTGGAAAGGCTCACATGGCTTAGTGCTGCAATGGAGGGATATAGGCTCTCTAGAAGGAAAGGCTTGGGAAGGCCAGAAGGGGGATTTGTCCTTTATGTGAAACAACTGGGCTACATGAAGGTCTGCCTCTATGATTTCTTCAGGAATTGGTCAAGGATTTATGGGTAAAGACTAGCAGGCAGACCAGCACTGATGCTTTTGTAGTCAGAACCCAATATAGCCCTCATGATCAGGAAGCAGACGTTCTCACATTCACAGGCCTGTCTTATTACAGGGGTTTCCAAACACCCTAACATATAATAGACATACAGACAGCAGGACTCAAGTAATTTGAAAGACTTTTATGATGTGTTGAAGACAATTTTCCATTCCAGGTAACTGAAGAACCAGCAAAGAAAGATGCTTTGCTGGATCTGACACACGAACAAGAAAGAACTGTTCAAGGATGTGAAAGTCAGGGTAGCCCTTGGCTATAGTAGCCAGGAGATAGCGTTCTGAATCCTAAGAGGATATAGTTTAAGCTTAGTCCTTGGAAATGAGATGGAGAAAATCTATCTGAGATTTAATTCCAAAAACATGAAGGACAGAAAAATGGTCCAGAGTAGTCAGTATGAATATATGAAGGAAAAAATATACTTCAACAACCTCAGTGAGGTGGTGGTTTGATAAAGGACAACAGTTCATGCTATTTAACCTCAAGTTAGTAAAACTTTCACCATGATTTGTAATAAAATTCTCGTAGAGAAGCTAAGAAAGATGAAACAGTGAGGTGAATTGAAAACCCACTGTACAGCCAGGTCTGGAGAGTTCTGGTGAACAGTGAAGGGTTCAGCTGGAGTCCTGTCACTGGTGGTATACCCCAGGGATCAATACTGGGACCAGTACTGTTGCAACTTTTCATTAAGACATGGAGAAGGAGGTGGAGTCTCAGCAGTTTCAAAAATTCAGAAGGGAAGGAAGTGGCTGGTACATCAGATTGTTGGGCTGCCATATAGAGCAGAAACCTGCTTGTTAGATTTCATGAAAGGAGAGAGATGAATTACATAAAGTTCAGCAAGGGAAAATGAAAAATTCTGCACATGAGAAGAAATAACCACAGATACCTGTACACACTGAATAGATTACAGCCATTGGGTGCAGAATTTTGGGATAGTCCCTTTTAGGGGAAAATAGTAAAACATTCACCTGTAATGTGTATTAGCTTCCTCACTCAGTCATTCTCCTTGGCTCTAACGTTACAAACACCTTCTAAGCATTGTGTGCAGTGGTGCAACC
>WEIU01020427.1:24373-35500 GCA_013389925.1 Aegithalos caudatus | reverse complement strand
GTCCAAAATGGTTCAGGTCAAACTTAGTACATACATTAGGCAAAGATAGTAGATCATCCTAGCATCACTATGTAAGAGTTGAAACTGACATAATTCCATTTAGGGCAGTGTTTTACTCACTGATGTCTAATTGTGACATATATTCTAAACACAACACCAGAAGGAACTTTGGACGTGATAATAGTTTTTCACATACTTAGGAGGAGAAGAGAAGGAACCAGCTGCAGTGTTTCTGAAGGTAAAAGAACTTATGGAATTCCTTTCTTCCTCCTTTCTGTGTCATATAAAGCTTTGTCTTATAAGGCTGCTACTTAAGACACCTTTCCCAGATGCTGTATTAGCAAAAAGATATAGGAAGTTAGTGACAGTGAGAGATGACAACAAAGTGTATTAAGCTTGCGGGCAGGCTGCAGAACTGATCTCAGAAGTTCAGCACACATTTTTTGGAGCAATACCATTTTAATAGCTGATTTGATTGAACCTGATCAAATTACATCCAATTCATTGTGAAGAATGAAATCTTTAGTTAATTATTCAAGGAAGTCCTTACAGAAGCAGTCAGGCCACCAAAGGAGAAAGCCTGGGCTGGAAAAGACAATCAGTTTCAGCAGCTGTGCAAGACAAGCAGCCATTCCTTTTTATTTCAGAAATTTTAAATGATGAGCTGCTTAAGGATGCAGAGAGGGAAAGAACAAGCTAAAAAGAAAAGAAGGAAGGAAAAAGGAAGAAAAAAAATTGGTGTACTAGAATAGTGGAATTAAAAAGTATGTATTGTTGTCTGTTAGGCACCAAAACCTAGGAAATCTAGCAAATAAACTTATTCAACAGCTGTGCGTAATCTTAGCATTTCTGCTGGTATCCAGAATAAATTTAAAACTACACGTTAACGCATACTAAAGCATTTCCACCCATACTTTAAAAATATGTAAATCTGAAGGTGATGTCTCATATCATGCAATAATGTGTGGTCTGGAGGCAGAGAAGATGAAATTGAAATGTTTTGTGTTCTTGAAATGAATTCCAAATGAAACCTGAATACTATGTGAGTCAGCCACAAAGAGGATTTATTATTTTTTCTGTCAGTTCATTTGGTCCTATTTTGCAGCAAAGCAAAAGTATTCCCAGAGCACCTATTTTAAAACAAGTATCCATTTTTTTCTCTTTTACTTAAAAGGAATGCTTAATGACTGTTTTGGATATCTCTACTCCTTTAAAATCATACAGCACTAGTTACCACAGCTCTAGGAACCAAATACTTACTAGCTGATAACATCTCTTGGGCCAGTAATGGTTTTGGAAAATCATTTTCATACCCAAGAAAACTGTGGCAATCACATATTTATGTTACTTTTTTTTTAATGTTCCCAGTCTAATTTCAGCTTCCATTAAATATTTCTTAGACATATGTGGGACCAAAAAATTGCTATTGTTGTCAAAATAATTTCTTTTAGTATACTTGGAGATAATTCTTGATAATTTAATGTTAAATTTTATCTCCTGTGGTATGCTTACTTGGTTACCAGATGCAGTAAGAAAATAGTTTTTCTCTTGTGAGAAGCATAACTGTATTAAGGAAATAGTGTAAAACCTCCAGCATCATGGTGTTACTTTAGATTCACATAGAAAAAAAACAAAACCTGACTATGATATGGAAATTTTTGGAGGTGTTAAGAGTTTTAAAACCAGACAGTGTTAGTACCTAAAAGCAGACTCTGGCATGGTCTAATCCAGTTCCTACTTTTCTTTCTTTTCTCTGACAGAGAAGTGTTCCAAAATCTTTCTAAGCTCACCTTTACATCAGCTTTGGTCAGTATCCTGGTTCAACCAAAGTAGACAACAACAGTATAACTCCAAATTGAAGGAGTGGAAGAAGGTCAGGATTTAAAACCATTTTCTGTTGATCATAAAACAAGGCTTCAGAATAGGATTTCTCCATATTTCATGTTGGGCCCTAAGATTCCAGCTGCAGTTTCATTCTATTTGTGTCTGTGGGGTGACCACTTAACACATTTCAAGGCTTACGTTGACCCACAGTAATATATTCTGCCAGAAAAATTATGTCTCCTCAACATTCCTTGAACAGAGATTATTCAGTGTACCTTATGGGGAGATATTGGATAAATAATGTAAGAATTTAAAGATTTTTTCTGGCCTGTATTGTTCAAAATTGTCCATTCTAATAGCAAGGCTTAGGCTTTTTTTTTTCAATAAAAGACTGAGACTCTTAGACCAGTATTGGTCAGAACTTTAATATGGTCTTACTTACTGTTTTTTTTTTTTTTTTTTTTTTTTTTTTTTTTTTTTTTTTTTTTTTTTTTTTTTTTTTTTTTTTTTTTTTCCAAAATTGCTTTCCAGTAAGGATTAGGTAGGGAACGGGAGTTAAATTATGACATTTTCTCCCATAGCTTAGGTAGTCAAATAACTAATAAAAGCTTATAAAAATGTAGTATCCAGGTTATAATGATTCAAATTTATGTTTAATTATCCTGTCTTTCCATCTTTTGAAGAAAGCAACGGCAGTTAAATTAGGAAATTTTCTTCTCTCCAAATAGATGGACTGAAATATGAAATTGTGATGAGTTTGAAGTGTAATTGTCATGGAAAGCACTTGATGGTCATTCTTGAAATTTCCAATTTCTCCACAGGGAATTGTGTTTCCATAATACTGGAGACAGATAAAAGTGTAAATGGTGCAAATATCCATCTCTGTAGATATCCAGAACCTGTGAAAATGTGAACTCTAGTTTTGCCCTTAAGGAAATGAAGAATTCATATTTGTAACCTGTGTATTCAAGATGTACAAAATAGGTCTAATTCCCTCTGAGATTTTGCTTCACTCTGAAAACTTTCAAATAGTTTTACATATCTTTAACCCCTGTTAATTCCTCAGAAATATTTCTGAGACAATTTCCTTTGCTGTTGACCACTGTATTTGTGACACAGTCGTATGCCAGCATATCAAATTTCTCTGCTAAACTAAAGAAAAATATATAGCAATATTTGTCTAAGTTGGATTAACAGTAATTTCTACAGAATTAGTACAACAATAATGTATCTGTAGGATGCCTTTTCTCTTATTCACATTGTCTTCTCTCTTCTTTCAATTGAAATAAATGGCTTGTTGTCTTAAGGACAGTCTTCTCAACAAGGTTCTGCATAATAATTTACTTTAAGTAATAATTTATTTTACATCTGTCATACTATTTTCTCTTTTTTTTTATTTCAAAACTAATCTTTTATTAAAAAGAATTTAAAATCTGGTGAGGATTCTTAAATTTTGTAGATACATTACGTAAAGCAAACACAGTTAAAAATAGTTATTTATTTTCTTATGATCCAGTTACAGATCTTTGGACAGCAGATCAAATCACTGATAAGTGGATTAAATGGAAGTCATTATATGTAAAATAGGAAAGCTGCTCCATAATACAATTAAAAATGGATAAAATTCAATATATGACAAAATAATTTCAGGGGCAATTGATGAACTCTGAAAAAAACTTTGCTTAAATACACATGTAATTTTGTATTATGTTTATGGCATAGTTAAAGAAATATCCATAAAAATATTTTCTTTCCCCATAGCTAATTCTGGGGAACCCCAGATTTTCTTACATATTATTTTCTCTAAGAGAATTTTATATTTGCCAAACATTCAGAAAAAGAATCAATTACTTAAATATCTTCAGTACTGATGTGTATAGTGATTTTTTTTGTAATGCATAAATGTTTTGAAGAATTACCTGTTCTGAATACTATCTTTTGACTGTCTCTTGCAGTATCAGTGAGGAAAGAGAAAGAGTGATTTAGGTTTTCATAAGAATTCCACTTTATTTTCCAAAAGAGAATTAGTCTCTTGTGTATATTATATAAATAAATAGATAATGTAGAAAGGCTAATTTCCAAAGAAAATCACCTTTCCTCTTGTCATTTTGATTGCAGCTAATTACATTTGCAAATAACTGTTGGTTTTTCTTAAGTACTTAGATGTCTAAATACCGGATTGGGCCCACCAAAGAAACAATTAGACTCAAATGTACAATAAAATGAGCCCTCAATTACTTGCAGATTTGAAAATGCAAACACAAAAGTGGAAATTTAGCTACAATACAATTGCAAAGGAGAGAGAAAAGAAGAAATCCTTATATGGAAAATCATTTATTCCATTATATCTCTCTAACCACTATATTTTTGTTTAGATGTTCCACTTAACATCAAACAACCACAAAGTCCTATCCTAAGATTCTTCCAAGAAAATAATTATCCTGAGTCTTATACTAATAAAGTTTAAAACATAAATAGCCTTGGCGCTCCCCTAGGACCATGCAAGATACTAGCCAAAAACAATTGCAATTTTCCCACAGAAGTTAGATTCAGAAATTGTATGTGATAGTTTTCTTGCCTTGTACCTGTGAAGGTACTGACATTTCTGCAGAGTGGTTGTGAAAAAGTTACCACTCAAATTCAGGGATATTTTATTATTGATTCATGTAATTACTAGAAAAAGGGTAAGAAAGAAAAGTGTTAAAACATTGTTTGGGTCTTCCATGCAGTTTTCTAACAGTAGAGGGATATTAAATCAACAACACTTTTTGAGACTTTTAAGGGAGTACCTTAACTAGAATCCTTATTTCTACCGCAGGGCTTACTTCTATAGCTTTCTTCTTTGATCTCCAAAGGTTTCTTCTGTATATCAGCCACTTCATTCTCAGAATCACTTACTATATGAGCCAGCACATTAATGTGCCTGCCAATGTTTCAGATGTTTCTTCTGTAATCACTTTTCAAGAAAGTGTTACAATTTCTCATTTCTGGAGACAAATGTCTCAGGCTGTTCTTTTACCTAATGATCACAGACTTCCCATGTGAGCAGACACTATTAACTTATGTGAGTATCATGCTTTAAGAAAACCATTATGAAGTTCTTGTTGTTTTATAGCATCCTGGTTACCACATTTAGTTCCTAGCAACAGAATAATATTTCCCAGTAAAGTGAAATTATCATCAATAGTGGAAACATTCAAATGAGAAAAAGCTGATCAGAAGGAAGATTTAACACAGCAGAATCAAGCAGAGTGAAAGATTTAGGAGCAGAAATCACACTGTCTTCCTATTGCACATTTTTGAAAAACCTTGCTCATGATTTTTCTTGGGCTCCCAGCTAATTTCTTTTTTTTTCCTCTGAGCATTTGCTGAGTTTGCTGTCCCTCTACACCCACCACTTCCTTTACCAGTTATATACTCTGATGTGAAAACAGANAAAAAAAAAAAAAAGTTTTTCCATTAAATAGCAATGATATATCAACTGTAACTTTTAGTGGCAGTATGTCTGTTTTCACAAAAATTCCACTAGAATAGTTCCCAGGTCTGGAGTCAGAAACAGGAGACAAGACTCATTACTGGAGCAGCACGCTGAGGATCGGCCTTAAATTGAATGCGTTCATATGGGTGTGGGTGTTAGACTTCTGCCCTGGTTACCACTGGCAGCAAACAGCAGCCCAGCCATTCCCTGTCCCATGGGCCATGAAGCAGGAAAGTCCTCTGGCTGTAGCACTGAATTCCCACCCCTCTCCCATCGTCCAGATGGGGATGCAGGTCCAACTTACTGTTCACATCTCAGGACTTACTCCAGAACACACAGCTGTGCAACCCTCTACACTGCAGATGTGGAATGTGGACAACTGTGGTGTATGCATTGCTTTTGAAGGAACTTTCAACTTGCTCTCTCCTATGTCAAAAAAATGGCTTAACCAAAGAACCGTTGACTGAGATGAAGAGGAATGGAGGAAACAGTCTCATTTGCTTGCTTGTTCTTGGTGATGTCACTGAAGCAAACAAATAAACAATCTTCTGTGATACCTGAAGTTTGGGGTTGAGTTTATTTTATTTTTTTGCCATGACATAACATTCCTGTTATCTAGCCAGATGTAGTTAATATGGAAGATATACTGACAGCCAGCACTTCCCAAACTTTCAAATCCAAGAAATAACACCTCATGCAGTAAAATCCACTGAAAAAATATCCCTGCATTTATAAAACATTTACATACTGCTGTATTCTCACACTGAACAAGGAATTGCTGTACCAGCTTTGGATGATAGATACCATATGTAAAGATGGTCTAGAGCTATCCTAACTTTCTAGAACTTACCTGCTTGCTCTTATAGTGAGTTGCAGCTGGTGTATTCCATTGGCAAATGGATGTCAGTTCACCAGCTGATGGCTATACTTCATTAGAAGGATATCCTGGTGTCTGCAAGAGAAATTTGTAAGGTATATGGGCCTTGATTCCAATACAGAAGTCAGAAGTGCACTTTCAATTGAACTTGACAGGCTTTAGATAGAGTATTCATTGCTGAAAAAGGATCTGGCACAATGAATTCAAATGGAAAAGGGAATGGTTACAAATATATGAATAACCTATGGAAAATGAAAAATTCCCCAACTAACTGTGCCAATAATCCAGATGCTGCAGTTGGAATAAATTTCATTATTACTTACCAAAAGAAGAAAGAAAAAGTAATGCATTCAAACATAATTTTCTATTACAGTTTTTTCCAACTTTTTAAAAAAATTGAAATTATTATTTATGTACTGTGAAAATTATTCCCCTTTCTGCACTTTTCACCTGACATTCTTTAAGGTTGTGTCAATGTAAGACCGAAGCATCTCGCTTGGAAAACAGAGCTGAAACATGAAGGCTTTGTGCTTCAAGGACACATTGATGCAAAAGTCTAGTGCAGAACTGATGCTGAGATACAGGTATTTGCTGAGGTCATCCACCTTGGTACAATGGCTTCCTATAAATGAGGAAACAGGAATAATTTACTTATGTATGAAGTGGCTGATAACTCTTTCGTACAGGCATAAGTTGGAATATGTGTCTGATGCTATCTGCTGCTGAACATTGACTGCAATTACCATAAAATGGTCTTACTAAAACCGATATTTGATATATTCTTTTAACCATAAGACCAAACACTTGGACAAAATGCTCTTTTATCAGAATTAATTAGTAGAAGCAACCTGCCTAAGTAAGTGAATATTTATATGTATGCATGTATGTTTTGGGTGTAGAACTTTTCCTGTTCTGTCCCATTTTCTTGATTTGAAAAATAAGCTTTACCTATATTAAGCCAATTTTCTGTAAAATAGTGGGACATACGTGTGAGTGTAGGGAAAGGCTACTGCAGTTTTAACAGTTTTAGGGACTGAAATACCCAAAAGGATTCTTAAACATCAATGAAATACAGACATATGTCCTTTGACATGCCAGTGTTAAAAATGTATTTCTAGTTCATAGTAGTTCTGAGCCTGACTCCTGGGCTCAAGTCAATGTTTTAAGCGTTTTAGTTCAATGTGTTTGTTCATGCTGTTTGTAATTTTCTTCTACAGCTTGCAAAAAAAGTAAAAAATAAAGTACAAGTAAAAAATACATACATACCTTTGCCCAGTTAGAAGATAGCAAAATTCTAAGAAATAAATTCAAGTTAGAAATTACTGTTGTCATGGCTTCTATAGGTATTTTTCACTTTTTCTCCTTATTTATAAAGGCAAGCTTGCCAAGACGACAGTGTTCAAAGGAAGAGGAGAGAGGTAGAAGTTCTTGGAAAATTGAGTAATGTCTCCACAGCATGCTTTCTGCCATGAAAAATTTGCATGCAACAAGCAAGAATATACCATAATATGGATAACTTTTGCTGCCAGTGTGTTCTGTGACAATGAAAGTGTCATTCACCACAACTGTGATCCAAGAGACTGCTGGCCTCAAGATTTGTCAGGCTTCCATGGCTAGGAAATTGATAGAAGTATGAGGACAGAAACTGCCCTTGGATGCCATGTTATGCCAAGGTGTCCTGTAGGCATTAACCTCTTTTCTCTTTGCTGTGTTTCTGCCAGCTCCTACACTCCCATTACAATGCTGCAGTTTTTCTCTTGCTTTTCAGCACAAAGTGTGAGATGCAGGAGATTGACTAGCTGATGAGCTACATAGGCATGAGAAATTTCAAAGCAGGAAAGATATTGCACTGCACCACAGACTGAAAGCATGTTTTTCTATCCAGCTGAAGTCCAACAAGGCATTTTCCCTATATTTATGTGTCCAGGAGGAAATTGTGGCCAACAGTACATGAAACAGTACAGCTTTGCAAAGATTCCCCTTATAACCTCTGGGACACTTCTCAAATTAACTTCCTTTAAAATGAATCATACTCCCAGGAAAACCAGAGCACAATAGACTTTGTCTAGCACTGCTTAAGTTTGGGTAGTACTGTGCAGAATTTTGTATTTCTGTTGTAGTCAATGTTTATTCCTTTCTTATTTTTCTTAGAAACAGATGTGGCCTTTTCTTTATATAACCGTTTTTCATTATACTTCACCCTGGATAAATTGCAGAAGTTCCAATAATTTCTATCACGGTATAATAGAATATCCAAGCCAAGGCTTAAAATTAAATTTGTTTCCTGTTGTATTCAACGTCATTGAAAATTGTGCAATGTGAATTTTAGCTGAATATAAAAGTGACTTGTCAGGTTCTTAAGAGAGGAACAGTGTTTTCTCAATTATCCATTAAATACCTAACAAAATGAAGATCATTGATCCTAAATGCTCCGAGGCAATAGCAGGATACAATAATTAAATCAGAATATATATTTGTTAAAAATACCTCTGTAAATAAAACCACTCATATTGACTTCATGAATTCTTGTTTAGACTCTTGTTTTTCATTAGAGATGGAGAATTTTTATATTGGCTTATACTCAATATCTTTTTATACTGCTTCTGTTTCACTTTTTTTTTCCTTACTGTTCCTGTATTTTTCTGTAAAACATATTGCATATTAAGAAATAGTGCTGAAATGTCAATAAATACCTGAAATGTTAAATCCAGTTCACTATCTTTGGCAAATCTTTTCTCCATTGTTTGATTTGATGCAGTTATATAGTTTTAAACACAAAGTAAAATAATCAATCAATATGATAATCCTTCAACAATTGCCAAACTTTTTTTTGACTGTTTTCAATTTTAAGTTGTGCAAATTGGGTCCAACATTTCATCCAAATAGCTTGCTGCGCAATGTGTCCATGTTAGAAATTGAGCTTAATTTGATTTTAATGGGTGTAGTTTGTGTAAATCAGGCCATGAATAAAGCTTTAACTTTCTGACATGAAACATACTTTAAAAGAAAATTCATACAGTCTAAAATGAAAACAGATGAGATCTCAGCTCTGAATTCAGTTTGATAAGAGGAGAGCTAACCATTGACCAAGTTTCTCAGTATTCCACGGAAGTACACTGTATTAAAATGTTTGGTATCCAAAGACTTGATCACAGAAAACTGATGAAAATTCTCATTTACACTGCGAAATCCAAACACTTTGAATGTTTTGTTGATCCTTATTTAAAGAATTGTGAAAATACAACATATGGTGGGCTTTCATCTTATATGACATCTAAATCATTGGATCCTTTTTTTGTCCAGGTGGGAATGAACTACAAAGAGAAAATATGGTTCTCTAAGTCTTCTTCCCTTTTACAGTTCATTTATCGCTCATAGACAGAATAAGCCTATCAATATTTCCTCATTATTAATATACAAAAAGTGCATGGCCTGATGATGTTCAGAAAACCTGACATAGGTAGAGAAAAAGGAAGGGAGGAAGGGAGGAAGAGAGGAAGGGAGGAAGGGAAGGGAGGAAGGGCCACTTAGCAGCTCTTGAACTGAAAAACACACACAGATTAAAAATTGTGATGTTTTGTCGGAGGAAGGAATAAATTTAGGCTCACATGATCCACAGGGGAGAACTGAGCAGAATTCAGTTCTGGTTCTCAACAACTTTTAATAAACCTCTGATTATTTTACAGTCTCCCAGGCTGAGCTTAAAATATACTTTTTGTAAACAAAACCCAAAAGACATTTTTAGGCCAGTTGCTGTCATAGAAAAATTAGGACATCTTAAGATTTTATCCAAACCCAAATGTGGCCCTGCTCTTAAATGCCTTTCATCCCCCTAGCCCTAGAAAATATCAACTCATTAAGCCTCACTCCATTTTTTTTGCAAATGAAATGTTGTCTAAGAGATTATGTATCTCACATAATTCTATACAAAAAGCCTATATGAGAGATAAAATGGGAAATCAAGTGTCCATTCCCCCTGGTATGCCATGGGAAAATCAGAGCATTTTCCCCTAATTCTAAATGTACCTATATCTTGACTTGTATTATTGCATCACCTGTGATTATAATTGTTTCATTATAAATGAAACATACAAAAATACCACTTTTAATGTAAATTTTTCACAGAAACAACTCTATCAATATCTGAATAAAATAAAAAGGGGAATATAAAATTAATGAAGCTTTTCAAATTTTTTAAAATAAGTACCAACTTAACTCTGAAATTGATAAGAAAATTGGCAAAAAACATTTTAATCAATGTTATGCATTAACCACAATGTAATATATAAATATGTTACTGTTCTTCTTTTTTATTTATGAAAGAGACCTTTTTGGTTTATTTTTTTGTTCCATTTCAAAATGTGACTAAATTAAAAGTCTCAAAGTTTGCCATGTAAAGGGAAAATAATTTCCTGTCAAGCTTAATAAATATCCATTAGACTCAGAATGGCTTCAAATTTTTCACATTTCAACATGAAAAACCTATTATTGTGGATCTCTAGCAGAAATTCATGGACTGAAATTCATTTCTGAAATCAGAATATATGATATGTAATTCATATAATCATTATAGAAATCTACAGAGTCAAAAAATGTGTTGAGCCAATTATTGCTGTTGAATTAGTGCATGGGGTGGAACAATTAAAGAAATCTTTTAACTTTCTCAAATATGATTCACATAAAGTGAAATAAACCCCATCAATAAACAAATATTTAGCAAGGATATATTCATTTAAAAAACACAATTATCTACCATGTTGGTAGATATTCTAGCAATAATTCCAGAAAAGTGAATGAGTAGCCCATCAAAAGGCTCTCAACTTTAAAACAAAAACCTACAGTGAGCATGGCAATGCTATCTTAAACAACAATTCTTTTTTTATTTTTCTCAGGGTTTCATCATCAGTCTAGAATCTGCAACAGCATGTTTTTAAGACTCTAACTATAT